>CM077152.1:174506841-174838146 GCA_039583875.1 Platanthera guangdongensis
CATTATTTGTGAAACTTTTGTTTGATTCTTTTAAGATCAAGTGTGAGACCTGTTTGTTTTTACCATTATGGATCTGGCAGTGATCAAGTATGTAGATGAAAGAACTTTTGTTTTTCAAGGTAGCTACACCTAGAGGGGGTGTGTGTGAATAAGTTTTAGGTCTCTTTTTGATTATATTGACTATACCTTAAATACTGTGCTGGTGATTAGTTATATTAAGCTTTCAAGAACATCAACCAGATGACACAGTTATTTTATAGTGGTTCCCCAAAGTTTGGGTATGTCCATTGTCCCTTGCGTCCTTCTAACAGTGTGTTAGACAAGGCTCTTTCCAAAACTTGGCTCAAGGAGCTTACAACACGATTCCTACAGGACCACTCAGTCTTCTCCAAGACCTACCACTCGGGCACTAAGCCCTACCACTTAGATCTAAAGGATCCTACAACTCAGGCCTAAGCCACACACTTAGATCCAAAATGGATCCTACCTCAGCCTTTATAACATAGGCTTACAACTCAGATTCTCACAGGAATCCTAGACTCTCAGCCTTTATAACTCATCCCTACAACTCAGATCCTAAATGATCCTATAGAGAATGGAAAAGATTTGAAACAATTAGACACCATAGAAAAATCTCTGTGTTCTGACTTCCGGGCTGAGCAGATTTCAGCCCTATCTTCTTCACAGCAACAGTTGTCAAGGTCTTTAGTGATTCACGGCTTGTGTTGTAAGTTACTTGCATAAGTGTCTATCTCTTCTCTTTCAGGAATCTGTCCTGACCTTGCTGTCGCAGATGAATATTGCAGCAGCTAACACTTTTCGCTTTCTGGTTGACTGATCAAAACTTGTGCTTCAGGCTCGACGTTAATGTCAAGGGAGAAGATGAAGTTTCGCCGCTTTGCATATTATCGACTCAGCCAATCTTTCTCTTTTATTGCTTGTCGATCAACAACTCTTTGCGTTTGGGTCTCAGCCTTAATTGCTAATTACCGCCTTCCATTTGTAAAATACGACAAAGTGGCCACCAACGCCATCAATGACTTACTCCATCTTCCGCAATGATTTGAATTACGTTGGCTTTGTTGCTTTTTTTTTTGACTCATACTGACGTCATCCATATGTGACTTAGCCAAAATCAAACATTATTATAGACGTTGAGTGAGTAAGCATCACTCAACGCCAAACACAGACAGATTTTATGTCATTAGGCGTTGAGTGATCAACTTTCACTCAACGCCAAAACATTTAGAATACTTTTTAAGTCGTTATGCATTGAGTGAGTAAGCTTCACTCAATGCCAAAATACTTAGACAATCTTTCTGTCATTAGGCGTTGAGTGAGCAACCTTCACTCAACGCCAAAATACTTAGAAAGTTTTTCAGACTCAGGCGTTGAGAACATTGAGTTCACTCAATGCTTTTTGCCTTGGCGTTGAGAGCATTGTGTGTCTCTTCATCACTCAACGCTTTCTGCCTTAGCCAACTTTCTGTTACCAGGCATGAGAGAATGAGTCCACTCAATGCTTTTTGCCTTGGCGTTGAGAGCATTGTGTGTCTTCATCACTCAACTCTTTCGGTCTTAGCCAACTTTCTGTTACCAAGCATGAGAGTGTTGAGTGTGTTTTCATCACTCAACGTTTTTTGTCTTAGCCAAATTTTCTGTTATTTGACATTGAGGGAGTCTTCATCACTCAAAATCATATTACTTAGACAGATTTTGTCACTTGGCGTTGAGTGATAAGTTCACTCAATGCCAAACTACTTAATAGATATTTTCTGTTTATCTGGCATTGAGTAAGTTACATTGAACATCTTTGGACTTAGCCAATTTTAGTGTCTGAAAATACTGGCTCTGACTGGTTGAGAATTAGTCAACGCTTTTATTATATGGTATGGAGTGGGTGAGCTTCATCAACGCCTGTGGATTTAGTCAAATATTACACAATTTTTGTGGCTTTGACTGAGCAATACTCAACAATTTGATGTATGCCGTTGAGTGAGTGAACTTCACTCAACGCCTGTGGATATTGTAACATCCCGACTTTTATTGGGTCACTAGAACCCTAGTGGACCCAATAAAAGTGACCCGAACCTCTACCCAAAGCCTAAAAGAGGTAGGAGGTGACCTTATTTAGTGGAATTCGAGCTAATGAGCTCTTATTCGAGTTCTGTTTGTTGTTTTGGACTCGTATAACCGGTAGGGTGCAACCGAACTCATTTCATTGCAAACCGAGGTCATATGGTGATATGACTGTTCCTCGTAGAACGTCACAAATACGAGAAATTTGGATATTAAGCTAGAGAACTCCTATTCGAGTTCCGTCAGTTCCTATGGCCTCGTGTAGTCAATACGAGTGCATTGGAACTCGTTCCATTGAGTTTCGAGGTCATATGGTGAATATGATCGTTACTAGTAGAACATTGCAAATACGAGAAATTTGGATATTGAGCTAGAGAACTCCGATTCTAGTTTCATCAGTTCCTATGGCCTGTGTAGTCAATACGAGTGCGTTGGAACTCGTTCCATAAGTTCCTAGGTCATATGGTGAATATGTCTGTTCCTTATAGAACGTCGCAAATACGAGAAATTGGATATTGAGCTAAAGAACTCCGATTCAAGTTCTGTCAGTTCTTATGCCCTTGTACAGTCAATACGGGATATTGTGTTAGAACTCGTTCTGTTAAGTTTCGTGGTCATATGATGAATATGACCGTTTCTCGTAGACCTAGAACGCCGCTAATACGGCAATTTGGATATTGAGCTAGAGAACTCTGATCTAAGTTCTGTTAGTTCCTATGGATTCGTATAATTGATACGAACACATCGGAACTCGTTGCGTCAAAATCCGAAGCTTAACAACGAATATGACCGTTTTGAGTTTCGTAGCGCGCTACGACGCACAATTTTTGATAATTGGGCAAATGAACTCGGATTTGACCCAGTCAGTTGCGTTAGATTTGTATGATCAATACAAGATCAATGGAGTTCGTTCTAGTCAACTCTGATAATGGGAGGTCAAGATCGGTTAAAACGAGTATTATGGTCCACGAAAAGCGTGCGCACACCAGTATACTAAATACCCAAACTTTGGCATGTCATTTGATGACTTGGACCTTATTTGACCTTGACCCACATGGGGGACCCACCCCACAGTTGACTTGGTCAAACCTCCCTAAAATTTGAAATTTCATTAAGAAAATCAAATTTTCAAGTTACCCCACTTGAGCCCCATCACCAAGACCATCATGGGCCTTCTTATGGGCTCTGATTTTCATGTAGCCAGCCAAGGAGGATGGGCTTGGGCCTAAAGAAAATAAGGCCCACTTTCTCACTTTCTCTCTCTCCCTTTCCTCCATATGCCCTATAACCTAGACTAGGCTTTCTAAGAGTACAACCACCCAATAGGGGAATGCCATCTGGGTCAACAGCTGGGAGAATCTTGGCCACACCTTCTCCATGTGACTTTAGTCCCAAACCGTGAGAAGGAAGGGGGAGGCTCCTCCTCTACCCTATAAAAGGGACCACCAGCTCCTCTTAAGAGATCACCTCTCTTCCTCAACTCAAAACGACCCCATCCATTCCCTCTGCTAGAGCTCCACCTCGCCGAAGAAAGAGAGGCCGAGCTCCTCCACCTCCACACTGTTGAAGCCAAAATGACTTCTGTGGAGTTCGGGGGTCCCAAAAGAGGGTGACCGCGCACCTACTACTCTAAAGCAAACGATCTAGGCACAAGATTAGGAACACAAGGGACAGACCCAAGATCTCAGTGTGGAGGACCCACCGTATACCCGGAAGACTAACAAACTCTTCCCCTCCCAAGCCAAAGGCTGAGCTAAGACACCTTCGGAGGGCACTCTCGACCGACCGGAATATCTAAGGAGGGTCTCAAGACCAACCCTCTCCTATCCAGATGTGTCTCCTTGGGTCTACACAAAATACTCCTCACATGCCCTACTGATGGCGCAAACTCGCCGAGCAATTCCACGACACGCTGCCCAAACTGGGCTACAAACAACGTAATTCCGCTATTCTAACAGGCTGCGAACAGGCCATTAGGGGCTTCCCGGCAACTATACCTCGGGGCCCCCACGGGGCGAGCGGTTCACGAGCACACCGCTCGCCCAAGACGGAAGGAGTAAACCATATATAAACAGAGCATCACAGATATTAAAAGAATATTACAGGAATATGAATTCCATACTTCGGCACGCAAGCCGCCAATATAAGCAAAAATAGGCCTTCGAGGGCCGGCACCAGCTTGGGCTTAATCCCGCTACTCCCCTCTTGGTACTGCAACACCTGTACGCCAACATCTCGACAAGCGGCGGTCAGCTAAACGCCAGTTGGTTAACATAAGCTAGCCGAACATATTGCACATACCCATTTTTCGGGGCTATGGCGCGCATTCCCTACAAACGGATAATATACAACTTCCTCGGAGTCTTCTCCGGGAACCCCAAAACATCACCAATCCGGCTCACACGTCCGGATGGGCTTCACACAGCATGCCTAAACCCGTACTCACACTTCCGGGCGCTAACACAGTTAAATGCAGGGACGTGCACGTCAACCCGTCAGAGAGCTCCCTTCCCCCACCCGTTGGTGGAGAGGGGCTTCCATGCAAATATGTAAACTGAGGGCTTCACCTGCCCAAGTAGAAATTTTGTTACCCTTGATGCTTGTTTGGCGGGGCCGCAACCGCGCTCATTGCCCGAAGCTCCCCGTCTAGCGTCCGTAGTGGTTGTCCATGCTCGGATCCGACCACCACGGGAGAGTTGAAAGCTCCGAATGATTTTTACCCTCCATGGTCGAGCCTCTCCATGGCCGACCGTGCTCCAAATGGCTGGCCTCTGCTGTACTAGGCCGATCCCGGCTCCAAGTGGCCGGCCTCTGCTGTACGAGGCTGATCCCGGCTCCAAGTGGCCGACCTCTGCCCTAGGCGGCGACGGGAGGAAAAAAGGGAGGCGGCGTCGGGCTCTGGTGCAGGCCGGCGGGACAGAGAGAGAGAGAGAGAGACGGAGTTGGGGCTGCTTTGCTTAGGCGGCAGCGGTGGAGAGAGGGATGCGGGGGTGGGCGGCTGCTGTAGACGGCCGGAGAGAGAGATGGGGGGAGGAGGGGCTCTGCTGTTTCTCCCGGCCGAGAGGGAGAGGGAGTGCTGGGTCGGCCTTCCTGCTCCAGGTTGACGGAGAGAGGGGCGGCGGGGTCGGCCTTGCTGTTCCAGGACGACGGAGAGAGAGAGAGGGAGGGCAGGCTGGTGTCGTGCTCCAGCCGACGAGAGAGAGAGAGGGGGAGGGGGCGGCGTTCTTTTTCTCTCCAGCCGAACCCTAGCGGGGTAGACGAACCGGAAAAACCCCCTGCTCCTCTTCCTTTTTTATTTCTTGTTTTCTCCTCCATGCCCGTACCCCCCCCCCCCCCTCCTGCCTTTTATTTCCCTTTTTTCCTGTGTTGCCGCCCCTTACCCCCCTCCTACCTTTTTCTCAAATCTCATACAATATAATATATATATATATAATAATATATAATATAGTATAATATATATATATATATATATATAATATAATATATATTATAACATTAAACTTATATATTTATATATTAAAAGGCTATGCACATGAAACCTTCGCACGCACGCACGAGCACCTGCACGTCTTCGAATGGGGCGGCACCACATTGCCGCTCATAGCACGCCCCTAGGCCGATATTTGGGGATGGTCCCACCCGCCCGGCTACGGGGTTGTACATAATCCCTGCTCTTTTCGAGATTGGCACAAGCTCGGAAAGAAATGTCCAACCCCAAGTATCCGGCGAGTGGGAGCCGACCCAAAGAAAACATTTTGGGGGAAACTGAAAACTGCACTTAGAGAACTAATCTCTACATGCCCCTTTTGATCTTTTTGAACCACTCGATACCTGAGAATGCTCTGTGCTATTGAATTGCCCTATACCATTACTTACAATAAGTACAAAAATTTCCCAAAATATTGTGAAACAATAAAGTCGTATATTTGCAATCTGTTGAACACGGGGAGCTAATCCTTTCCCCCCAGGTGTGCCTACCATCCTGCCCAGCTAATGAAAGCCCGAGCAGCGAGTCTACAAGGGGCCGAGCAGCTCTCGGGTTCCCTTACCCCCACAGGCAAGCCAGCGGACCTGCCAGCTAGATGGGAGCCTGGTCAGCGGGTCTGCTCGGGGTCTCCTCTCTAAAACACCTCCAACCACCGAGTGAGCCCACAACCCTGCCAGCTAGATGGGAGCCTGGTCAGCGGGTCTGCTCGGGGTCTCCTCTCCAAAACCCCTCCAACCATCGAGTGAGCCTACAACCCTGCCAGCTAGATGAGAGCCTGGTCAGCGGGTCTGCTCGGGGTCTCCTCTCCAAAACACCTCCAACCACCGAGTGAGCCTACAGCCCTGCCACCTAGATGGGAGCCTGGTCAGCGGGTCTGCTCGGGGTCTCCTCTCCAAAACACCTCCAACCACCGAGTGAGCCTACAGCCCTGCCAGCTAGATGGGAGCCTGGTCAGTGGGTCTACTCGGGGTCTCCTCTCCAAAACACCTCCAACCACCGAGTGAGCCTACAGCCCTGCTAGCTAGATGGGAGCCTGGTCAGCGGGTCTGCTCGGGGTCTCCTCTCCAAAACACCTCCAACCACCGAGTGAGCCTATAGCCCTGCCAGCTAGATGGGAGCCTGGTCAGCGGGTCTGCTCGGGGTCTCCTCTCCAAAACACCTCCAACCACCGAGTGAGCCTACAGCCCTGCCAGCTAGATGAGAGCCTGGTCAGCGGGTCTGCTCGGGGTCTCCTCTCCAAAACACCTCCAACCACCGAGTGAGCCTACAACCCTGCCAGCTAGATGAGAGCCTGGTCAGCGGGTCTGCTCGGGGTCTCCTCTCCAAAACGCCTATAAAGCAAACGTAAAGGTAAACAAATAACTCAAAAGAACTGATAACCCGGTCAATCAAGTCAAAGTCCGACACGAGGCACCTCTACCCGCTACGTCCACCCTCCTGAGAATCAGGGTCGATCATATAATATTCTCCCTAAAGCACGCTTTGATCTCCAGGATAGAACATCCTATGTGATTTATATGTATCTTTCTTGTTTTACTATTCTAAATCATAATTCAAAACTCCAGTTCACATATCTTATCACATTTGATATTTTTTGATAGAATAAAATCTTATAATTTTATTGATGTATTGGGCTCTCATGTCTATACTTGCAATTAGAGATTTATAAATAATATTCTAACAACCAACCTCAAGTAGGATTTCAATTAAGAGAAACACGGTAAATAATATTCACTTGGTTCATTATACACATCACTTTACCTGTACTGTGTTACGTGGTAATACAGTAAGTATTCTTCGCTTCATATTCATAAATGTGCTTATCATGGGAGGGTAAACGGTTGAGCCCTTAGTAGTTAGTTGTCTGCTAATTTTTCCTATATAAATCTAAAAATCGAAATTACTTCTATTTCACTTATAGCAAACATCTTTTTGCTTAACCATGACAAATGTTCAGAGGAGTTATGAGCAGATGTGGTGGTGATTGGTAGTGGTATTGGTGGGTTATGCTATGCTAGACTTTTAGCTAAATACAACCAGGATGTTATTGTGCGGGAAAGTCATGATGTATCTGGTGGTGCTGCACATTCATCTGAAATTAAGGGCTACAAGTTTAATCCTGGTCCATATTCGTTCTCCGGATTTCGTTCTACATTTCCGCAAGCAAACCCCCTAGCACAGATGAATTAGCTATGGTCCGTGAATGCAGTGGTACTCTTTGGTTTTACTGTTCTTTTTTACTCCCACCTCTCCCATCCTAAGACACACATTTGAGAATAATTGTTAATACACGTTTTCTGGAACTTAGATGACTCGCATAAGTCTGAACTCAGTATGCTAGTACTAACACTTCAACCTTTTGACTGTGCACTTTCCAACCTTAAAATTTTAGCCAGTGGAAAATTATTTTAAGTGTTACCTCTCAAATGTGAGAGTTTATACTTCGGCATTTGAGAAACAAAAGAGGAGTGGGAGGGGACTTCTTTCATCACATGACCTTGGTCGTCACTTGGTTCCTCTTCTATAGCCATGACGTTCGACTGAAGTTTTTCTATGCTGGTCACTCTCTACGCTCACCGCATCAAAACTGTTGAAGCCAAAAATGACTTCTGTGGAGTTCGGGGTCCCAAAAGAGGGGTGACCGCGCACCTACTACCCTCAAGCGAATGATCTAGGCACAAGATTAGGAACACAAGGGATAGACCCAAGGTCTCAGCGTGGAGGACCCACCGCATACCCGAAAGACTAACAAACTCTTCCCCTCCCAAGCCAAAGGCTGAGCTAAGACACCTTCGAAGGGCACTCTCGACCGACCGAAATATCTAAGGAGGGTCTCAAGACCAACCCTCTCCTATCCAGATGTGTCTCCTTGGGTCTACACAAAATGCTACTCACCTGCCCTACTGATGGCGCAAACTCGCCGAGCAATTCCACGACACGCTGCCCAAACTGGGCTACAAACAGCATAATTCCGCTATTCTAATAGGCTGCCAACAGGCCATTAGGGGCTTCCCGACAACTATACCTCGGGGCCCCCACGGGGCGAGCAGTTCACGAGCACACCACTCGCCCAAGATGGAAGGAGCAAACCATACATAAACAGAGCATCACAGATATTAAAAAAATATTACAGGAATATGAATTCCATACTTCGGCACGCAGGCCGGTAATATAAGAAAAAATAGGCCTTCGAGGGCCGGCACCAGCTTGGACTTAAGCCCGCTACTCCCCGCTTGGTACTGCAACACCTGTACGCCAACGTCTCGACAAGCGGCGGTCAGCTAAACGCTAGTTGGTTAACATAAGCTGGCCGAACATATTGCACATACCCCTTTTTCGGGGCTATGGCGCGCATTCCCTACAAACGGATAATATACAACTTCCTCGGAGTCTTCTCCGGGAACCCCAGAACATCACAAATCCGGCTCACACGTCCGGATGGGCTTCACACAGCATGCCTAAACCCATACTCACACTTCCGGGCGCTAACACAGTTAAATGCAGGGACGTACACGTCAACCCGTCGGAGAGCTCCCTTCCCGCACCCGTTGGTGGAGAGGGGCTTCCATGCAAATATGTAAACTGAGGGCTTCACCCGCCCAAGTAGAAATTTCGTTACCCTTGACGCGTGTTTGGCGGTGCCGCAACTGCGGTCATTGCCCGAAGCTCCACGTCTAGCGTCCGTAGTGGTTGTCCATGCTCGGATCCGACCACCGCGGGAGAGTTGAAAGCTCCGAATGATTTTTCCCCTCCATGGCCGAGCCTCTCCATGGCCGACCGTGCTTCAAATGGCCGGCCGCTGCTGTACGAGGCCGATCCCGGCTCCAAGTGGTCGGCCTCTGCTGTACGAGGTCGATCCCGGCTCCAAGTGGCCGGCCTCTGCCATAGGCGGCGATGGGAGGAAAGAAGGGAGGCGGCGTAGGGCTCTGCTGCAGGCCGGCGGGACAGAGAGAGAGAGAGACGGGGTTGGGGCTGCTTTGCTTAGGCGGCAGCGGCGGAGAGAGGGATACGGGAGCGGGCGGCTACTGTAGACGGGCGGAGAGAGAGATGGGGGGAGGCGGGGCTCTGCTGTTGCTCCCAGCTGAGAGGGAGAGGGAGTGCTGGGTCGGCCTTGCTGCTCCAGGCCGAAGGAGAGAGGGGCGGCAGGGTCGGCCTTGCTGTTCCAGGCCGACGGAGAGAGAGAGAGGGGGAGGGCGGGCTGCTGTCGTGCTCCAGCCGACGAGAGAGAGAGAGGGGGATGGAGCGGCGTTCTTTTTCTCTCAAGCCGAACCCTAGCGGGGTAGCCAAACCGGAAAAAACCCCTGCTCCTCTTCCTTTTTTATTTCATGTTTTCTCCTCCATGCCCGTACCCCCTCCAGCCTTTTATTTCCCTTTTTTCCTGTGCTGCCGCCCTTACCCCCCTCCTGCCTTTTTCTCAAATCTCATACAATATAATATATATATAATAATATATATATAATATAATATATATAATATAATATATATATAATATAATATATATATTATAACACTAAACTTATATATTTATATATTAAAAGGCTATGCACATGAAACCTTCGCACGCACGCACGAGCACCCGCACGTCTTCGAACGGGGCGGCACCACATTGCCGCTCATAGCACGCCCCTAGGCCGATATTTGGGGAGGGTCCCACCCGCCCGGCTATGGGGTTGTACAACCACCATTAATGGCGGATCTCGCCAGAAGCCCCAAAATGCCTCAAAAACAAGTGGGACCTCCTCCTCTCCTCCCTCCCTAGTCTTCTGATGTTTTGCATGTGAGTTGTGGCGGCCGGAGCACCGCCGCCGTCAACCCCTCTCCTCCTAACAAAAATAAAAAAATAGCTCCGGCGATGGCCGCCGAACCACCGCCGGAGGTAGCACCCACTCCGAGAAGTTGGCCGGAGGCGAAGTCATGGCCGGCCGGCGGCCGTTCGATGGTGGGGAAGGCGGCCGGTTTTTGGTTCGCGTCCGCTATACAGGCGCGGAAGAAGGATAAAAAAATTATATTTTAATAATTGCTTTTATAAATATTATAATATTATAACAAAATTGGGTTTTGATTTTACGTAGGCTAAACGAGAGCCCTGATGGAAAAGTTTTGAACATGAAAAATTTTCCTTTTGGTGTCAGCTATTCCTCATAAAAATTTGAGAATTTTCATAGACTATTTGCTATTTGTAAAAATTATAATAGTGTTTGTTTGGCTAGTTTGGGAGACCTAAAATGCTTCTAAAATTATGATAAAATTCGCAGTGATAACTGAAGCCCTTATGCATGATTTATCAAGATTTGGAGATTGTTGATTATGCTTGATATTTTTCAAGCATTTAAAGTGTTGGGTTTCACCTTTTAAAATTAAAAAAGGCCAATTTTCCCGATCAAAATCTTGTAAAATCTCATGGATGATTTATATTCACTAAAGGCATGCCACGATGAAATTTGAGAAATTTTCGAGCATTCCTGCTATTTTTGAGATTTTTAATCATGCTCGAGATTAATTTAAAGATTGCTAGATGCAAAATCTTATTAAAATATCTTATATTTTTATAAGAAATTCTTGGGGTTAAATACATACTTTTGACATATACGAGGAATTTTGAGGCGCTCCTGATATTTTAATTGATTTAACTCTGGCCTGTTTTAAATAATTTTAGAGTCTATGTAAGATCTCGAAGTGATGGAAATTATTTTGAGCAATATGTATTTATTATTTAAACCCATTGCCGTAGTTTGGTGATTTGAGATACGACTTATTTTTAAATATAAAAATAAGAGTTTATTCGAGTCTTAATGAATTATTGAAGCTCAAATCAAATCTCAAAATAACTTGAGAAACTCTTGAAGTTTATGTTTTGGTGAACTCAACCTCGAGTTCTAGTTTTCCTAAATTCCTGACTCTTTGTTGCAAAAAGAGGTCTAAATCAGAAGAAAATGATATTGGGATTAACATAGAGACTTGATTCGCCCTAATGCAAGCAATTGATGTTAAGAGATGGTGTTAAACTTCTTGCAGATAATTAGCCCTCAGTAATTCTTTATAACGAGGAGCAAGTTTTTATAGTAATGTTGTAATCCCTAAATATAAGTCTGATTAAGACATGTTTAAGATGCGCAATTGACTTAATATCGGACATTAATAATGGGTGAAACCCAAAAGAAGCTTTCTAAGAATAGAAATAGAACTGAACTTGTCTCCTGAGAATGGAGATGAAACTAAACTTGCCTCCTGAGAACTGAGAACGAACTTAATTCACCTCCTGATAATGGAGATGGAATTGAAAATACCTCCTGAGAACGGAGATGGAACTGAAGCCTCATAAATGGAGTGATTGGACTACTAACTATTTTCTTTATGATTATTCCATTCTTGCACTGGTCCAATTCTTTTATTTTATTTCAGTTCAGTACTTTCAATTCAGTTCTACTTCAGTCCCTTACTTGTCAAGTTCAATTCAGTATTTTCAATTCAGTTCTACTACAGTCCCATACTGGTCAAGTTCAATTCAGCTCTACTTCAGTCCCGTATTGCTCAAGTTCAATTCAGTTCTACTCCAATCCCGTACTGATCAAGTTTAATTCAGTACTTTCAATTCAGTTCTACTCTAGTCTCATACCGATCAAGTTAAATTCAGTACTTTCAATTCAGTTATACTCTAGTGCCGTACTGGTCAAGTTCAATTCAGTAATTTCAATTCAGCTCTACTCCAGTACCGTACTGATCAAGTTCAATTCAGTACTTTCAAATCAGTTCCACTCTAGTCCCATACTGGTCAAGTTTAATTCAGTACTTTCGTTTCAGTACTACTCCAGTTTCGTACGGGTCAAGTTCAATTCAGTACTTTCAATTCAGTTCTACTCTACTCCCGTACTGGTCAAGTTCAATTCAGTACTTTCATTTCAGTACTTCTCTAGTTTCGTACTGGTCACATCTCATTCCAGCACTCTAATTATGCAGCTTATATTATCAACAACTTTAATTACCGTATTTTCATTACTGCAATTTACTATTATCAGCACGGGTCCTGCTCTGACGAGCAGCCATCTGTTAGGGTCGATCCTTAGTTAGGGTTAACCGGAGTTGAGGTGTTCCTCCAGGTTTAACCTCAAATAAAGTGCTCCCATGCTCCTTGTCGAAAGTTGAGCTGAGCGTTATTGCCCGAAGATTGAAGCATAATAAGGTAGGGCGCCACAGACCCGGCACGTGCTAGCAAAAGTTGACTATTTGATTTCTTGTAAATTGCTTGCGGTGAATTGTGGCGGGTCAGTCCCTTCCACAGGCCGTTTATATCGGTGCGGGAAGGTCGACGACTCAAGACGATAGGGGAGATGAGTATCATGGGTGACTAGCCGTTATTTTTCCCCATTGGGTTTTTCCTCCACTGGTTGGCCAAAATGTTGTATTGCCGGATGTTGCTCACATCCAATAGTACACAGGGTTGTATGTTGGGGCCTGGGGCTATGCAGTACGACCACCTCCAGAAGTGGTAGGACTGGCCACTATCAACGACGACCACATCGGTGAGGCTCGTGGGGTTCGCTACCCTACTAGAAGATAAGCGGTCCAATCTATGTCGATATAGTGGGTGTGCGCGGCTTTGAATGCATGCGGTGTTTGTGCGGGTTTGAATGACTTTGATATGTGCGCAGCTTTGAATACCTGCGGTGTGAATACCTGATATGCTGATTGCTAGTGGAGCATTTGTTATAACTGATATATAATACTGCTGCTATTCCAGTTATACTATAATGCATCTCTTTTTAATGGTTGCTCCTAGCTTATATATGAAATGCTATACCAACTCTCCTTTGTTTCAGCTATTGTTGAATATATTGAGGCTCACTCTTGTCCCCAAGTTTAGGGATCTTTGGGAGGAGATGTCAATCCACTTAGTCATGTGACTAACGGTTATTTAAATAACCATTCATAGGTGACGAAGCAGCGCAAGATCCAGATAGCGCATGACAGCACACCTGTCTTATAGCCAGCACGACCATAAGCACCAGACTCATCCCCAGTCCTTAGAGATGTCAGCCCTAATCTTGGTAGAAGCAGAGATAGTGTTGTAGTCTTCTTTAGCCCGATGGGCCGCATGTATAGCCTTATGGCTACGGCCTTTGTTATATATAAATTGATTTCTGATTTACTTCTGCTGTGATCTGATATGATGTGATGAGTTTCCATAGCCTGATAGGGCGATCATTCTACGCTTGGTGAGTGGGTTGTTGTCACATGGAAAGCGTAGGGTCGTCGTCTTGGGCGGTAAGGCACGTATCCGACCCGACCTAGTCTAAGGTTTGGGGGAAGGGTCTTACAATTGGATCAGAGCATTCACGATCCATCCATGTGGGAAGTCTCATAATCCTTCTATCCATCGCTTCGTTTCTTAGCTCGGGACAAACCATGCAGCGGAAGCCTGATGATCCCAATTAGATTAAATTAAGGATTCTAGACTGCACGTTTGCGTACCGATGCACACTCGTTTTCTCTTTGGTTAGTTTTGCAAAGTTCCCTATTTTGAAACCCCTGACTCCTCTAGATATTGGAGTTCAGTAACGAAGGATCTTCCTCAAGAAATCAACACCACCCTCCAAATCTACCATTTGCTCCCGCATTCCTATTGTTGAGACAGAGCTGGGAAGAACCCTCGCAGCCTTATTAGGCATGTTTCAGACTGCTATTGGACAACATCAACAACAAGTCGTTCACAGGTCAGACATATTAACGACCTTTCGAGAGTTAAGACCTATTTATCGAGGTGTTGAGATGGTGATGCAGACAGATGAAAGGATAGATGGAGTAGAGGAACTTCCAGAAGGGATGAGATGCCCAAGAGTATTCGCGGTTTCCTTGGTGTTGACTCTACTTGAGGGATTCGCCCATGATTGGAGGCGGGCAGTTATTCGTTCCACTTTTAATGCACGCCACCTCCATACTATCTTATGAGGAGAATTCTTTAAGGTATTTTTAGAACACTTCATACATGAAGTAGATCAAGCAGAGTTGCAGGGACATTCCCTACAGATTCGTCATGGGAATAAGACGGTACCAGAGTACCAGAGAGAATTCATCAACTTAGGCTATCTTGTGGGGATGCTTGCAGTAACTAATGAAGACAAGGCCGCTAGGTTTTATTGATGACTGCGTGATGACCTCTGACAGGCTTTGATTATGATTACCCAGACCTCTTTTCAAAACATTACCACCTACGCTACCTCTTTGGAAATGGACCAGTTGATGGCCACGCAGCAGCAAAGAAGGCCAGTAGAGGCCCCTCAAGGACTAGAGAGGGAGGCGTTCCCTCGACGACAATCTCGAGATTGGAGACAGAGTCATTGCCACCAACCATATCGATAAGGCTGCCAGCACCGACAACAGCCAGTTCAAGAAATACAACCCCCACTAGTAACATAATAGGCACCCCGATCAGCACCACAACCAACGTCAATATGACAATGTGATATTCCCTTCACAGGAAACTGCTTCTTGTGTCATTAGACCGAACATATTTGAGCTTTTTGCCCGCATGCCACGAGTTGTCAAAGATTAAGAGCGGTGCAAGGAACCGTGGTTGCGAATAGAGCACGAGGAGTACATAAAGGTTGACCAGGCAGAAGGGACAAGTCGAGGAATGGCAGAGCCACACCACTAGAGGCCTATGCCCTAGATTTGTAACAAGGACCATTCTCGAACGTGATAGTTGGTGTAAATTTTTAATCGTCCTCGTTGTTCTCTTATCTAGTTGATGATGTTTTTGTACATCGATATAAAGAGCTAAACCTGCTCATTCTGCAAAATAGCTACCCATTGTTGGAATAGATGGGTTATTTGACCAACAACATGGTGTTCGAACCATTCCTGAACTACCTCATGATCATCTTCGTTCTACTGGAGAACCAAGACAGACTGCTCCAGACACCGTGTTTCAATAGATACCAGAGTACGATACTGCAAATTGAAGAATCACTTAATTGTTACCCGGATTCTTATGATGCCCTCAGGAACCAAAGGGTTCCATATTTACACTGATGCATCCTTGAATGGGTTAGGAGTTGTGACAAAGTAATCACTTACGCACCTTGACAATTGAAGCCGCATGAGCTGAACTGCTCGGCCCACTATCTGGAGTTGGGCGCGGTAGTCTTTGCCATTCATGTTTTGGAGGCATTGTGTGAGATTTTCTCCAGTCATCAAAGCCTGAGGTATGTCTTCACCTAGAATAAGTGGAACCTATGGCAGCGTCGGTGGTTGGAATTCTTATTTGAATATGACTTTGCTCTCCAGTACAACCTCAGGAAAGCTAACAGAGTTGCAGGTACATTAAGCTATCAGCCCTCAGTAGTCGGGAGCTGGATGGGGCATAGGATGATTTGCATGACAGTATTTTACAGCTTAGGTATTGTGTTTCATTCCCTTTATCGGGAGGATTCGAGAAGAAATTATTCGTGAGGCACATCAGTCGAGGCATTCTATTTATCCTGATTTATTTAAAATGTATGTTGACCTACGCAGGACCATATACTATCTAGGGATGAAAAGAGACGTCAACAACTTTGTTGCACAATGCCAGACATGTCAAAGTGTTAAGGCCGAATGCCGCAACCAAGGAGGCTTGATGCAATCCCTACCGATATCAGAAAGGAAACATGAGGACATCTTTATGGACTTTGTCCACAGCTTACCTCAGTCCCGTGCTGGAAATAACTCCATATAGGTCGCTGTGGATCGACTTACAAATGCGGATCAATTTATCCCGAAGCGTCGGAGTGATGATGTGGATGTCTTCGACAGGCTTTTCTTAAGAGCAAGTAGTCCGATTCCATGGAGTGCCAAAGTCCATCGTGTTTGACCGTGATGGGCGTTTTACTTCAAAATAGTGTATAAGGGTGTAGGTTTACTTGGGAGCCAAAATTGGCTTTCAGCGTCGCTTTCCACCCCCAGACATACAGTCAGGCGGAAAGGACGAATAAGATAATAGAGGATCTTCTTCGACTATGCTCAATGAAGCATAACAAGCCTCAGGAATAGTTGCTAACACTGGTGGAAATTTTCTTATAATAATATATTTCGGGCCAATTTTAGGATGGCACCGTACGAGGCACTGTATGGAAAACGTTGTCGGACCCCATTGTCTTGGGCCCAGGATGAGGACCCTGAAGCTATGGGAGTGGCTTTTATTGATGTCACTACGACAGTGATACAACTAATTCGGGATCAGATGTGGGAAGAACAAAGCGGCAGGATAAGTATTTTGATGCGCAGTACCGACCGGTGGAGTTTAGTATGAAAGGAATGATATTTTTGAAAAATCAAGCTCATGCACGGTATCTCCCGGTTGAAGAAGTAAAAGAATCCAGATCCCCGCTATTTGCGCCCATATCAAGTGATAGAGCGTGTTAGCCCAGTTGCGTGTCGATTAGCCCTACCCCAGAATTGGGAAATCTTCATGATGGTTTCCTTGTCTCTTCGTTGATGCGAGTTCTTCGGCAACTAGATCAACATCTTCCTATATTGCCAGTACCGCTGCAGTTAGACAGATCCATCTAGTTAAAATCAGTGAACATAATGGACTTCACAGTGAAAAACCTGAAAAATAAAGCATTACTAATAGTCAATGTCATGTGATTAAACTACGAACGAGACAAGGACATGTGGGAATTAGAGGCCCTCGTTCGAGAAAGCACCCCGGGCTCTTTCCACATGTATGTTGCGCTTACTGTTGGGTATTGTATCCACACTAACCCAGATTTGATGAAGTCATCCTTGAACTAAGATGAATTAAGTTGTATTTGATGCTTGGTTTGAGTTATGTATTTGCAGGATTCTTATGGGAAGTGTAGACCAATGTCAGTCTACAATGGGTCACAAAACACAGGACCATACAATATAATTCCTCATTGTGTGATCCAAGGTGTTGACTCATATGTAGCCTCTCTATTGGGATACACTTCATATTCAAGCTCTAGGACTAAGTGAAAAGACTTGATGCTGGTCTCACCTTAGAAGAAGAAAAATTCTGTCAAGAAAATTTCCCATGTATTATACTCGAGTAGTTCTATACTTACTTGAGTAAAATGCTGAGTTCATACTCGAGTAATAATACTCTTACTCGAGTAGTCTAATTATGGCTCTCGAGTAGTTAAGACAACTACTCGAGTAGTTTCCTTTCTCCTCTCGGGTTTACAGAATTTTTTTTTCTCCTCAAAAGTTTTCTAAGTTAAATACTCGAGTAGTATTGTATAGTACTCGGGTAGTTTTATCTTCTGTCTCGATTAATAGAATTCTAACTCTCGTGTAGTTCTCAATTACTCGAGTAGTCTAAGTCATGTACTCGAGTAGTTCATTACTACTCGAGTAGTCCAGAATTAATACTCGAGTAACCCAGAATTACATTCCAGAAAATTTTTCCAAGTGAATTACTCGAGTAGTCATT
Source organism: Platanthera guangdongensis (assembly GCA_039583875.1). Taxonomy (NCBI): domain Eukaryota; kingdom Viridiplantae; phylum Streptophyta; class Magnoliopsida; order Asparagales; family Orchidaceae; genus Platanthera; species Platanthera guangdongensis. The sequence continues at coordinate 174,524,841 of CM077152.1, forward strand.
TCCATATACTCGAGTAGTTCCTATCGTCTCGAGTAGTTCAACTTCTATATTTGAGTAGTTCAGTTTTCCAGTTAAGAAAAATTTCCAAGTCCCTGACTCGAGTAGTTTCTCAACCACTCGAATAGTTCATTCTTATCTACTCGAGTAGTATTCCTTATACTCGAGTAATTCACTCCACCTCTCGTGTAACTACCTAAGTACTCGAGTATGTCATTTTTGATACTCGAGTAGCTGAATTCTATTTCGTTAAGTTTACTCGAGTAGTTGACTACATGTACTCGAGTAACTAAATTATTCTCTCTCGAGTAGTTTTCTTATATACTAGAGTAGTCATCTTCTACCCACTCGAGTAGTGCTGCAATGTACTCGAGTAGTCCTTTCTCTCTCGAGTATCTTACTTCTATGTTTTCCGAAAATTTTGTTAAGTCCAGTATAACAGAATTCTTTATGAACCTTCACATGATTGGTCCATGTGTATCTCATAATGACTTAATTATGGCAAATCTTCTCCTCTCCTATAAATAGTCTTGTCAAACCGACACACCCTAATTAATTTTTATCAAAGAGAATTTTCAGAAGTTTTGCAGCCGTATTCTCAAGCTTTCTGAATTCCTCTTTCTCTCTCCAAGAAACGAAAACCGTCGCGCCAACGCAGGTTCCCGACCGGCTAAGGTTTCGCCTTTTGAGGATTCAGATCAACAAGGCTTTCCAGATCGAGATTTGCTCAACTCCTCATCTTTTGATTCGATCGATCGTGTGAGTCCAAGAAGTTTCAGATCCAATCTTGCCGAGATTTCTCTTCATCATTCTGATAAAGCCGCAAAGCCCAGAAGAAGAAATTTCTGGTCGACAGTTGCAGATCTGAAAAAGAAGATTTACTATTTGTATTTCTATACAATTTATTTCATTCTTGTAGGAGAAACTCCACCGAGTGTAGGAGCTCTTGTCTCCGAGATTGTAGGAAGTTTTACCTTCCGAGTGTAGATCCGTTTTGTGGATCGAGATTATAGGAACGTTGTTCCGAGGGTAGGATTGATTTTCAATCCGAGATAGTGGAGTAGCCGAGTCTAGTGTATTGCTAGATCGGTGAGGGAAAGTGGATGTACCCAATGTTGGGGAACCACTATAAATCTTGCCTCGTCTGTGATTGATTGGTAGTTATTTTTGTGCATTGGTTTGAAATTTTTATTCCGCAAAAAGATGCACATCTCACCTATTCACCCCCTCTAGGTGATTTAGGTAGACAACTATAAACTTTCAATTGGTATCAGAGGGAGGTTGATCATTAAAAGGTTAACACCTTGCTCAGATCCTTCAATAGTTGTCCTTTGAGATCTACCAAAAATGGACAAGACTAAAGATTTTGTCAAGCTTCCTTTATGTACCAAAAAAAATTTTCCCATGTGGAAAGAGAGGATCAAGTTCTGTATGGAAGCTATGGATCCAAGGATCTTCATGATAGTTGAAGAAGGTCCTTACATTCCCATGACCGTCTCCATTATATATCCAACAAAGAAAGTCCCAAAGAAACTTATGGATCTAGATAAGGATGAGATTGCACTTATTTCATTAGACAAAAAGGCAAAATATATTATAGCAAGTGCAGTCGATGATTCAATGTTGCAAAACCTGATTCACTGCCAGTCTGCAAAAGAGATGTGGCAGTCACTAGTTACCTTGATGGAAGGTACATAAGAAGTGAGGGATGATAGAAGATCCATTCTTAATCAGAAGTATGAAGCTTTCCGACAAGGAAACAAAGATACCATTGCTGACACCTTTGAGAATTTCTTCAAGATAGTGAATGGGCTAAGGGTCTATGGCAGAGTCTTCACTAATGGAGAATTAAATGATAAGTTCTTGAGATCCCTAACTAAGGAATGGGATAACAAGGTCTGTGCCATAAGGGAATTTGGAAAACTGGCCGAGACAGACCCTCAGAATCTCTTCGGGAAGCTTATGTCATATGAGCTTCAACTCAACACCAGAAAGGCTGAAGAAGAGAAGAGCAGGTCTGCATTCAAAGTGAAGACTGTTGCTTTAAAGGCAGACACCTCTAAGAAGACAAAGGTTGTCCTTCCTACCCCAGCACAAGAAGTTAGTGAAGAAGAAACCTCAGAGCCAAGCACCTCAGGCTCTGAGCTATCATAAGGAGAGTTTGCACTACTCTCACGACAGTTCAAGAAATTCTTGAACAAGAAGAAGCAATGGAAAGGCAAGGATGTCTCTTATAGAAGATCACGACATGATGGTGATGGTCAACGAAAAGGCTCAAGCAGCTATGACAGGTACACTTCTAAACAGAACAAACATGTTTCTACTGACATTATTTGTTATTGTTGTAATAAGCCAGTACACGTCATTGCTGACTGCCCTCACAAGAAGAAGGAGGGTGGTAGAAGAGAGGAAACGAAGTCCTCGTACAACAAGAAGAGGGCAGAGAAGAGCTTAATGACCAAAAAGGGAAAGACTCTTAGTGACTCTGACTCATCTAAGTCGAGTGAAGAATAAGAAGCCTATTTTGGACGCATGGCTCAAAAAAATGACAAACAAGAGCCCCAGTTCACTAGGAAGGTAAACTCTCACACTCCTCTTTCAAATTCTGAAGTTTCTGAGCATGATTGTGAGGATAGCACTTCGGACGATGAGTCAGAACTCATGGCCCAATATAAGGAGTTAATCATGGCTTACGACAAATGTCACCGAGTCGTGAAAACTCAGGCTAAAGAGATAAAGTCTCTCAAAGCTGAGGAGAGCGTCTTGAGAGAGAAATTCGCAAAGACTGACTCACTCGAAGAGAACTTCAATAATGCTATTGAAGAATATAACAAAGCTCTTGAGAATCTTGACCTTAAAGAGAAAATCATCAAAGAGTTGGAAGAACAACTCACCGCTGAAAAGAAACTTGTTGAAAGTTTCTCGAAGTCTAAGACTGTTCTTCCATTCGTTGCTGAATTCTCAGCTAAGGCCAAGGGTCCTGGACTAGGCCATGAAGAAGCTCCTTGTAAGTCTTCTAGGAGAAATAAGGCTCAACGAAAGAATTAGGCCGCCAAAAAGGCCTTGACCAAAGAGAAGGGGAAAGCCCCTCAAGATCAGACCTCTTTCAAAAAGGTCATATTTCCTTCAAATGAGTTTGATCTTGACTTATCCTATAGACACTTTGCTAGGCCTACCTATGTAGAGCCAAAGTCCCGTTATCAAGGATGGACTCAACCCAGAAACTTTGGTGAAAGTGTCTTTAAGGCACCTTATGAAGAAATCATTCTTCAGAGCTATGGCCCTTTCAATTATGACAATAACTTCAAGAAGGCACCAAAGGCAAAGCCTGTTGTAGAAAAGCCGGTGAAGGAGAAGAAAACATGTGATTGTCATCATCATGAAGCTTCTTCCTCCAAAAATGCTACCCCTACTAGACCTCAATTCCAAAAGGTCAAGCAGGAGAACATAAGGCAAAGATACAACAAATTTGATTGTTGGTGTTGTGGTAGAACTGGTCACTTTGCCATTGATTGCTGGTTTAATCCCAGAAATGTTGCAACCCCACATGTTGGCAATATGAGGAAGACCACTCCTAATGCTAAAATTCGTAGGGGGAGTGTTCTAACCCGAGACCAAGTAACCAAACATATTTGGGTTCCTAAGGCAAACTGATTGTGATTGCAGGTATGTCCAAAGGCCACCAAAACGCCAATCTGGTATTTGGACAGTGGATGCTCTCGGCATATGACCGGGACAAGAAGCCTAATTCAGAACTTTACTCCAGTCGTGAATGGACCAAAGGTCATCTTTGGAGGTTCAAACCGTGGAATCACTAAAGGCTACGATATGATTACAAACGGTAATGTATCCTTCTCATATGTGGCTTACGTTGAAGGTTTGGAACATAACCTTATAAACATAAGCCAACTCTGTGATAAAGGATACATAGTTGAGTTTCACGCTGATAAGTGCTTGATAAAATCTGTTGACAATATGGAAACGATTCTATCCGGCACTCGAAGCAGAAACATATTTTGGTTAAATTTCATTTGTATAGATTCTTCGTCACCAATGTGCTTTTTAGCAAAAGATAGTGCATCTGTCGGTGACCAATGGCACAAGAGACTAACACATATTAATTCCAAAACTATTAATAAATTATTTTCAATGAACTTAGTACGTGATGCCCCAAATGTCAAGCACGTCAAAGATAGATCTTGTAATGCATGTGTAAAAGGCAAGCAAACAAGGGCTACCTTTAAAAGCATTATTGGCAAGGATTCTAATAGATGTCTTCATCTACTGCATATGGACTTGTTTGGTCCACTACAAATTAGAAGTTTGGGAGGTAAGGGTTATACGTTAGTAATTGTTAATAATTACTCGCGCTTTGCATGGGTGTTCTTTCTGAAACACAAGTCAGATACGTTCGACATCTTTACTAATTTTGTTAGGCAAGTTCAGAATGAGTACAACCGCTCCATAGTCAAAATCAGAAGTGACAATGGAACAGAATTCAAGTCTGGGGCCATAACAAAATTTTGTGAAAGCTTAGGTATCTTTCATGAGTTTTCCTCTCCTCGTACTCCTCAATAGAACGGAGTGGCCGAGAGATGGAATAGAATGCTCATAGAGTCATGCAGGACCATGTTGAGTGATGCTTCAATTCCGGAGTACTTTTTGGCTGAAGCCGTCAACACTGCATGCCATGTGAAAAATCGAGCCCTCATAAACAAAAACCATGATAAGACACCTTACAAACTTCTGAAGGGCAGGAAACCGACAGTCTCATATTTTAGAATTTTTGGCTGTAAATGCTTCATGCTCAACAATGGCAAGTATCATACTACTAAGTTTAGCAAAAAGAGTTTTGAATGTATTTTTGTAGGTTATAGTAGCCATAGTAAGGCATATAGGATTTTTAATAGAAAAACCCTGGTTGTAGAAGAATCAATACATGTTGTATTTGATGAGACGAGCTTGCTGCAAAGCAACTCTTCTAGTGTGCTTATTGAAGATGCAGGTGCAAACCTGAATGAAATTAGCTTGGATGGACCGTCTGAAGATAAAGATGATAAGTTTATCAAGATCACCACCCCAACCCCTTTTGAAGAGGCTGATGATCAAGATGAAGAAGTCATCCAAGATGAAGAAGTCACTCCTGTGATGGAAGATAATCCAGATGCAAGGACTCTAGAGCTCAGATATCTGAAGGATCACCCCATGGACCAGATCATAAGAGATCCCCGGGATGGTGTCAGAACTCGCAGAGGTACAACTAATGAGAACCTATATTTAAGTTTTCTCTCGCAGGTTGAACCAAAGAAGTTTGAGGAATCAAACTCAGACGCATCACGGATAATGGCGATGGAAGAAGAACTAAAACAATTCAAGCGATGCAAAGTATGGAAACTTGTTCCAAGTCCCAAAGGTAAGAACGTCATTGGGACAAAATGGGTCTACAAAAACAAGATGGACCAGGATGGAACAATTGTAAAGAACAAGGACAGACTTGTCACAAAAGGCTATCGTCAAGAAGTAGGAATTGACTTAGACCAGAAGTATGCTCCAGTGGTAAGGCTGGAGGCAATAAGGTTATTCCTAGCATATGCTGCACTCAAAGGCTTCACTGTCTACTAGATGGACGTGAAGTATGCCTTCCTTAATGTTGACATAAAAGAAGAGGTGTATGTGGAACAACCTCTAGGTTTCGTTGATTCTAACTTTCCTGATTATGTTTACTTACTGCATAAAGCGTTATATGGTCTGAAACAAGCTCCTTGAGCTTGGTATGAGACGCTATCTAGCTTTCTACTTGAGAACAAGTTCACAAGGGGAAAGATAAACAAGACATTACTTCTTAGGGAAATTAAAGGCAAGATTTTTCTAGTGCAAATCTATGTTGACGATATTATTTTTGGCTCTACTAATGACAACCTCTGCAAGAAGTTTTGAAAACTTATGCAAGAGAAGTTTGAAATGAGCAGTATGGGCGAGCTGATGTATTTCTTAGGGCTTCAAGTGAAACAGTCAGAAGATGGAATTTTCACCTCACAGACCAAGTTCATCAAAGAGCTGATTAAGAAATTCGGAATGAAGAACGCAACCTCGATGAGGACTCTAATGGGTTCAACTATGTCTCTGGACAAAGATGAAAAAGGGAAACCTTTTGATGAAACCAAGTACAGAAGCATAATTAGATAATTGCTCTACCTTACGGCAACTAGACCTGACATAATCTTCTCAACATATGTATGTGCTAGATTTCAGGTGAACTCTAAGGAATCTCACTACGCTGCAGCAAAGCGGATTTTGAGATACCTTAAAGGTACACCAAATCTTGGCTTATGGTACCTAAGAAGTAATGATAGCGAGCTAATAGGTTTTTCAGATGCAGATTTTGCAGGGAGCAAAGATGACAGGAAAAGTACTTCCGGGACATGTCAATTCTTCGGAAGAAGACTTATCTCCTGGAGTAGAAAGAAGCAAAACTGTGTAGCAATCTCAATGGCTGAGTCAGAGTACATCTCTGCAGGCAGTTGCTGTGCACAGTTACTTTGGATAAAGAATCAGTTTGAGGACTACAACATGAAGCTTGAAAACATTCCTCTATTTTGCGACTCTTCCAGCGCAATTGCAATAGCCAACAACCCATTCTCGCACAGTCGGACAAAGCATATAGAGCTAAGGTATCACTTCATCCGGGAGCATGTGGAGAATGGGGACATAGACCTTCAATATGTCTCTACAGATAGGCAAATTGCAGACATTTTTACGAAGCCGCTGGATGAGACCAAGTTCTCGTTCTTCAAAACAGAACTTGGGATGCTCAACAAAGAAGACTAGAGAAGCTGGATTTTCAAGAAGGCCCAAGGTTCAAAGGTTAGTCAAATATTGGAATTTTACAAAATTTTAACTCTTTGACTTGAGTAAGTTACAACCTTCTCGAGTAAGAATATGACCTACTCGAGTAGTAGAATGACATACTCGAGTAGTCTACTTGACCTACTCAAGTAGCAGACTAACATACTCAAGTAGTCAACTTCGCATACTCGAGTACCTCACTCACCTATTCGAGTACCTCCATACATCTACTCGAGTACTTATGTATACCTACTTGAGTAATTCCAGACACATCTACTCGCGTACATGCCGAGTCCTTATTAAAATTTTCTTATGCGCAAACCAAGGCTTATGCCGTCTCTTCTATGGTTCAATTCATTCTTTTTCGATTAATTAGACCAAAAAATTAGGGTGATATAAATAAGAAAATTCGGAAATGTCCTACATAAAATCATTTCTGTTCTCTCAAGTAGCCGACTGCCTCTTCGCCTTCCTCAATCAGTTGCAGAGCCGCGCACTTTCCTTCACCCCGTCGAAACTTTCCACGGTTTCTGAATCACCAAGATTTCTGAATCATGGCCGCCTCCTCTAAAATCGGTGTTGGTTTGGAATTGGTCGCCGCCAGGATTTCAGAACTATCCGATGACTTCCACAATCTCATGATCTTGCTCGACACCACCGGATTAACTTTCGTCCTTCAAGAACCTTGTCAAATCCTATTTCCAGAAGTTGCAGAGTTTTTCAGAAACATCAAAGTCAAGCGCAATTACACCGTTCTCAAATCCAAAGTCAAAGGTATCAAAATAAAACTCACCAAAACTTCAGTATCTCAACTTCTTCGAATGCCGATCGTCGATGAAGAAGATAATCTCGGGCCAACTGAGTCTGACAGAACATGTCTTTTCTGTGGCGTTAATCCTGAGCAACAACACATCAACCGCTCTCAGATGAATGCTGAAGGGAAGTTGTTAGTTGATATAATTGGAAAAGTTCTTATGTGTAGAACAAATTCCATCAGAGACATTCCTCTTTGTTTCTTTGACATTATGCAAGCCATTGTATGCAGAAAGAAATTTCAATTTGGTATGATGATTTTGGATAAAATCAAATACAGCATTAAACCCCCCAATTATGCAAGGATAATTTCTCTACACCTTCATGAGATAAACCCTGAAACCTTCAACTTCTCTAAAGGCAGTATCCTTCACCATATGAAGAAGGTCTCCATCTCCTCCATTCAAAGATGGGAGCTAAAGTTGCAGAATCCTTCTCAAGCTACTAAAGTTACTGAAGTTCTAGAGATAGAGAACAGGACCCCATCTCCCTCTCCATCTCAGGTCCCCAGCTCCTCTGGTGCACCAAATGAGGGGGAGCCTGGTCCTGCTGCTTCAGCCAGGATGCCAACTCCTCCAGAAGTATCTCCTCCTCCTCCTCTAACTCCAGAAGACATTCCCTCAGATCAACAACTTCAAGAAAACCTCCTCTACACAGAAGCTGCCATCAATGAGATGATAGCAGAACTGACAGCAGACTTACCTCCTTCTTCTCCAAAGAAACCCACACCTGAAATACCACCAGAATCCCCTCCAGCACAATATCCTTCTCCTACCAAGTCTCCAACAACATCTCCATCAAGGTCTCCAGCTAAATCTCCTGATGCTTACAAAGAGCAGACAGAAACCATCTTCATTTCAGATGAGGCATCACCTGAGCCAGTTGAAGCCCCTCTAAGGAACTTGAATTTCTCCATCCCCACAGTCACTGATGCAGGGGATGCCATGATTCCCACTACAAGAGCAGAAAGCTCTGTCACCCTAACTGAAATAGCTCCATGGAAAGCTCCTCCTCCTCCAGTTGCATCTTTTAGTGCTCCTCCAGCTGCTGCCTCCTATACTGATTTACTAACTCAGATTGCCCTTCTACTTTAAGAATAGATAACTTACTTTGACACCTCTCTTCAAGCTATTACTGCTAAGTTCACTGCTCTAGAGACTGAGATGAGCAGAGGATTTGCTGAAATTCAACATAATACAGATCATCTCAGACACCTTTTCAAATTCGTGGCAAGGCTCTGGATCACACCATTACTAGCATTGGTCAAGTGATGGATCAATGTCTGACTCTTGCTAATAATCAGATGGAATTGGACAAAAGAGCTGAAACTACAAAGATGAAAATCTGTGAAGAGGTTGGCACCTTCAAAGAAGATACCATCTCTCAGTTATCTGTTGAAGTCAGAAAGGGGGAGAAGTTGGTGAAAGAGTATTTAGAAAAATCAGATGCTGCCATGCAAGAGCTTTGAAAAGTGAAAGTGAAAGAAGTTCATGATGATGTCTTAGCACAAATACAGTGTGTCAAATTCTACACCTATGACACTGCTGTCTGGATGCGCAACCAAATTCTTCCTGAATTTGCTGCTGATCCAAATATTATTCCTCATCATCTGAATCCATTAGCTGCTGATGCTCCTGCTCAAGCTCCTCAACCCACCTTCTCTCCAAGGCCTGGTGACTCAGTTGCTCCTCCTGATTCCTACACTCAGGGTTGGGAAGATGATCCTGCAGATATATTCCTTCATGCTCCTCCTGAGATTCAAACTTCTAGGAAGAAAAGAAAGTACGGTGAAGGTCCCTCTGCCAGCAAGTCCATTCAAGTTTCTGAAGCTGATAAGAGAAAAGCTCCTGAATTTGCTGAGATATGGTCTCCGACTTCCAAGTCCCTTATTTTGGAAACACTCAAACTTGTTATGGTCTACCATGAGAGCAGGAATACACATTACAGTTCCCAGGAATGAGAGTTATATGAGAAATCAATGACCAAGAGAAGATTATATGATAGAGAATTTGGAAGAAACAATCCTGTTGCTCCTCCAAGACCTCCCAAGTATTACCCAAAGCCTTACAGCTACCAAAGGAGACAGCAGGAGAAGCAAGACAGGCAACATCATTAGATCTAGATACAAAGAACTTATGAGTTGTGGAAATGATTTTTGTTGATAATGACATTTTTGGATATTCACACTTATATAATTATAAGTTTTTGATCTTATTATCTTTTTCACAGTCCTTTGCTTGCTTATACTGATTTATCTACTTAGCATTCTTTTTATGTCCATAATTCACCTTAGTGTAAAGGGTTCTGACTTCTACAAATAGGGAGAGATTGTTGGGTATTGTATCCACACTAACCTAGATTTGATGAAGTCATCCTTGAACTAAGATGAATTAAGTTGTATTTGATGCTTGATTTGAGTTATGTGTTTGCAGGATTCTTATGGGAAGTGTAGACCAATGTCAGTCTACAATGGGTCACCAAACACAGGACCATACAATATAATTCCTCATTGTGTGATCCAAGGTGTTGACTCATGTGTAGCCTCTCTATTGGGATACACTTCATATTCAAGCTCTAGGATTAAGTGAAAAGACTTGATGCTGGTCTCACCTTAGAAGACGAAAAATTCTGTCAAGAAAATTTCCCAAGTATTATACTCGAGTAGTTCTATACTTACTCGAGTAAAATGCTGAGTTCATACTCGAGTAATAATACTCTTACTCGAGTAGGTATGGTATATCCCGAGTAGTCTAATTATGGCTCTCGAGTAGTTAAGACAATTACTCGAGTAGTTTCCTTTCTCCTCTCGGGTTTACAGAATTTTTTTTTCTCCTGAAAAGTTTTCTAAGTTAAATACTCGAGTAGTATTGTATAGTACTCGAGTAGTTTTATCTTCTGTCTCGATTAATAGAATTCTAACTCTCATGTAGTTCTCACTTACTCGAGTATTCTAAGTCATGTACTCGAGTAGTTCATCTACTACTCGAGTAGTCCAGAATTAATACTCGAGTAACCCAGAATTACATTCCAGAAAATTTTTCTAAGTGAATTACTCGAGTAGTCATTTCCATATACTCGAGTAGTTCCTATCATCTCGAGTAGTTCAACTTCTATATTCGAGTAGTTCAATATTCCAGTTAAGAAAAATTTCGAAGTCCCTGACTCGAGTAGTTTCTTAACCACTCGAGTAGTTCATTCTCATCTACTCGAGTAGTATTCCTTGTACTCGAGTAATTCACTCCACCTCTCGTGTAACTACCTAAGTACTCGAGTATGTCATTTTTGATACTCGAGTAGCTGAATTCTGTTTCGTCAAGTTTACTCGAGTAGTTGACTCCATGTACTTGAGTAACTAAATTATTCTCTCTCGAGTAGTTTTCTTATATACTCGAGTAGTCATCTTCTACCCACTCAAGTAGTGCTGCAATGTACTCGAGTAGTCCTTTCTCTCTCGAGTACCTACTTCGATTTTTTCCGAAAATTTTGTTAAGTCCAGTATAACAGAATTCTTTATGAACCTTGACGTGATGGGTCCACGTGTATCTCATAATGACTTAATTATGGCTAATCTTCTCCTCTCCTATAAATAGTCTTGTCAAACCGACAAACCCTAATTAATTAATTTTTATCAAAGAGAATTTTCAGAAGTTTTGCAGCTGTATTCTCATGCTTTCTGAATTCCTCTTTCTCTCTCCAAGAAATGAAAACTGCCGCCGCCGCCGTCGCTGGTTCCCGACCAGCTAGGGTTTCTCCTTTTGAGGATTCAGATAAAGAAGGCTTTCCAGATCGATATTTGCTAACTCCTCATCTTCTGATTCGATCGATCGTGTGAAGCCAGGAAGTTTCAGATCCAATCTTGCCGAGATTTCTCTTCATCATTCTGATAAAGCTGCAAAGCCCAGAAGAAGAAATTTCTGGTCGACAGTTGCAGATCTGAAAAAGAAGATTTACTGCTTGTATTTCTATACAATTTATTTCATTCTTGTATGAGAAACTCCTCCGAATGTAGGAGCTCTTGTCTCCGAGATTGTAGGAAGTTTTACCTTCCGAGTGTAGATCCGTTTTGTGGATCGAGATTGTATGAACGTTGTTCCGATGGTAGGATTGATTTTCAATCTGAGATAGTGGAGTAGTCGAGTCTAGTGTATTGCTAGATCGATGAGGGAAAGTGGATGTACCCAAGGTTGGGGAACCACTATAAATCTTGCCTCGTCTGTGAATGATTGTAGTTAGTTCTATGCATTGGTTTGAAATTTTTATTCTGCAAAAAGATGCACATCTCACCTATTCACCCCCCTCTAGGTGATTTAGGTAGGCAACTATAAAATTTCACTTACCCCCTATTTTAAGCAAATTTTCGGGGACGAAAATCCTCTTATTTTTATTGGATTGTGTAACATCCCATTTCATTCTAGACCGCTCACACACATTTTGAGTCAAGAGAATTGACTCAGGCTCGGGAAGCGTCGAGTGAACATGACGCCACTTGATGAATTTAACTTAGAAAATATCTATGAAACTTTAGGCATCGAGTGATCTCGATGAATTTAACTTAGAAATACTCGGGAAACTTTAGACATCGAGTGATCTCGACTCCATTTGATGAAGCATCGAGTGAACTTGATGCCACTCAATGCGGCATTGAGTGGTCTCGACGCACTCGACACAATTTTATTTAGACGCTGTGAGATGACGTTGGCATTGAGTGGTCTCAACACCACTCAATGATTTTGACTTGGAATTGCTAGAATGATGACGACGTTGAGTGGTGTCAACACCACTCAATGCGGCATTGATTGGTGTCGACACCACTCAATGCTTTTGACTTAAGATGTTCTGGAGTGCTGACGACGTTGAGTGGTGTCGGCACTACTCAACGTGGCGTTAAGTGGTGTCGACACCACTCAATGTTTTTGACTTAAGATATTCTGTAGTGCTGAAGGCGTTGAGTGTTGTCGACACCACTCAACGTGGCGTTGAGTGGTGTCAACACACTCAACGCGGTATTGAGTGGTGTCCACACACTCAACGCTTTTGGACTTAGAGCTATTTTTCTGAATAAGCTTTTTTTGCTCTGTTCGGCCTGAACCGGGTTTTCAGAAAAGGCGTTTTTGAACCCGGTTCTCTCCAACAACCTAATTAATAGGTTGATCTTCTCAAGAAGATTTAATTTTAAACAATAAATGATGGCCCAATAGAATTTTGACACGTGACGACATGGGGGGAAAGTCATGCTCAATGACAGCCAGCCATGCTGAAAGAAAACGGTTGTCAACCTAAATCACCTAGAGGGGGGTGAATAGGTGAGTTGTGCGTCTTTTGCGGAATAAAAAAATAATTAGAGCACAGCACAGAACTATCTACCAATATCACAGACGACACAAGATTTATAGTGGTTCCCCAACCTTGGGTACATCCACTTTCCCTCACCGATCTAGCAATCAACTAGACTCGGCTACTCCACTATCTCGGATCAAAAATCGATCCTACCCTCGGAACAAAGTTCCTACAAACTCGATCCAACAAAAGGATCTACACCTCAGAAGATAACACTTCCTACAAACTCGGAGTGAAAAACTCCTACACTCGGAGAAACTTTCTCCTACAAGATTAATAAAGTTTTGGAAAAATTATACAAACAGTAAATCCAATCAGATCTGATGAAATGGCCAGAAAACTTCTTCTTATGGACTTTGCAGCACTATCAGAAATCGGTGAAGAGAGTCTCGGCCCAGATCTGGATCTTCTTGCTTTTACAGAATCAGAGAGAGAAGATGAACGGTGATGTCGATCTCGATCTGTAACTTTCTTCAGAATGAATCCTCTGAACTTAGAAGCAGTGGCCGGAGAAGATGGTGGCGGCGGCGGCTTCCGTTTCGTGAAAATAGGGAGGAGTCGGCTGAAGAACTTTCTCAAAATAAGATGACAAGAAAGCTTGGAGAATACTTAGGGTTTGTCATTTTCTGATAAGACCTTATATAGGAGAGACTAACGGTCATAATCAGTCATAATGATGTACACGTGGACCAATCATGTCGCGTGATTTTAAAATCCCGTCAGAAAAAGGACTTAGAAAAATTTCAGAAAAGGTTCAGCCAACTACAGGAGTAAGTGAATAGTGAAACAAATTGTACCTAATCACCTAGAGGGGGGGTGAATAGGTGACCTTATCTTTTTAAAATTTTAGGCAGAATTAATCACAGAATTCACAGAACTTTAACACAGCATACACAGAATCAATCACACACACAGAGTACACACAGTTTTATAGTGGTTCCCCAAGGTCTGGGTACATCCACTTTCCCCCTTCGCCTATCTAGTAGTGTACTATATTCGGCCCAACTTCTCCACTATTCCTCAGATCCTCAGATCTTACACTCAGAACCCCAAATAGGTTCCTACAGCTCAGAGTGATCCCACTCCTACAACTCAGGCACACAGCGCTACAACTCAGTCTTCACAAAGACCTACACTCAGCCTTCACAAAGACCTACACTCAGCCTTCAACAAGGCCTACACTCAGAGAAAAGTATCTCCTACACTCAGGCACACAGGCCCTACCACTTAGCCTTTATAATTTCAGGCTTACAACTCAGATCCCTTAGAATCCTACAAGAAATTAAAATTACAATGTATATAACCACAACTCAGAATAAGAGAGAAGAGTTGTCTGGTTTCTTGATGAGTTCTTGGAAGAACTTTGCTGAGATCAACCTCCCTTGGCTTTCTTCAAAGCTTCTTGAATTTAGAACACAATAGGGTTGAGTCTCTATGCAGCTGATCTTCAATCACTGCTAACTTAAGAATCAGATCTTAATCTGAAACTTTTCTTCACAGCCTGGTTCAACAGCTGTCTTCTTGGAAGGAGCTCTCTCTCTCCAACTTCTTAGATCTTCACTTGAAGGTCTTCTTATTGTTGTGTTGTACTTCAATGATTTCAACCTCACTCATCTGTTGAAGGTATAAGCCTTTATATAGGCTTCCTTCATGGTGACCGGCTGATCCGGTTTCTAACAACTTTCTGACAGCTCTGACAATTGCAGTAGACCGGCTGGAATGACAGCTGTCAAGTCATCCAGTCACTTCTTGAATTTTCTGTAACTGTCTGAAAGTGTCGAGACATTCAGTCTTTAAGTGTCGACACTGATAGACTAAGTGTCGACACAAGTAGACTAAGTGTCGACACTAGCCTTTAAGGTGTCGACACAACTCCTTGTGTTGTAGAATCTGCTTCTCGACACTGCTTCTTCAACATGTGTCGACACTGATCCTGTGTGTGTCGACACAAGTCCTTCTTCTTTGATACTTAGTTGATTTCTTGTAAGTGTCGACACAACTCCTTTGTGTCAACACAACTTCTTGTGTTGATACTTTCTAAGTGTCGACACATTTCCTTGGTGTCGACACATGCCTTCTGTGTTGATACTTTTGCTGTGTGTCGACTCTTTTCCTTGTGTCGACACAAGTTCTTCTTGTGTTGAGACTTTGTTGTGTGTCGACACATTCTTCATTATGTCTACACTTGTACTTAAACTCTGTTGAAGTTTGCTGAGTGTCGACACAGCCTCCTAGTGTCGACACTTGTACTTGAACTTTGTTGAAGTTTTGCTGAGTGTCGACACAACCTCCAAGTGTCGACACTTTTGATGTCGACAAAGTTCCTCTGGGTGTCGACACTGCTTCTAAGTGTCGACACAGCTTCTCTGGACATTTCTTCATTGTGTGTGTCGACACAGCCTGTATGTGTCAACACATTCCTTCTGGTGTCGACTCTGCATTCCTGCTGTCGACACAATTACTCCAAGTGTCGACACAGCTTCTCTGGGTGTCGACACAAGCCTTCTTAAGTATCGACACTTTCTTCTGGGTGTGACACATGGACTTAGAAACTTTTCAGCTTTCCCTGCAAATACTTAACCTGCACAACTAACTCAAAACACATCAAATACATTTTGATGTATATCATTGAGTAGGGTGAGGCTTCTTCAAATCAGGTACATGTATTCCAATGTACCCAACAATCTCCCCCTATTTGGAGAAGTCATAACCCTTAGTCAATGATATACACCATACATAACAAATTCACAGTATGATGTAAAACAATATTAAATGACAGGGTAAGTACATAAACATGTATAAACAAAACATGTATACACAAATATCTCAGAACATTAATGTAATAGATTTAACATATATCACATTGTTCTAACAACTTCAACATTTCATTATTCAAAAGTTTATAGAAAGTTGAATGCAACTGATTACACATAGTAAACTTAAGAAAAAATTTCTATCCTAAGGCTGCTCAGGTTCCTTGATAACTATGCCATTTCCTGATTGTATCTTTGCTTGGACTGGGGCTTCAGTATCATCAGCAGCAGCATGCTTCTTTCCTTTAAGATCCTTCTTTTTCAATTCTTCAGCTTTGATCTTCTGCCTTTCAAAGTAATGATAAGGCTTTGGAAAGTACTTGCTAGGATCCTGTGCAGTAGGTGGTAGCTTTCCCATCTTAGCCTTTCTTCTATATTGGACAATGACCTCTTGCATACTCTCATGCTTCCTCCACTACAGTTCAGAATACCACTTGCCTCTATCCTGAATATTATCTTTAGCAGCCTTCCAAGCAGTCAAAATGATATTCCTGGAGGTGGGGCTCCATTGTTCAAAATCAGGCCTAAGTTCAGCTTGCTCCCTGAATCTCTTCTTAGACAATTGAGCTTCTTGTTCTTTTAGCAAAGCCTCTTGTTCTTTCAGTATAGCCTCTGGCACAGGCTGGACTACTTTCTCTATGATGATATTTTGATTTCCATCAGGAGGACTATACATTGACTGTATCTCTTGATGTACCATATCAAAGTCTGGTGGAGGGTATATCACTTGAGCTACTTCAGCTGGCTCTCCTCCAAGATATGCAGGATTAATTCCAGACTCTGCAACATTGTCATCATCACATAATGGAGGATATCCAAGGGTGGCTCTGATGGAATTTGAAATCTACTTTGCATGATCAGAGCCTGCTTTGACTAACACCCTCTCCCCCTTTATGACTTCTCTTTCAATGTGATCCCTAAGATCATCTTTCTGAAACCTTATTTGTGCATTCAAATAGTTTACTCCATCCTTATAGAAAGGTTTCAACCTTTGGAGCTTTTTAGTTATTAGCTTCTGGGAATCTTGAAGAGCAGAAGTAACAGCAGTGAGACCTTCTTGTAATGCTTTATCAAATTCTGCCTTAGCTGTAGCACTTGCTGCAGTCTGACCAGTAGCTATATTCTTCATTTCTGTTACTATTGCATTATGTGAAGCAGTGAGATTATCATTCATTCTCAGCTGATTCTCCAGGACATAGCCTTGCTTCAGTGCAATATAAACATCCACTTGTGTTTTGATCTTTTCCTGATGAGTGGCCAGATAGACTACTGCATTTCCTCCCTTATGAAAGCAGTCAGTCATTTCTTTCTTGTTCAGATTCATTTCAAATATGATTGACTTGATGTCTTGGGCCAGATCAAATTGCAATGACTTATGCCCCTCATCCACATACTTTTCCAGAGCTTGCCTTTGCTCATCCAGCTTAATCTGCATTGCCACCATCAATGAACTGTAGTCAGTAGATGGGGCAGGCTGTGGTGCAATTGTTTGCAAAGCCTTTTTGTATGTCTGGCTCCTCCTCTTGAAGACTTGAAATTTCCTCTTCTTGGCTCTTGCAGCCTCTTCATCCTCTGAGGCAGATGTGCTGGCTATCTCAACTCTTTCCTTTGGGCTAGGAGGTAAATCCTTCCTAGGTAACTCCTCAGCATGCTGTTGCATCTCAGGTTCTTGTCTTGCAGTTTCTACTCCAATCTCCACATGCTCCCCCTCAATATGCATCTCCTCCCCCTCAGCAGCAGCTTTCTCTTTCTCAAAATCAGTGTGTAGAAGATCAGGAATAACTCTTCTAATGTAAATTCCTGTTGAGGTAGAGCTGGAGAATCTCTTTTCTCATCAACCACTTGATTAGCAACAGATGTGTCTTCCATGACAACATCCTGAGGTTGACTAAGAATCTGAGGTTGCTGATTAACATCAGATAATGTGTCAGTCATAACTTCATTCTCAATAGGGAAATCTAATTGGTTGATTTCAGTTATTACCTCAAGTATGGTTTGTGTAGCTTGTTCACTCTCTAGTGGAGTTGGCTCATCCATAAGTGAAGGCTCCCCCTGGATTGAATCCAGGTGAATTAGGCTTGCAGGTGGTAGCTCCCCCTGCCTTGGTGCATCTTCTTGTATAGCAGGAGACTGGCCAGCATTTCCAGTTTCTTCCTCATCAGGAGTAAAAACAACTTGCTCTTCAGAGCTACTAGAGGTTTCTTGAGCCACAGGGGCTGACTTCTTCTTCTTTTTCTGGGGTGTGTCCTTTACTGGAGATGGCAGTTCTTTGGTCAGTACTCTTTCCCACCTTGAGAAAATTCTCATATCCATCTTCCTCATGTGGTTAATCTTTGAACCTGCAGCTTGGTTCATTACCTCAGGTATACTGCCAGCTAGGTAAAGACTTAGTATTCTACCCCGATTTGACTTCTTCATACTTTCTTTAATCTTATCAGACATAACTGTAGCCCAATCAGTATTTAGTTTGAATATTATCCTTGTCATGAGGCTAAACATGTGAGCTGAGATTCTGTCATGGCCTCCAGACTTGCTCAGGATGACTTTGCCCACAATCTCAGATAGAAACTTGCCTTGGATATTCATTCCCTTTCTGTTGAAAACAGATCCAATTTTCATTTTGGAGTCCAGTCCACACCATGTTAATGCTTATCTAGTCTTAGAGGCAGAAACATCTTCTTCTTCCTTAGTCCTTGGTAGTTGTAGTACCTTTCTCAGACTCTTAGGAGAGACCTTTACCTTTTCCCCATGAACTCTTGACTTAATCTTGAGTCCTGATTCATCTATTGTTGCTGTATTCAGAAACTCCAGGACCTCCTTCTTACAGATCTTGATTGGTTCTGAAACAAGAAATTCTAACCCAGTCTCGGCTATTAGGGTTATCACGCCTTTTATCTCAGGTTCTGCGTCATCAAATGCGTGTCGCACGAGTTCATATCCTTCATTCACATTCTCTTCTAGCTTGGGCGCCATTAGGGTTTGAAGAAATTTGAATTTAGAGAAGAGAGATGTCGACACACAAGTTTGGTCTCGAAACTTTGGTGCGCGTGTCGACAGACAATGGCGAAAACCTATTTATACCTTTCTAGAATCGACGATGAAAGGGCGCGTCAAAATACTTAAATTATGTCGACACTGTAGAAAAGTGTCGACACAGACTATAATATCTCGACAACGATGTGTCAACACAAGTATAGTCGACAGAATATATGTGTCGACACTTGTTTATGTGTCGACACCACTTAGCTCGACACTTAGTCGAGACTTTACCAGACTAATGTTGAGTAAATCCTAAGTGTCGACACCACCTTGGATGTGTCGACACCTACACTGCATGTATCGACACTAATTCTCTGAAGTGTCGACACAGACTTCCTAGATGTGTCGACACCATTTCTCTGAAATGTCGACACCACTTCCATGTGTCGACACAGATAACTCTGTGTGTCGACACCTTTTTACTTAGCCAATTTTTGTAAACTACTCTAAGTTTATCATACCTAATTCAATTTTAAACCTATTGAATTTGGTTTCATCTAAAGACTTAGTATACATGTCAGCTAGCTGATTATCTGTATTAATATACTCTAGTGAAATATCTCCTTTTTCCACATGTTCTCTTAGAAAATGGTATTTTATTTCTATGTGCTTAGTCCTACTATGGGAGACAGGATTGTTTGCAATAGAAATAGCACTAGTAGAATCACAAAACAAAGGTGTTCTACTTACTTGAATACCATAATCTTCTAATTGATGTTGAATCCATAGAAGTTGAGCACAGCAACTTCCTGCAGCGACATACTCTGATTCTGCTGTGGAGATAGCCACACTTGTTTGTTTCTTGCTACTCCATGATATCAGCTTTCCACCTAGGAATTGACAGGTACCTGTTGTACTTTTCCTATCTTCCTTGCAGCTTGCAAAATCTGCATCTGAATAACCTGTCATTTCAAACTCTCCACTCCTAGGGTACCAAAGGCCCAAATAAGGTGTGCCCTTTAGATATCTCAAAATTCTTTTGACTGCTGTCAAATGAGATTCTTTAGGGAAAGCTTGGTACCTAGCACAGACACATGTAGCATACATGTTATCTGGTCTACTTGCAGTCAAATACAATAGGGAGCCAACTATCCCTCTATACAAAGTCTCATCTACAGGTTTCCCTGCATCATCTTTGTTAAGAGACATACTTGACCCCATAGGAGTTTTCATGGTACTGGATGATTCCATACCATACTTCCTTATCAATTCTAGGGTGAACTTAGACTGGCATATGGATAAACCATCCTCAGTCTGTCTAACTTGGAGACCCAAGAAGAACATAAGTTCCCCCATACTGCTCATTTCAAATTGTCCTTGCATAAGTTTTGCAAACGTTTTGCAAAGACTACTTTCAGTAGACCCAAATATGATGTCATCTACATATATTTGGACTAGAATGATCTTGCCTATGGATTCCCTAAGGAATAGAGTCTTGTATATTTTCCCCGTGTGAATTTATTCTCAATGAGGAAACTAGACAGGGTTTCATACCAAGCCCTAGGGGCTTGTTTTAACCTATACAAAGCCTTCCTAAGTCTATAAACATAATTAGGTTTAGTAGAATCAACAAAACCTGATGGCTGTTCCACATAGACTTCTTTCTTCAGATTTCCATTCAGAAAAGCTGACTTAACATCCATTTGGTATACTTTAAACCCTTGATAGGTTGCATAGGCCAGGAACATCCTTATAGCTTCCAGTCTGGCTACTGGAGCAAAGGTTTGATCAAAGTCAATACCTTCTTCCTGCCTATATCCTTTTGCAACCAGTCTAGCTTTGTTCTTCACAATAACTCCATGTTCATCCATCTTGTTCCTAAAGATCCACTTGGTTTCAATAATGTTGTGGTCTTTAGGTTTAGGAACTAGCTCCTAGACTTTACATCTTTTGAACTGGTTCAGCTCCTCTTGCATTGCCTCAATCCAATGAGGGTCTAGGATGGCTTCTTCAAATTTCTTTGGCTCTACTTAGGATAGAAAACTAGAGTAGAGTACTGAACTTAGATTTCTGCTCCTTGTTTGTACCCCTTGTCTGAGATCACCAACAATTTGATTGGCTGGATGATCTTTTAGATGCCTATTTGCTGGAGGCAGCCTGTCTTCAAGTTGTACTCCTTCAGCTTCTTCAACTTGCTGCACCCCTTGGTCTTCTTCTGCATCAGGTGCATCTAGTACACCCCCTGGACAGCAGCCACTATCATCCACACGCTGACTTGTAGTAGAACCTTCTTCAATAGTGAGCTTGTCCATCTTCTCAATCACACCTGTAGAGCTGCAGATACTTCTAGACAATTCATTGTTAATGAGTCTAGCTTCATCAAATACTACATGTACTGACTCTTCTACAACTTGAGTAGTCAAGTTGTAGACCCTATAAGCCTTACTGTTGTTGTTATACCCAACAAAGATCCCCTCTTGGGATTTGGCAGCAAACTTAGTTAAGTAAGACTTATCATTGTTAAGTATATAACATTTACAACCAAAGATCCTGAAATAGGATAGATTTGGTTTTCTGCCTTTCACAATCTCATATGTGGTCTTATTGTGGCTCTTCGTGATAGTAGCCCTATTAATCACATGACATGCAGTATTAACTACCTCAGCCCAGAAATATTCAGGGAGGGTTGTGTCACTTAATAGGGTTCTACCAGCCTCAATCAAGGTTCTATTTTTTCCTTTCAGCAATGCCATTTTGCTGAGGTGTTCTTGGTGAGGAAAATTCCTGAAATATCCCAAACTCTTCATATAACTTTGTCATACTATCAGACTGGAATTCAGTACCATGGTCACTTCTTATTTTGACCATTGTACTGTCTAACTCATTCTGAATTTGTTTGACAAAACTATAAAAGATACTAGGTGTTTCAGATTTTTGTCTAAGGAAAAACACCCAGGAAAACCTTGAGTAGTCATCTACAACCACAAATGTGTAGACCTTCCTACCTAGGCTGTGAACTGGCATAGGACCAAAAAGATCCATATGCAAGAGGTATAGGCACCTCACAGCATCTTTGATCTCAATGCTATTAAAGGTGGATCTAGTCTGCTTGCCTTTTTGACAAGCTGAGCATATCTCATCCTTAATACACTTAACTTGAGGACCATTCCTCACTAACTCTTTACTATAGAGTTGACCAATTATCTTATAGTTGAGATGGGCTAGCCTCTTGTGCCATTTGACATAATGAGAGACTTTCTCATCAGCTACAAGACACACAGGAGAAACATTGTTCTCACACATAATGTCTAGACAATAGACATTTCTCTTCCTATAACCTGTCAGAATGATTTTTTGATCATTTGACCTCCTGATATGACAACCATCTTTGACAAATGAGATGTCATATCCTAGATCACTCAGCTGACTTATACTAATGAGGTTGTGTTTCAAACCTTTAACATAAGCCACTTGAGTAATTGTAATAAGGTTGCTAGAAATATTACCAAAGCCTTTGATGATTCCTTTTTCAGAACCACCAAAGGTGACCTTAGGACCATCCTTCATTGGTGTATAGTCCTTTAACAATCCCCTAGTTCCAGTCATGTGCCTGGAACATCCACTGTCCAAGTACCATATTGGGGCATGGCTACTTGGACTTACCTGCAAAACAGATTAGTTAACCTTAGAACCCAAAGAATTCTTGGGTCCTTGGTGCTGGTTAGATTGCCTTTTAACAAAGCTACCTGTAGATCTTCCAACAGGCAGTTTGCTACTCACCCTGATACTAGAATTATGCCAGCAGTCTATGGCAAAGTGGCCTACCTTATCACAACACCAGCACTCAAATCTGTTGTACCTTTGCTTAGGTACAACCCTGACAGTTCTATCTACAGCAGGCTTGTTAAGTACTGGGGCTTTGCCCTTAGACTTGGACTTTACAGTCCTGGCAGGTTTAGGAAACCCCAATCCAGTTTTACCCTTGTGAGGCATAAACTCATCTATCAAAGGTAGAACTGATTTTGGTTTACAGAACCTTGCAACTATATCTCTCTCCTTCTGAAGACTATTCTCCAGATTTCTGATTTGATCATTCTTGAATGTAATAGTCCCCATCTGAATAACAGTAATGTTCTTCAGCCTGGCTATTTCATTTAGTTTCTGATCAATCAACTTATCAAAATCTGTTGCAGCCACTTTGAGATTAGCAATCTCCTTAGCCTGACTCTTGGTCAAGGATTTGCTTTTCTTCAAAGCTTGCAACACTACTCTATATTCATCAATTAATTGATGAATGTCTCCTTCAGATTCAGATCCACTCTCATCACTTGATGCTGATGAATCTGATTCTAATCCAGCACTAGAAATTGAACTTGAAGAACAATTTTGTACCTGACTAGGCCCAGGCTGATCCTGGATTTTATCTCCTTCTGATAAGGTCATCAATCCCTGGCACTGATTGTCCTCATGCTCATATATAGAGTTCATTAATTGGATGAACTCCTCTTCCTCTTCTTCAGCAAACAGTCTAATATAAGCTTCAGCTTCTGAATCTGATTCTGAAGATGACATATCAGACAGACTTTTGTCCTTCTTAGCAACAAAGGAACTTCCTTTTTGCCGTTGATTTGAGTCTTCTTCTTATCAGTTGACTCTTTCCTCTTCTCTGGACAGTCAGCAACAACATGTCCCTGTCTGTTACAACAATAGCAAACTATCTTTCAGGATGTAGTTTTACTTTGCCTGGACTTTCTTCTTTCATTCTTTGATGACTTCTGTGAAGTGGATGGCTTAGACCTCCACTGTTTTGTCTTAAGAAACTTTTGAAAATGTCTAGTGAAAGCTGCAAAATCTTCATCACTCTCACTGCTTTCAAAATTCTTGCTTTCTGACTCATCTGTCTCAGTCTCAGCAACTTTTGGAGGTGGAGATGGAGACTTACTTTTATATTTCCTGGTGGCTTCTGTCTTGAAAGCCACAGCTCTTTCTTTGTGCTCAACTCTAGTAGTCGTCTCCTCCTCCTTCCTTACCATTAACTTCATCTCATATGATAACAGTTTTCCAAACAATGTTGGAGGAGGAATGTCTGCTAATTTGGTCATTTCTCTTATGACACAAATCTTAGTATCCCAGTCTTTAGTTAGGGATCTCAAGAACTTATCATTCAGCTCATAGTTGCTGAATTCTCTTCCATAAGACATCAACTCATTGACAATCCTATAGAATTTCTTGTAGCATTCTGTTATACTATCAGACCTGCCTTGTTTGAAACTTTCATACTCCTGATTTAATAAAGACTTTCTGTCCTGTCTAACTACTTCAGAGCCATCCATGTACACTATCAGTGTGTCCCACATTTCCTTTGATGTTTTACAGTGAATTATATTCTGGAATGTGGCATCATCTATTGCACTTACTATAATATTCTGAGCCCTCTTGTCCATAGTGGCCAGAATAATCTAATCTTTAGTCATCTCTGAATAGTCTTTAGGAGTTCTCTGATTTGCATCCAGAACTGATACTTTCATTGGCACATGTGACCCTTCTTTGACTGTGATATAGATTCTTGGGTCAGAGGCTTCCATAAATAGTCTAACCCTTTCTTTCTAAATGCCAAAGATCTCTTTTCTGCAGATTGGCAACTTCATGGATCCAAGTTTTTTGTGATTCTCTGTTGAACCCATTTTCTTGATTATACTGAGTCTGCCTACAGGATCTTTTACTCAGACTGTTATGTCCTTTTTGAGGAACCTCCCTCTGATACCACTTGAAAGAAATTGTACCTAACCACCTAGAGGGGGGGTGAATAAGTGACCTTCTCTTTTTAAACTTTTAGGCAGAATTAATCACAGAATTCACAGAACTTTAACACAGCATACACAGAATCAATCACACACACAGAGTACACACAGTTTTATAGTGGTTCCCCAAGGTCTGGGTACATCCACTTTCCCGTTCGCCTATCTAGTAGTGTACTAGATTCGGCCCAACTTCTCCACTATTCCTCAGATCCTCAGATCTTACACTCAGAACCCCAAATAGGTTCCTACAGCTCAGAGTGATCCCACTCCTACAACTCAGGCACACAGCCCTACCACTCAGTCTTCACAAAGACCTACACTCAGCCTTCAACAAGGCCTATACTTAGAGAAAAGTATCTCCTACACTCAGGCACACAGGCCCTACCACTTAGCCTTTATAATTTCAGGCTTACAACTCAGATCCCATAGGATCCTACAAGAAATTAAAATTACAATGTATATAACCGCAACTCAGAATAAGAGAGAAGAGTTGTCTGGTTTCTTGATGAGTTCTTGGAAGAACTTTTCTGAGAACAACCTCCCTTGGCTTTCTTCAAAGCTTCTTGAATTTAGAACACAATAGGGTTGAGTCTCTATGCAGATGATCTTCAATCACTACTAACTTAAGAATCAGATCTTAATCTGAAACTTTCTTCACAGCCTGGTTCAACAACTGTCTTCTTGGAAGGAGCTCTCTCTCTCCAACTTCTTAGATCTTCACCTGAAGGTCTTCTTATTGTTGTGTTGTACTTCAATGATTTCAACCTCACTCATCTGTTGAAGGTATAAGCCTTTATATAGGCTTCCTTCATGGTGACCGGCTGATCCGGTTTCTAACAACTTTTTGACAGATCTGACAATTGCAGTAGACCGGCTGGAATGACAGCTGTCAAGTCATCCAGTCACTTCTTGAATTTTCTATAACTGTCTGAAAATGTCGAGGCAGTCAGTCTTTAAGTGTCGACACTGATAGACTAAGTGTCGACACAAGTAGACAAAGTGTCGACACTAGCCTTTAAGGTGTCGACACAACTCCTTGTGTTGTAGAATATGCTTCTCGACACTGCTTCTTCAACATGTATCGACACTGATCATTGGTACACGCATCATCACCTGACTCTAGGTTGCAGTAGTAGTAGGTGGTGTCGGCTCCTCATGTCCTGCCACCTCGTCATGCTGGTCGTGCTGGTGTTCCATCTCCTCGAGCTCCGAAAATGGTATTGTCACAACCGACCATTAGTCATATAGACTAAGCCATTTTGTCCTCGCCTCACCCCCACGACTCCTATGTACCGAGCGGGAGGACGATGCAGAGAACAACAAGGGGTACAAAAGTAAGCAGGTGACGGTGAATTTAATCTATCAAGTATATTTCTACTTTAGCAGTTCTATATAGTACAAGTAAAGACGTAAGAATAGTACTGAAAAGAAGTGCGGTAAGTAGAGTAAAGTACTAAGTAGAAAAGTAAACTAGCAACTACTACACTAACATCACAGAAGTACCTTAACTTATATGAATACCCATACAAACTTATAAGTTAAGGTTTCACAAATGTAAATCATCATATAAAATATCCATTACTAATTTATATGATGATGGTCTATGATGTGTATGTCCTAAGTATGTATGTATGGTATGATATACGAGTTATGATTCATACAAGTGCAACTCACACACACGATTCTATGCGCACAAACATTTAGTTCCCACTTTTTGGAGTTAGCTTAACTGAAACGGGAAACTAGATCAGATATACTCTAGAGGGGGGTGAATAGAGTATATGGTGCTTTTTAAAACACAAAGAAAAAACTTTTGCAAAGCTTTACAACAATTGTTGTAATGAGTGTAAGCAGGGAAGCAGAAATAAAACTAAGCTATGCAGAAATTAAGCACAAGAAAATCTAGGCCAGAAACAAAAAGAAAACATGCAGAACCAGATGACACAAGGAAATATAGTGGTTCCCCAACTTGGGTACATCCACTCTTCTACCACCCTAGGTAGGAATCCACTGCAGGATGAGTTGATCAGGTGTCCTGGGCACCAATGAGCTTTTGATAAGGTGCTCAAAAACCAAATCAGATTTTTTGATCAGGTGTCTTGCCACCAATGAGCTTTTGACAAGGTGCTCAAAAACCAGATTCAAACTTTTGAAGGGAGTTTGAAAAACCCTTTACAGAGAGGGGGTTGAGAGAGTTATGGCAGTCTTCTCTTTCTCAATCAACTGAGAAGACTAAGTGGATTGATTTCAAAGCTCCCCCTGAGTCCTTGATCTCCAGGAAGATGAGCTTTGCTGAGGGTGATAGGCCTTCAGATAGATCTCCAGCAGAAGATGATTTCAGTAAGCTGAAATGTTGAGTGTCTGGAGTCTTGAAATGATGTTGGCCTTGAACACTTTGAGAGCTGAAGAGATCTGAAGAATGTTTGAGAGCTTGATCTCTTCTTGATGAGTGTTCTTCTGAATTCTTGTTGACAGAAGATTAAGAGAGTCTCTGTGTATTGAGAGGTGTTCTATTCTTGTCAATCTCCTTCTATTCTTGTCTATTCTCTATCTTTATTCAAAAACATTCTGTCTTTTATTCTCTGAGTCTGAATAGAATATTACTCTGTCAAAGATAGCCGTTGGTCTGCATTGATTACAGCCTTAAATGCATAATCTGTTCTGAAGGAAAGTCCACTGAATTGTTCCTTGAAAAATCCCTTGAAACTTGCTCCAGAAGTAAATGAAAACGGCTGGCAGATCTTCTGAATTAAATGCAGAATAACTTCTATCTGATTTGAATTTGAATTCTGAAGGATAACTGAAATCGTCGAACTGAGCTCTTCTATCGTCGAGCTGAGCCCAGCGAATTGGAAAATGCAAGCAGCAAAGAAATCGTCGATCTGAGCTCAAAGATCGTCGAACTGAGCTCAGAGATAAGGATCCAGTGCAGAGTCAAAATCGTCGACCTGAGCTCAGCGATCGTCGACCAGAGCTCGACGATATTGAGAAGTTGAGCTCAGCGATCGTCGACCAGAGCTCGACGATATTATGAGGTTTGAGCTCAGCGATCGTCGAATGGAGCTCGACGATCTGTCAAAGTTGAGCTAGACGATCGTCGACCGGAGTTCGACGAAGCGTCGTGCTGAGCTCGACGATTTGGACTTAGTCTCCAGAAAAACTTGGGTCTTCAGGGCAGCTTCCAATCCTAGCCTTCTAACCCTTAGACTCAATTTTAATTGACCTATTAAGCTATACAGAAGGTCAAACACAGATTCCTAGAGACATAGTGATCCTGACCCAAATTAGTAATAGGGTGTTCCAACAATCTCCCCCTATTTGGGTTAGGAAAACTATTTACAGACATAGAAAAACAAACAACATCATACAGTCAGAAAAACATAAAAACAACAGCAGCTAGACATCACAGAACCATCACAGAGATATATATAAACATGATATCCAGAAGGCAGTCAGAAAAACCAGAGTTATCACCTTACAGAGTTATTCCTTTTCTTTGCCTTTTACCATTTTGATCTCTCTGTTAGGATCTAAAGCTTGTTGTTTGGATCTGGTATCATCAGCTGCACCCAAATAAATTTGCTTTGATGTCCTGGGAACCACTGCAGCAGGATGCAATTCCATGTACCTGTCTGCATCAAAAAATTTGCTGGAAGCATATCTTTCTAGTTCTTTCTGTCTTTGTTCTGACATTGTGGAGATGTTGGAAGTGTCTAGGCCTTTCTCTTTGGCTTTCTTGATTTGATCTAAAGCAGCCAGCTCTTTCATTCTAGCAGTCCAAGCCATAGGATTCTTCTCAGGGTCCTCAAATGGAACAGGTGGCTCATACCTGTTGGAAGTAGTATCTTGAGGAGTCCTGGCAGTCACAGTATCTTTGAGCTTATAGGGGAAAGGACCAGAAGATGTGTTAGAAGGAACATGTCCTCCCCTGGAGTAAGGATGCTGCCTGGAATGCCCTTTGGAGTAAACCTGAGTCTCTCTTTGGTTTCCCCTATATCCTCCCCTTCTAGAGTAAGAGCCCCTAGACTGGCTTTCCCTTTGATATGTTCTAGCATGAGGTTGGTAGGGAGCCTGGCTTCTAGCAGGGCCTGAACTTGCTGAGCTGCCACCTGCACCTGCATCAGGTGGAGGTGGTGGAGGAGGATGAGGGTGCTTGAACTGAGTGGAACCTTTCTCATACTTCCTCTTCTTCTTCATAGCCTTTAGCTGGTTCTTAGAGAACTGCATCCAATGCTCAGTGATTGGGCAGTTGTGCAGAATATAGTAAGGAACATCATTGTCATCTCTAACTTTGGCAGGAGGAACCCTTTTCAATGCCTTACTTCTTGCCTTCCTTTTCTTTGCAATGGTGGCAGATGAATCATCAGAAGCAGTGTTGTAATCCTCAGATTCAGAACTCTGTGCATCATATAAGGCATCAATCTTCTTCATCAATGTTTCTTTCAGTTGAACAGCAGCTGATGGGGCAGAAGCAGAAGGGGCAGCAACAGGAACAGCAACAGATGGGGCAACAGATACAACTTCAGAAACAGCACTAGTAACTTCAGGAGAGACAGCAGCAGCAGCTTCAGTAACAACAACAACAACTTCAACAGGCTCAAAAACAGCAGCCTCTGTCATCAGAGAATCCTGGGAAAAAGGCTCAACAGAAACAATTTCTTCAGCAGCAGGGATAATTTCAGAGGCAGATACAGCCTTTTCTTCATCAGCAGCAGCAGTAACATCATCAAAAGCAGCAGTCACTGAATGAATAAAAGCATAAATTATACTGGGGTCACAGCATGAGAAGGGCACCAGAGCCTTGGACAGATCTTCAGAGGGCTGGACAGCATTGGGCTCTGGGAGGCAGCAGTAGTATGCAGTATCAAATATAGATAGCAAAGACCTTAGGTCTATTGCTAGGACTGGAGTAGCAGAGGCAACAGATGCAGGAGCAGCAGCAGTAGCAGAAGCAGACACAGAAACAGCATCAGTAGCAGCAGAAGCAGCAGCAACAGCAGCATGAAGGCTGGCTTCATAGGGCATCTCCCCCTGCCTGGATACAGATACAGCTGTATCAAGGCACACTGCTGGGGGTGCTGCTTGAGGAGTAAGGAAGGAGGAAAGCCTGGCAGAGAGAGCTGCCACTGACTCTTGTAGAGGAGCGAAAGAGGCCTCCATGAGAAGAGAGAGCCTGGGTGCAAGGAGCTCATACAACTTGTCAGCCAAGGCTGGGAGATCTACTTGCTCAAGAAGAGGAGCAGAGGAAAAGGGTACAGGGATGGCTGATGGAGCTGGAGGAGGAGGGCTGAAGGGTGGAATGAATGGCTCAGGAGAGGGGATGGTGGAGATGGAGGATAATGGGATGGATATGGATGGAGTGAATGTGGGTTGGGCAATAATGTGGTGGAGAAGGTCTTGGAAAGAGGTGGAAGAGGATGGTAACTCTAGAGGAGAGGAGGGGGAATCATCCATGTAGGATTCATCCAGAAGTGTGAAGGATGGAAGGGATGGGATGAGGTGACATCTGGTGGGGGATAAGAGAATAGGGGATGGAAGTGGTCTGCTGGTGGAGATGAGATGGTTGCTGGAGATGGAATAGAGGTTGGAGATGGGCTGGAAATTGTAATTGCGTATGAGGCTGGAGTGGTAGATGGAATGGGTAGGGTTGGAATTGGAGGAGGAGGAGAAGCAGCACTAGCAGCAGGCAGGTCTTCTGCAGGGGCAGAGACCTGGGGGGGAGTGACTGTTAGAGTCCTGGTGCTGAAGGGGCAGAAGGAGAGGGCCTGCTGGGCTTGATGATTTGCCTGTCCCATTTCCCAATAGGGCATAGTTGAGTCTCTTGGAGGCATTGATGTGCACTCCAGAGGAGACTAGCAGGGTAGGGCACTTAGCCTGAAGGAAGACTCCCAGAATTCTTCCATAATTCACAAAGGTTTTGTTTATCTTTTTCTTCAACAGATCAAAAAGACTTCTCCCCAGTTCAAGCTTTTCCTATCCACCAGAGCTCCCATGAGGCAGAGCTGATATCTGGAGATGGTGTCATGGGCAGAATGTTTGGCCAACAGAACCTTGCCTACAACATCTGCCAGAAACCTGTATTCCACTGACAGGTTCCTCTTAAACAACTTGCTAGGGTTCCCCTCAGGATGACCCATCCTGGCAAGTATATCAGAGAATTCTTCTCCAGAAAGTTCAGCAGAGTCTTCACCATTCCTTAAACCAAAAACCTCTGTGAGGACTATTGGGGTCAGAGGTACCTGGGTGCCACCAATGGATCCAATAATGGTGTTGTTGTCAAGGTTGTGTGCAGTATATACCCATTCTTTGATTTCATCAGAGACAAGTTTGATTCTTGTTGTCATAAGGGCAGATAGATGCTGATCTTTGAATACACTGAGGATGTCTTGGAAGACTTGATCAGTTGTGTTGAAGGAGTCTAGATCAATGTCAAAACCCGCATCAAATTTCATTGCGGCGAGTACAGCAACTGAAACGGCCATTGTACCTGCAAAAATCAACAGACAAAACGACCAAGTGTAGAACTGTTTGGAGGGAAGAAAATTTTGCAGAGAAATTGAAAGCGCAAGAGAGAACGACGGCGAAAAATGAGTTTTATATTAGGGTTCGACGCAGAAAAGGAAAGATCGTTGAACTCAGTTCGACGATCGAGGCTTCTAAAGGAATCTGAAGAGACTCCAAAATCGTCGATCTCCGTTCGACGATCTAGAAAGGCGTCGAGCTCCGTTCGACGATCGTTCAGTGAACAGAATCGTCAAGCGCCGTTCGACGATCGTTGACCAGAAGAGATAGTCCATACTATCAAAGGAGTGCTGAACTCAGTTCGACGATTCAGGAAATCGTCGAACTCCGTTCGACGATCTTTGGGAAAATCGTCGAGCGTAGTTCAGAGATCAGAGAAATTTTAGACACTAAGGAAAATCAGAATTTTGCCTAGTCTTGGTCATTTTTAGCTTTCAAAATCTTGGGGATTATTTAAGACTTCCTCCATCTAACATTCCTAACTGATTTAGGAAGAAAGTGTGTTTCTTTTCATCCAAAGGCTTGGTGAAAATATCTCCCCTTTGTAAATCAGTTGGGATATATTGCAGTTCAATTTTGTTCTTTTCAACATTGTCCCTTAAGAAATGATGCCTAATCTCTATGTGTTTTGTCCTACTATGGAAGACTGGATTTTGAGCTATGGAGATAGCACTTGTATTGTCACAAAAGATTTTTGAATGCTCTAGGTTGTAACCATAGTCTAGGAGTTGATTTTGAATCCACAATATTTGTGAACAACAACTGCCTGCAGCCATATATTCAGCTTCAGCAGTTGAAGTTGACACAGATGTTTGTTTCTTGCAAAACCAAGAGACAAGTCTATCACAAAGGAACTGACAAGTTCCACTGGTGCTTTTCCTGTCAATTCTGCATCCAGCATAATCAGCATCAGAGAATCCAGTTAACTCAAATGCTGAATCTTTTGGATACCAGAGACCTAGATTTGGACAACTTTTAACATACCTAAGAATCCTCTTTACTAATGTGAGGTGTGACTCTCTAGGGCTAACTTGGAATCTAGCACATATACATGTAGCAAACATTATATCTTGTCTACTAGCTGTAAGATACAGTAAAGAGCCAATCATTGCTCTATATGTTGTCTGATCAACAGGTTTCCCATGTTCATCAGCATCCAATACAGCATTGGTAGGCATGGGTGTTTTCATACAAGATGCCTCAGACATGCCAAATTTCTTAACCAGCTCATTAGCATATTTGGTTTGAGAAATAAAGATGCCCTCAGCATGTTGTTTGACTTGCAATCCTAGGAAGAAGGATAGCTCACCCATGCTACTCATCTCAAATTTAGAATGCATTAGGTTAGAAAACCTTCTGCATAGTTTTGAGTCAGTAGAACCAAAAATGATATCGTCTACATAGATTTGTACTAGTAGGGTATGAGACTTATGGGTTCTAATGAAAAGAGTTTGGTCTACTCTACCCCTTATAAAACCATTTTCCAAGAGAAAGCATGCTAGGGTCTCATACCATGCTCTAGGAGCTTGCTTGAGACCATATAATGCTTTATGTAGTTTAAAAACATAATCAGGGTAAGTTGGAGAGATAAAACCTGGAGGTTGTCTGACATAGACTTCCTCTTTGATGTCTCCATTTAAAAAGGCACTCTTGACATCCATCTGATAAACCTTGAAGCCTTTGTGAGCTGCATAAGCTAGAAAAATTCTAATGGCTTCCAATCTTGCAACAAGTGCAAAAGTCTGGTCGTAGTCAATTCCTTCTTCTTGAGAATATCCTTGGGCAACTAGCCTTGCCTTGTTCCTTATTATTACTCCTTGATCATCCAGTTTGTTTCTGAATACCCATTTTGTTCCAACAATGGAATGATCCTTAGGCTTTGGCACTAGTTCCCATACTTTGTTCCTCTCAAATTGATGCAACTCCTCTTGCATGGCAATGATCCAGTGTGGATCTTGCTCTACATCTTGAATGGACTGAGGCTCAATTTGAGAAAGGAAGCAGGTGTGCAACAGGTTTTGGTTGACCTGATTTCTGGTTTGCACACCAACTGAGATTCTCCAATTATCTGGGAAATTGGATGGTCTCTTGATGTTACTAAATCAACAGGGGGTGTTGATTGTTCACCAACCTGTGTTTTGTTTCCTCTTGTGGTACAACAACTGGCTCTTCATGTTGAGCTTCAATGTGTTGAGCATTGCTTTCATCTTCACTGCTTTCATCCTCTTGAGCAACCTGTAGCTTGTTCATATCTTCAACTAAGAGTGTTCCTGCAAAGGTTCT
The DNA here is from genome assembly GCA_039583875.1 of Platanthera guangdongensis. Classification (NCBI taxonomy): domain Eukaryota; kingdom Viridiplantae; phylum Streptophyta; class Magnoliopsida; order Asparagales; family Orchidaceae; genus Platanthera; species Platanthera guangdongensis. The sequence continues at coordinate 174,558,232 of CM077152.1, forward strand.
ATGGTAGAAGAAGTCTTCTCTTGAAAGACATGTTAGTTTCATCAAAAGAAACATGAACAGATTCCTCAATTTTCAATGATGATTTATTATAAACCCTATAGGCCTTGCTGATCATGGAGTATCCCAGAAACACTCCTTCATCAGCTTTGGCTTGAAATTTTGCTAGATGTTTCTTATCATTATTGTGAATATAGCAAATGCAACCAAAAATTTTGAAATAGTCAACTTTAGGTTTCTTCCCTTTGAGTAATTCATAGGGAGTCCTTCCCTTCAGTTTATGTATCAGACTTCTGTTCAGCACATAGTTGGAGGTGTTCACTGCCTCTGCCCAGAAGGATAGAGGTAGATGAGCATCTGACAACAATGTAGTGGCAGATTCAATAAGGGTTCTATTTTTCCTTTCAGCTACCCCATTTTGTTGAGGAGTTCTAGGAGCTGAGAAAGTATGCCTGATCCCTTCACTCTGGCAGAACTCTTGCATAAGAAGAGAATCAAACTCTATCCCATGATCACTTCTGATCAGGGCAATGTGAGTATTGAACTCAATCTTTATACATTTGAGAAACTCTGTCAGACACTTAAAGTTATCAGACTTCTTCCTTAGAAAGAACACCCAAGTGAATCTAGAGAAGTCATCTACAATCACTAAAGTGTAGGATTTCCCTCCTAGGCTTTGTACTGTGATGGGTCCAAATAGATCCATGTGTAACAGATACAATATCCTAGGTGAATCACTCTTATTAAGTGACTTAAAACTGTTCTTAGTTTGCTTGCCTAATTGACAAGCCTTGCAGAGTCCTTCCTTCTTGTAGGGGCCAGAAGGTAGTCCTCTAACAAGGTTGTCCTTGGAGAGCCTAGCAATAGTTCTAAGGTTTAGGTGTCCTAATCTCTTATGCCATAAAACATTTGGTCTACAAACTGAATTGAATAAACAGATATCTATAGTAGTTGAAAGAAAGTCTACTAGGTAGATGTTACCTTTCCTTTTACCTGTCAACACAGTTGTGTTGTCCTCTGACTTGATTTTGCATAAGGTTTTGCTGAAGGTCACCTGGTAGCCTTCATCACATAGCTGACTGATGCTGATTAGGTTGTGCTTCAGTCCTTCCACATATGCTACCTTCTTGAAGGTTACAGAACCAATCTGGACTTCTCCATATCCTTTAGTTTGTCCAAAGTTGGAATCACCAAAGATAACTTTGGGTCCAAGCTTGGCTCTGAAGGAATTGAGGTTGTCCTTGTTCCCTGTCATGTGCTTAGAGCACCCACTATCCAAATACCATTGCTGGTTAGATGTTGGATAGGTCTTCACCTGCACATGAAACAATTTACTTGTTTTTGACCCAGTTTACCTTGGGCCTAGGTTGATAACCTCTAAATTCAGAAATGAAAGACATCCCTGGCTGACTCTTATATCCTTCAGGATGATATCTCCTTGGAGGTAAAACCCATTCAGTATAAGGGTTGAAGGTTTGGGATGAAGAACCCTTAGGGTTAAATTTTGACTTGCCCTTTAAAAAGATTCCAGAACTCTGATCTCTATTCGACGATCTTGTAGCTGCGTTCGACGATCGTGGGTCCGATCGTCGAGCTCCGTTCGACGGTCGACTATGGCTGAGGTCAGGTATATGGGATCGTCGAGCAGCGTTCGACGATCTTGGCTGAGATCGTCGATCAGCGTTCGACGATTTGTCCTGAGATCGTCGAGCTGCGTTCGGCGATCGTCGATCTACATTCGGCGATCGTCGATCTCCGTTCGACGATTTGTGTTGGACTTTAGTTTTCTGAGGCAAATCAGAATTTTTCCTAGCAACCTCTACAACTCCCTTTCCCTTGTCAGAAATGAACTTGATAGGGGTTGTTAGAACAATAGGTTGGCTGGATGAGGCACCCAAGCTCAGTGTACTGTTGAATCTTGAGTTCACTGTGCTTGTGATGTCCATCAGCTTGATGTTTCTCCCATTGAGAGATTCTTCAAGCTTCTTGGCCTCAGAGAGCTCACTCTTCAGTGAAGCTATCTGTTCCCTATAGTTCTCCAACTCCTGAGAGAGTTTGAGGTTTTCTGATTTTAAAGCATTTTGTTCAGATAATTGATTTCTGAGAGAGATGATCTCTTTCTCAGACTTTAGCTGGTCTAAACATAGTGCTTTAAATTCAAGTTTAAAATCTTCTGAAGTGAAATCAAAAGAGCTGATTACCTGATCTTCTTCAGGTTGAGTCTCTGAGTCTGACTCTGACTCCTCTTCCTCTGAGTTGTGTTGTGAGGCATTGATTGCCATCATGCAGAACTCCTTTTCCTCTGCATCATCCTCATCATCACTTGAGCTGGAAGAGGCTTCTGACTCTTCTTCAGTCTCACTCCAGGATTCAGCAACAAATCCTTTCCTTGTGTGCTTATTTCTGCTGGAGGAAGGTTTGCTACTCCCATTCCTTTTGGAGTCCTTCTCCTTTCTTCTTTCTTTTCTGTCCCTTCTGTCCTTGTTCTTGTTCTCTGGACAGTCAGGAACCATATGCCCTGGTTTCCTGCAACCAAAGCAAATGATGTCTTTACTATTGCCAATGGACTTGTCATACCTTGGCTTATCCTGCTCCTTGTATGATCTTCTTCTGAAGTCCTTTCTGGCCATCTTATAGAATCTTTTGGCCAACAAGCTGAGAAGTTCATCATTGGCTGTTCCTTTTTCTTCAGGCAGATCCTCAGTTGCCTTGAAAGCTACAGTCTTCTCCTTTCGTGTGGCTGGTGAAGCAGCCTTCTGTTCTTGATGAGTAGCTCATAAGATTTGAGCTTACCCAACAAGGCTTCAGTGGTGATCTCATTCAGACTTCTGGCATCTTTAATTGGCCAGATTCTTGAATCCCAAGTGCTGGGGAAGCACATTAGGATCTTGTCATTAAGTTCTGTTAGTGAGATCTCTTTGTCTAATGTCCTCAGTTCACTGACAATTAGACTCAGTCTGTTGTACATGTCTCCCACTGACTCTGTTTCTCCCTTCTTGAAGTTCTCATATTGGGAGATGAGATGGGATCTTCTGTCCTTTCTCTCATCAGCTGATCCTGAAACTATTTCTGAGAGCTTGTCCCAGATCTCCTTGGCTGAATTACATTCAGCTACCTTCTGAAAAATGTCATCTGACATTGTCTGAGCTAGAATGTTCATTGCCTTGGCATCAGCTACTTTCCACTTTTTGATGTCAGCATCTGTTCCTGATGGAGGTGGAACAGCATTTGTGCTTGTGCTCTCTGGAGGTCTTGGACACACTGTCAAGACAGAATTAAAAATATCTTCGTCAATAGAATTCATGTAGAGTCTAATCCTTGCTTTCCAAAGTGCAAACTTTGATAAATTGCACACTGGAGGTCTGGTGCTAGCATAATCTTTGTTTTGGGCCATGATTTGTGCAAGCTAAATCTAATAATAAAATACAAAAGAAGGATCTAGTTTGGGATCTTGGGGTTCAGGTGTTAGCCTATACAACCAAACAGATATGGTATGTTTAACCAACCTCGCTTTGATACCAATTGAAAGGGGAAACTAGATCAGATATACTCTAGAGGGGGGTGAATAGAGTATATGGTGCTTTTTAAAACACAAAGAAAAAACTTTTGCAAAGCTTTACAACAATTGTTGTAATGAGTGTAAGCAGGGAAGCAGAAATAAAACTAAGCTATGCAGAAATTAAGCACAAGAAAATCTAGGCCAGAAACAAAAAGAAAACATGCAGAACCAGATGACACAAGGAAATATAGTGGTTCCCCAACTTGGGTACATCCACTCTTCTACCACCCTAGGTAGGAATCCACTGCAGGATGAGTTGATCAGGTGTCCTGGGCACCAATGAGCTTTTGATAAGGTGCTCAAAAACCAAATCAGATTTTTTGATCAGGTGTCTTGCCACCAATGAGCTTTTGACAAGGTGCTCAAAAACCAGATTCAAACTTTTGAAGGGAGTTTGAAAAACCCTTTACAGAGAGGGGGTTGAGAGAGTTATGGCAGTCTTCTCTTTCTCAATCAACTGAGAAGACTAAGTGGATTGATTTCAAAGCTCCCCCTGAGTCCTTGATCTCCAGGAAGATGAGCTTTGCTGAGGGTGATAGGCCTTCAGATAGATCTCCAGCAGAAGATGATTTCAGTAAGCTGAAATGTTGAGTGTCTGGAGTCTTGAAATGATGTTGGCCTTGAACACTTTGAGAGCTGAAGAGATCTGAAGAATGTTTGAGAGCTTGATCTCTTCTTGATGAGTGTTCTTCTGAATTCTTGTTGACAGAAGATTGAGAGAGTCTCTGTGTATTGAGAGGTGTTCTATTCTTGTCAATCTCCTTCTGTTCTTGTCTATTCTCTATCTTTATTCAAAAACATTCTGTCTTTTATTCTCTGAGTCTGAATAGAATATTACTCTGTCAAAGATAGCCGTTGGTCTGCATTGATTACAGCCTTAAATGCATAATCTGTTCTGAAGGAAAGTCCACTGAATTGTTCCTTGAAAAATCCCTTGAAACTTGCTCCAGAAGTAAATGAAAACGGCTGGCAGATCTTCTGAATTAAATGCAGAATAACTTCTATCTGATTTGAATTTGAATTCTGAAGGATAACTGAAATCGTCGAACTGAGCTCTGCTATCGTCGAGCTGAGCTCAGCGAATTGGAAAATGCAAGCAGCAAAGAAATCGTCGATCTGAGCTCAAAGATCGTCGAACTGAGCTCAGAGATAAGGATCCAGTGCAGAGTCAAAATTGTCGACCTGAGCTCAGCGATCGTCGACCAGAGCTCGACGATATTGAGAAGTTGAGCTCAGCGATCGTCGACCAGAGCTCGACGATATTATGAGGTTTGAGCTCAGCGATCGTCGAATGGAGCTCGACGATCTGTCAAAGTTGAGCTAGACGATCGTCGACCGGAGTTCGACGAAGCGTCGTGCTGAGCTCGACGATTTGGACTTAGTCTCCAGAAAAACTTGGGTCTTCAGGGCAGCTTCCAATCCTAGCCTTCTAACCCTTAGACTCAATTCTAATTGACCTATTAAGCTATACAGAAGGTCAAACACAGATTCCTAGAGACATAGTGATCCTGACCCAAATTAGTAATAGGGTGTTCCAACATTAACTCTCAAGTACTACCATTGTAGCTACGGCAGCAGCGGAGCGGGCGTCTCCACTCCTAGGCGGGTATACACACTACTAAGCCTAGACCTTCCATACACCTCTAAAGAACACACCAGAGTCACCACGTACTAAACCGCTGGCTAGTCCACTAGACTTTTAGGTCGGGCATGCATTTTTGGTGATTGTCCTTCAGACTGCAATATAAACAACCTACTGGCCCCTCAAACCCTCACACCTCACCTGAGTCACCGTACTGCCATCAGTGTGATGATCGGCCCAGTATCGCATGACCCGCCACTAATATGTTTTATGCATATGCAATTATTTCCAACTCGAGCCTCCAGCTTACAGGACAAAACATGTCCTGTATCCAAACATCCGATCCTCTAGCTCGCAGGACAAAACACATCCTGTATCCAAACATCCGAGCCTCCAGCTCACAGGACAAAATTTTTCTTGTAACCAAACATCCGAGCCTCCAGATCGCAAGACAAAACCCGTCCAGTATCCTCCAACCCTATGCGGGTGGGATTGTCACATCGTTCTCTTAACCTATTATACTACTCTTGTTTAAGGCTTATTAGGCATATCAACTTATGGTTAGTCCTTGGACTGCAAAAGGCATAATCGGTGAAGGGCTCTCGGGGGAACTAGGAACTATGATGGGCTGAATCCCAAAGCTACATTTCTCAAGGACACTTAATTTTATTAGTGTTTACCCATTATTAATACCCAGCTCTCAATGTTGCTCTTGAGTGAACCAAATGACTTAGGGTATTGTTGGGAGAACAACGGCCTTCCGCCGGTCTCCATTCTATTTACTTCCTTGGGCATTATACTCTAACACTCGTTACTATGTAGTGACCCACTTGACAACAGCCAGGGTTTCATCTTCCCGATATGTTTCTCAATCCAACCACTTATCATATCCCTGGTGGGTCCTAGTGTTATGTGTTACTTTAGCTAAGCACAACCCATGACCTAATGTTAACTCGTATGAGATGACTACCAATTTATTGGGACAAATGCCCCTAACTATTTATCATAGGTTTGTCATGTATGCAATATTGATCATTCAAATTTTTTTTCATATTTTCTAATTATTTTGGACCATAATTTAAATTAAATAATTAAGTGACCTAAGTTACTTTGAACATCAATTACTCTAATCAGTGGTCCATCATGTCTAAATAAATTATCTGAGGTTCATCTATGTTAAAAATGTCTGTTCATCAAAAATCATGATTTTCCAATTTGAATTACCATATATTTTCTATTTATGATTAAATTCATAAATAATTCATTTTCCAAATGAAATACTTAAAATATAGAACCAAAAATTCCTATAAAACTACTGGTGATCAAAATTTGTATAATAATACTCAAGACAGAAATTCATGATCCTAGTCGGTGATTTGACCTAACATAATTTCATATGGACATTATTATTAAAATGCCACTACTAGGGTTTTCAACATATATGATCATTCAAAAATTCTCAAATAATTATATTGAGTTTTAATCATAGAAATAGGATGCTATAAAGTTTTCCATAAATTTTCAACGGTATTTTCCCATACTTTTAAATTAATTTCCAAAAAAGGTAAAATTGTAAATCAACTATATACACAAGATATATTCCTAAAATAGACTTATAATTTTTCCGAGAGATGTAAAATGTCCTATTAGAGCAAGTATCAAAATTTTAGAATTTTACAAGGTCAGTAGACCTATATATCATTTTTATTTCTAAAAGAACTTATTTTCCATTAAATCAAAATAATGAGATTTTTGTTCCCAAAAATCTCACTCTTTCTTTGGGAGGTGTAACTCATCCCTATAAGACTCTGTCCAATATCCGATGGACATTCATTGGTCCAGATGGGCTAACTTCTCATTTTTACATTCGACACAATTATTTACAAATCTATCTTCACCATACATGTTGGATTTCCCCAATATGCAGCAGTCCAAATGGTCTGAAACTTTTACCATGGTCATATAATGACCCAATGACCATGCCACCCAGATTTGGAGGCATTTCGAAGAGGGAATCTTCTTATATTTCATTTATTTAATAAATGATATTTCTATAAAAACTATAGAATATTACATCCCAAAAATTCAAATTTTTGGACTAGATCTAAATCTAGCATAAACACATACCAAAATAATTGTTTTAGATTTACGTTTTACATTCTCCCTACCTGAAATTTCGCATAGTACTTGTGTAAGCATGATTAAAACTTTTTTAAATTAGTCACTTTTTATGATTAGCTAGTTTTTATATCTTTGCTTGGGGACAAGCAAAACTTAAGCTTGGGGAATTTGATAATACGGTTTGCAGTCAATTTTATTAGGATATTTTCGGGGTTTTAAAGCAAATCATGTCTTGTAAAGTACTTATTTTGATTCCCTTTGTATATATTTTTGTCGCTAATGCGTTTTTTCTGCTTTTTGCAGGTTTTCACGGCTTTCAGCCGAATTTTGCTATGACACGCCCCAAGGTCACGCCCTACCCGGGCGTGTACCTAGGGCGTGTAACCTAGAGGAATGAAACAATTGGTCCGAAACTGCATTCCGTGGAAACTTAGTGAACACGCCCTCTGTCACGCCTGTGTCACATTCGACACGGGCGTGTTCCAGAGGCATGTCCCCAGGTTCCGAGGAATCGCCGCAATGCCCTCGTTTTTCCCGCTCCACCGTCGCACCGAAAGTGTCACGCCCCAGGGTCACGCCTGACCCGGGCGTGACATATGGGCGTGTACTTCAACAATTCCGCCCGTCACCTCCAGCATTCAATTTCAGCTCAACAAAGTCACGCCGCAAAGAACACGCCCCAGGTACACGCCCTACCAGGGCGTGACATGTGGGCGTGTACCTCAGCTACTTCGCCAGAATTAAATTCCAGCCCGAAAAAGTCGCACCGAATTTGTCACACCCCAGGGTCACGCCCGACCCGGGCATGACAGGGGGGCGTGCCACGACCCGAAAAAATCTATAAATAGAGCCCAACTCCAAGGGTTTAAGGGGACCTTTTGGATTGAGAGGGGAGGTTCTGTCCTTTGTATTTTTGAACTTTTTCAAGCATGTCTCTTCATTTTTAGCTCTTATCTCTAGTTTTATGCTTTCCCTGTATTAGCTCCTAGCTTCGTTCTGTAGTATAATGTTAATGATAGTGTAGTTTACTTTCCATGCACTTGTAATCTCTGGTTTTCAAGTTGGAAGATCCCTGTTTTCATTAATAAATAAGTGTTGTTTTCTTTTTCGTTTCTACTTTGTCTTCGTTATTTTCTTCTACTCATCCCCCCTCTTCCACCTCACCATGATTAACTAATCCTCCATGTACTCGATCTTGATGATCCGAGGTTCGAGTGATTAGGTTATGATGCTTTGAATCTTACCTTTACTTTTTAGGGTTTAGCCTTGAATTACTCTTGATTTATCACGGGTTGGAGGTATATCATCGATATATACTCTCCACCTTTGCTTTCATTCTGGGCTAGCCGAGAGGCCGAAAGTTTGAAATAAGCACTCAAGAGTAAAGAGAGTTGTTCGCACCCCTCGAGAGAGGCAGACGTTCAAATCTCCCGGATTGGAGTAAAATCCAATAGTGGGGTTCACCACGTAAAGCGAGTTTTAGGCCTCCGATTTAGGCGAAAGTCAGTCGGACCTTCCTAAACTCAGTTAGGCACGGCCTTCGAGAGAAGCATGTCAATATTCATGGAACCTCCACGGTCAAGGACCTTTACCCTAATTAGCTTAGGTTTATTTATCGTATTTTTCTAACCACTCTTGCCGAGGTGATTTCTGATCGAGTGCATTTTCCTCTCATCGTTACTAAGCTTTAGTATAATCGCTCTTTTAGCTCTCTTTATTGTTTCATGCAAGTAGCTCTCTTTCATTGCAAGTAGTTCTCTTCCTTTAGTACGCTTAGCTTTCTTCTAAAACCTAGTTTTTCCGTCGATAAAATAATAGATTTCGTGTGAGTAAGCTTACTCAACTGTACCCAGATTTTAATACGACACTTATGTCCCCTAGCTGCATTTCGATAGGTATACTTGCCTTGTTGGATTGTTAGTTTGGTTATTTTCTCCTTGCAGATATTCTAAAGACAATAAGTGTGCCCGGAGCATCATCAATGACCGAGATGGGCGCTTTACTTCGAATGATTGCAGGTTAATCCACCAGTTGTTGGGTACTCAACTGAAGTTCAGTATGACCTTTCATCCGCAAATGGATTGTCAGGCCGGGAGGACCAACAAAATAATTGAGGATATGCTCCGAATGTGTGCCTTGGATTTAGGGAAGAGTTGGGAAGACCATCTTTATATGATCGAATTCGCCTATAATAATAGCTATCAAGCTAGTATTCAGATGACGCCCTTTGAAGCTTTATACAGTAGGAAGTGTTGTACTCCTTTAGCTTGGGTGGAAACAGGCGAATCAAAATTGTATAAGTGGAAGGAAGTCGAAGATGAAAATTCGAATATAAGCTTGATACGTGAACGACTATTGGTAGCCCAGGATCGGCAGGCAAAATACTACAACACCAAGCACTAAAATATGGAGTTTGCGGTGGGCGATTGGGTATATCCAAAGATCAAGCCATTCAAAGGCGTGTCCAGGATTCATCATTTGAAAAAGTTGAGTCTGAGGTATCTTGGTCCATTTGAAGTGGTTGAGCGAGTTGGAGAAGTTGCCTATCGATTATCTCTTTCGATAGAGCTAAGTAGTTTGCATGATGTGTTTCACATATCGGTGCCGCGGAAAGCTTTGAAAGAGCCGACATAATTAGTGGTGATGATCAAGTACTGGTTGATGGTGGCATAATGACAAAGGTAAGGCCCATTCAGATCGAGGATACGGAGGTCAAGTAACTACGAAACAAGACAATTAGGATGATCAAAGTACGTTGGGATAATTGTGGTCATGAAGAATTGACATGAGAGTGTGAGCAAACCATGTTAGAGGAATTTCTAGAGTTGTTTTTGTAAAATCATGTTGTAAACTTGTGTGATATTTTCCTATATAGACATATCAACTTTTGGGATGAAATTTCTGTAAGGAGGGGAGGTTTATAACGCCCCAAAAATCCTAAAAAGGAAGAATTGGATGTAACGCACGATGTTAGTGTTAACACGGGAGTTAGATTTTGATTTAAATCAACTGACCTCTCGGGAATCTACCGTATGGCGGTAGTAAAGTTAGCACGTAGCGATACCACACAATGCTTTCGATGAAGTGTTGAGAGGACTACCGCGGCGGTAGTGGGCTAATGCATGGCGGTACAACTCAATGCACTCAATGCTTCGAAGCGTTGAGACGACTACCACGGGGCAGTAGTGGGATAGTGCATGGCTCTATCACTCAATGCTTTCAATGCAGCTTTGAGTGACTACCACAAGGTGGTAGGAGTATTGCGCGGCGATAGCTCGGGTTAAAGTACCGCTTGGCAGTAGTAACTGATGCGCGGCGGTAGCTGACGCGTGGCGGTAAGGTGGAGGCTATTTTGGAGTGACAGTGTGATGTCAATTGGCCCAAGCGGCAACCGCCTATGATATCGCGTGGAGGTAGTAGATACCACGTGGCGGTAGTTGATACCGCTTGGCGGTAGCCTCTAAATAAGTGCTGGGTATGAGATTGAACTCTCACTTTTCTCTTTATCTTGGTATTGCAAGTACTTGAGGGAAAGAGGCTGAGGCTTCAAGTTGCAAGCTTGGTGAAGGAGATCCCGTGATCGGAATCAAGAGCAGAAGTAAGATCTGTGACGAGGAAAGTGAGGCGCTCCTTTCCATCTCGATAGAAGACTTACTCATGGCTCCAGAAAGATCTACAAGGGTAACGACTTTCTTTTGGATAAGTAAAGTCATAAATTTGCATACATGCATGGAACCCCTCACCAAAAGGTGAAGAAAAGGGCGATTTCCAGTGGGTATATCGTTGTGATCCCCAATAAAACTTGCATATAGATTCAAAATCGAAGTACAGAATAAGCATGCTATGTGAAGCCCATCAGGACAGGTTGGTTTGGATTGGTGATGAATTGATTTATGTGCCGCAGAAGTCTCCATGGATAAAACGTGTGGTTCAATGTGTAAAATTTGGGGTTTGGGGGTGTGTACGGTGCTGCAAGGATTATACCAGAGATGATCTCCAGGAAAACACTCAAAAATGGGCAAGAAGCGTCTTCTGTCCCTACCGTGCAGCGGTAGTGCTATCGCCAGCTCTAACTCCTAGTGAGCTATGTTTGTGAGGCCTATCTTGTAACATCCCTCAGACTTCTAGACCCCTAGGATGGTTTTGTAATGACTAGGTTACGACAAAACCCTGAGAAGCACTAAAGGGTCTAGTGACACCCAATATAACACCCCAAATGTACGGGCTAAGAGTCGAGCAGGGCTCGACGAGATCGTCGAGCAGGGCTGCACGAAAATCGTCGAGCAGGGCTCGACGAAATCGCCGAGCAGGGCTCGACGAAATCGCCGAGCAGGGCTCGACGAAATCGCCGAGCAGGGCTCGACGAAATCGCCGAGCAGCGCTCGACGAAATCGCCGAGCAGGGCTTGACGAAATCGCCGAGCAGGGCTCGACGAAATCACCGAGCAGCGCTCGACGAAATCATCGAGCAGGGCTTGACAAAATCGTCATGCAGAGCTCGAAGAAAATCGTGGAGCGGGACATTAGCATTTTGGGAGGACAGCATTCACATCCTAGGGAGACCAAGGGCCCCTCTCTCCTTTTCCAAAGCATTATTCCAAATCCCCATTCAGTGTATAGAAGGCCAGGGGTCATTTTGGTGGCTGTTCAATGGCTAGAACAGTGTATCAACCCATGGCCGAAAATGCCATTAGTGGCTATTAATGGAGCCATGAAGAAAGATCCCTCCCATCCCCTTTCTGTTTCCTTTAAAAGCTTCACTGGGCACCAAGGGGTCGTTTCCACCCTTTCCCTGACAGTTTCAAGCTACTTGGCTATGTTGTTATAGAATCCAGACTGCCTCCACCACCAACCATGGAACACCAACACCAAACCCGTCAGCAAGCATGATTGAATGTCGATTTCTCCCCCTCTCCCTCGGTGCTAGGATCCTAAATCAATTAGGAGAGACATCGGGCTCAATTGAGCACGATCCATTGAGAAAGTTTCTGGATTTTTCTGAGGTTTTTGCACATCTTTGGTTCAACGAAAAATGCCTCTCAGGCGGCCGTGCTGCCGCCTAGTGATAGCCACCACCTCAACAGAGGTGGTGGTGGAGGTGGCCGGCCAGGGAGACGGCCGGGTGGCCGGGTGCAGCGTTCAAAAGTGTCTCCAGGAAGAATGAATATTGGACATTGGTGCGCTGGACAAGACAACCAGATGCTGTCCTTTATGCGCCAAGATTCGTGTCGCATAGATTTAATGTCAGGATTAATTATTTCATTTCATTTGATTTATCTGTCATATAATTTATGGCTAATGTTTGTATTTATTAAAATACTTAGATGCTTCTATAGAAAAAGCGGTCAACAAAAACGTTATAGTTCTGGAGGTCTATTTTAATTTAAAATTGGTTTCAACTAATTTGGCTTAGTGGTCTGACTTGAGCACCCAAAATGGTGCAGTCTATACTTAGGGATAGTCGGTAATTAAAATGGGGCCCCCACTTATCTCATGTCCAAATGACCTAAAATTTGGGTAGGGAGTCAATCTAATCTATACCCAAAAGATGTCCAAAAATGAGAATTTTTGGAGAAAACGTTACTATAGGTTTGGTAAAAATTTAATAATCCTTGTGTAGTTTAAATAAGGGGGTGGATGGTCTTTGGGGTCACCATGAGTCACTGGTTAAAATCTCAGCCCATTTGAGTATGATTTGACTGGGTTTCGATGCGACGAAAGTTTTGGCCCGTAAGGGTGAGTTTAGGGTTTAGGATTCATGGGCCATGGAGGGGCCAATCCTCACCCAAATGGGTTGGGCTCTGACCATAGTCCCAACGTCAGTAGGGAAACCCTCTCTTAGAGTTTGGGATGGGTTAGGGTGGTTGAGACCTAGTGCCCTAGTTCAAGCCTTAGATTGAGCCTATTAGGGTTTGTGAAGGACCTAGGGTATTTAGGCTTTGTTTGGGCTTGGGGTTTACCCCATGGGTTTCTAGGGTGAAGTAATGCCCTAGGGTGGTTGTAGGTGGTATTTGGACCCTTGCACCCCACTTAAATAACTTTATACCTAATTAAGCCCTTGCACCTTAAAGAATAATTTAGGGGTCCTATGACCTTGGTTTTCCATGGGATGATGGTAGGAGTCATTTTTATAGTCATATTAATCTCTAGAGTATTTTACATGATGTTGGGATGAGTTTACAAGTAGGTCCATTTATAAGAGCACTATCATGAGTTTTCTCGAAGAATTTTTTATATATGACCTTCTAACCTTGAAATTTCTTGAGGTTTAGTCAGTTATGATGTAATACCATAACAAAGGTCTAGAAATTTTAGTATGAATTTTTAGATCAATATTTAGAGTACTTCATTCACAACCATCAAGTTGCTCTAGTTATTTAGAAATTTCTTATGAATTAACCTCTTACCGGAAACACATGAAATTTAGTCATAGGAACTTTTATGATATTGTAAAGCTCTGTAAAGTTTTGTGGAATTTTTGGAAGTCTGTTTAGACGGGTTGCTTCACATGGTGCTTGTTTCTAAGTAAATTTAATTGATTTTATTTTGGTACCTAATGAGCTTAGTAAAGTATGATCTTTGGTCAGCGGTCCTTTCTGGTCACCCTCAAGACTCACTAATTTTTTCCATAATTTTTTGATGATGTATTATAGTACTTTTTTCTTTACCAAAAATTATTAGATTTATTGAGGATTAATTAATTAGAGGCCAAATATTTTATGAATAATTATGAAACTTGGTATTCTTTCACTTATTGGCATAATATGGAGTTCTTAATTTTTGGGTGGTCATAACTTATGTAAATCTAGTACTTCATGTTCAAAATCACATATGGCCATAAATTGGGAAAAATTAAATAAATGCCAATTAAATTAGGAAACTTTCAAGTTTCTGGACTTAGTCTAATATTGTCACTATAGACCCCCAATAATTATCTTAGGGCATTCAGATGAATATTTAAGGGGGGTCACCACTCCTGCATGTCATTTAGCTCGCTAGGTCTGCACATAGCAAAACAGCATTAACAGGGAATCTTGTGAACCTTGGGTATGGGGTAAAGTGGAATGTGGTATAATTAACTTGTAGAGTATGACTAAGGTCATCAAAGTGGGTCAAGTTGTGAGAGCCTGGTTGGCTAGGTTAATGTCACACCTGGGGCGACGAGTGACCACTTTTCCCTAGTAAGAGAATCCAACTACACCTAGGAATGGTTCAGGAGTAATTAGTCTTTACTGAAACTCTACTTATACTCGCCTCTAGTTACAGGGTTGATAACTCAGCTGGATCAATCGAGTGGTATGCTCGGTGGTTTTAGTTGTGGGCAGGTTAGCCCGGCGAGTCGATGGCTCGGTAGGTTGTTTGACAGACGGGTTAGTCCGGGGAGCCTATGGCTCAGAAGTTCTGGTTTGCATGTGCATAACATAAGGTGGCGGGTCGTTGTTACTTGACGGTCATTCATGCTGACGTCGGTACGATGGATCGGTGAGTGTGGTTCACACATAGCCAAGGAAAGGCTGGTCGATTTGCCAACATGTTACGTAGAGGCTCTGTGGTGTGTTCTTCACGTTGAGGCATACAAGGCTCTAGGACGGGTAGCGTGAATTCTGGCCTAGTAGTGGGGTGGCTCGACCCACTTGCTCTATTTTCCACAGCGCGAGGTACCTGACAGTTTAGCTAACTCCAAATTGGGGAAACTAAAGGTCTGTGCACATAGAGTCGTGTGCGTCAGTTGCACTTGTGAGAACATAACATTTCTTGCATAACAAATCACTACACTCATACTTGCATATAAACCTGACACCCCGTCGTATAAAATGATATTGGACTTTTTATACGATGGGAGCCTTGCAAAAGACCCCTTAACTTATAAGTTTGTATGAGCATTCATATAAGTTAAGGTTATTCTCCATTATACTCTGCTCTCTTTCTTTCTTTCTTTAATGCCTTACTTTTGATATTATCATATTACTACTATACAACTTTATAGTTTTGTTCTATCACTACTAGCTTATGTCTACCGCCATCTGCTTTGAAAATTCTCCACCTCAATATCTTCCCTATCATCCTTCCCGCACGATGCCTAGGAGTCAAAGGGGGAGGCGGGGATGATAGTTGGCTTAGTATTTTGACTAACGGTCGATGGACCATTATTTTTCAGGGGCTCTTTGATGGCGCGGCCCCTCCTCCACCGGTTGAAGACGATGCTGATGATGCTGTTGATGATCCGGTTGCTAAGGCCATACGACTCAAGGACGTGAGGCGGCACGATGACGCTAACGGACGGCTACGCTACAACCTCCGCCCGCGCCGTGCTACCGCCACGGCAACGCCTTAGTTTTATTTATTTCCTTTTCGTTCCCTTTATTTTATAATTGGAATATAAAATTATCCTATGCTTATGTGATAATTTTATATTCATTGCATGTGTTGTTGTATTTTCAATTTGAACTATTTTAGTTTTGGTGTGCAATTAGCCATTCGGATGGATGAGATTAAATCTCCATCATGAAGGGCTAAGGCTTATTTGTAACTCCTATTAGCCATTCGGATGGATGAGATTAAATCTCCATCATGAACGGCTAAGGCTTATTTGTAACTCCTATTTAAAGGAGGCTATCATGAAGAGTTAAAGCAATTGGAAAAGAAACCTAAAAAAACCCCCCTTGTGGAAATTTTGGCCACCATGGAGAAGTCCATAGCTGCCCCCTCCCCTTTGGTGTGAAGCCAAGACTTGCCTCCTCCATCCCCGTTCGGTGCGACTCCGGCGTGGCTTCCTTCGGTGCGACTCTTTGGAAGAAGGTTGCAAACCATTCGGTGCGACACCGGTGGATCCGTGGAGAGAGTGATTCTCCCACAGTTATCTCGTGTGAAAGTTTTCCGGTTGGGTAATCTCTTTCCCCTCCCTTGTGTAATTTCCTCTCTTTAGTTGTGGTGGATTTCGCTCATCGTTTTCTCCGGATCTTTAATTTAATCGCTGCAAGTTTTGAATCGAAATCGCCGTTGCAAGGCTTTTATTTCCGGATCGGGTGGATCCTATTTGCTTGAGCGGATCTTGGCCTATAGCCTTGGTCTTGCTTTCAAAAAGGAGTGGCAACCTTTGTGTTTTCTTGGGGAATAATCCGACTCAAATTTCCGATCGTTGTTTTCGAGTCGACCATTCCTCCTTTGTTGTTTGTGCTGCGTTTTGTGAGGAGGAAATGTTGTGGGCGATAGGTGCTGTGTAGGTGCGGTAGATCTACGACGTGTTGTGCGTAGGGAGAGCGTTAGCTTCGCGGAGATCTCCGTTTCCGGATAACCCTACATCAATTTGGTATCAGAGGCGGTCGTTTCAACTCCCACGTTGAAAACATCCTCTCTGCATTCCTTGTTGGTCGATCGGATCTAAAAAAAAATCAAAAAAATTATTTTCTGTGGTCTGCCAATAGCGGGCTGAAATCTTTATTTTTCAGCAAAATTTTAAAAAAAAACTTTTTTAACGATCTACGTGTTATTCACTTTGGGAATATATAAAAATATCTTATTTTCAATATAGCTACAACCCTAGGATAATTCATCTTGCCCGGGGCCTCCCAAACCTGAATGCGCACTAGGCTAGGAATGGAGTACGCAACCCCGTCTACGTCTAGTATGGCTGCGAACGAGCATGGTGATCCCAACACCGCGGCTATAGAGGGTCTTCGTGCCGAAATGGCTGAGCTTAGGAACGTCTTAGCCCAGATTCTACAAAAACAAGCTAGGCCACCCCCGCCACCCGTTAATGTTGACCGGCCCAACCGACACCAACATAACTCTGACTCGGATTCTGATGGGGACTCCCCACGGGTGCCCCCTAGAGGACACCGCCCCGAGCGAGACTTTTACATTACTAGGGCCATTAAGATAAATGCCCCCACGTACGATGGTATGGGAGACCCCCAAATCTTCCTTAACTGGACTGTGGATATGGAGTGTTACTTCGAGTGGCACAACCTGACGGATCCCCAAAAGGTCCAAGTTGCCCGGATGAAGTTAACAGGTCGTGCAAAGACGTTCTGGCTGAATAAGGAGCGAAGATTAGGAACTGGACACGGAGCCCCCCTTATAGGTTGGCCAGTAATGAAGAACCTGTTGACCGATCAGTACGTTCCTGCGTACCATCAGACACAGATGTTCGATGAGCTTGTCACTCTGCGGCAGGGCTCAAGCTCGGTAGCTGAATATATGGGTGAACTTAAGGACCGAATGGTGCGATGTGACCTTAGGGAGATTCTCGAAGTCACTTTATCAAGATTTCAAAAGGGCCTTAACCCCGATATCCAAAGGAAGCTCTTGCGATATGGGCATACGGACTTGAACATGACTTTCAATGCCGCCTTGGACATTGAAAAACACCTAGCCTCTAAGGCTCACTCCCGTTACGCTCATGCGAAGCATAAGTCCACCACTGGGGCATCTTCTTCCACATATCCTGATAAGGGAAAGTTTAAATCTACCGAGTCGAAGTCAATCGTGATCACCGCTAGGAACTCCAAGAACCCTGCGAGTGAGCGTGTCCCTATCGGGAAGGTTAGCAAGGCTAACACCACTTGTTACTCTTGCGGCATTCAAGGCCACTATGCCTACGAATGCCCAACAAAGACAAAAACTCTAGCCTTGTTAGAGCCAACTACCGACCCTGACGATTATGTATACGAGGCCGCAGAAGAGAGTGACCCCGAAGGTGTCCCTAGTGACTTAGAGGACGATCACCCCCTTATGGTGATGCGTTGTATTTGGACCACTACTGGTCCATTAGATGATTGGAAGAGGACGAGCATATTTTCCCTGATTTTTAAGAGTGGCGAGAAGCTTTGCAAGCTGATTATTGATAGTGGTAGCTGCGTGAATGTCATATCTGAGAACGCCGTAGCACGTATGTCCTTGGTCACGGAACCACACCCGACCCCATACCAGGTCGCTTGGATCAACAAGCTCTCTATACCCGTTACCAAGCGATGCCTGGTCCCACTCTCATTCAAATCCTACATTGATGAGGTGTGGTGTGATGTCCTTCCGATGGACGCTTGTCATGTGTTGTTAGGCCGCCCTTGGCTATACGACCGTGATGTTACCCATTTTGGTAGAGCCAACACTTATGAGTTCAAATTCAATGGCAAAACCATCACTTTGAAGCCGACCGTCCCGAAGGAGCCCGTAGTCTTGGCTAAGGACACCACTATCCCGGTAGAACGGAAAATGTTGAATCTCGTTGGTAGGAAAGAGTTTGAGAGAGACCCGTTCTTTGATGGAATTATGTATGCGCTAGTCCTCTTGAGTGTGAAGCCCGACTCTAGCATTTTGGATGAGCTACCTAGTGAGTTACGGGTACTGTTGGAGGAATATAGGGACGTGTACCCGGATGAGTTGCCGTCCACGTTACCCCCGCTTAGGAATATCCAGCATGCGATAGATCTCATCCCTGGGTCTTCCTTGCCAAACCAGCCCCATTATCGACTCCACCCCGCGGCTCACCTAGAGTTGCAGTCTCAGATCGAGGGCTTGCTAGCGAAAGGTTTTATTAGGACTAGTATGAGTCCATGTACTGTACCAGCCCTACTTGCCCCCAAGAAGGATGGTACATGGAGGATGTGCGTTGATAGCCGGGCTATCAACAAAATCACCATCAAGTATAGGTTCCCCATTCCCCGCCTAGATGATTTGTTGGATGTCTTGTCTGGAGCCACCGTATTCTCCAAATTAGATCTTTGGAGTGGCTATCTCCAGATTAGGATACGAGAGGGCGATGAGTGGAAGACAACGTTTAAGTCGAAGGATGGTTACCTGTTTAGGAACGGAAATCTATGTATTCCGCAGTCATCGTTACGACTACATATTATATGGGAGTTGCATAACAGACGGTTGAGTGACCACTTCGGTAGAGATAAGACCATTACGTTAGTCGAAGACAAATTCTATTGGCCAAAACTGAAGGTTATGGTGGGACAGGTAGTGAGTAGCTGCCGCACATGCCAGGTATCTAATGGTAGTAAAACCAACGTAGGATTATATACACCCTTGCATATTCCTTCCATGCCTTGGGTCGACGTTAGTCTGGATTTTGTATTAGGCCTCCCCATTACCCTACGCCGTCACGACACAATTTTTGTAGTTGTGGATAGGTTTTCAAAGATGGCTTATTTCA
This sequence comes from Platanthera guangdongensis, assembly GCA_039583875.1. Classification (NCBI taxonomy): domain Eukaryota; kingdom Viridiplantae; phylum Streptophyta; class Magnoliopsida; order Asparagales; family Orchidaceae; genus Platanthera; species Platanthera guangdongensis. Next base: position 174,577,650 of record CM077152.1, read on the forward strand.
TCCCGTGCAGTAGGACGAATGATGCGTCTCACGTCGCTAAACTTTATTTTAAAGAAGTCGTTAGTAACCGTGGAGTGCCAAAGACCATAGTATCAGATAGGGACGTAAAATTCACTAGTTATTTTTGGAAGACTCTTTGGATATTAATGGGAACAAAATTATTATTTTCCTCTGCCTATCATCCCCAAACTGATGGGCAGACGGAAGTGGTTAATCGGAGCTTAGGAAATTTGTTACGATGCCTCGTGAGTGATCACAAGAGCACTTGGGATCTTCTCCTTCCCCATGCCCAATTAGCCTACAATAATTCCAAGAATCGGTCTACTGGTCTGTCTCCAAATGAGATTGTCCACGGGTATAAGGCTCCTGTGCCGCTTGATTTGGTGCCGTTGCCCCCAACGTACAAGGCAAGTCAGTTTGCACAATCCTTCGCCCAGCACATCCATGATTTACACGCGGGACACCTTGACTACGCAATACGACTCTTATCAAGCGCACGCTAATTTACATAGGAGAGTATCAGACTTCAAAATTGGCGATCTAGTTTTAGTCGTTTGGTTCCCGAACGCTTGCCAACTGGCACCGTTAAAAAGTTAGCACCAAAGCGCTCCGGCCCTTTTCGGATTATTAAAAAGCTAGGTGACAACGCTTTCGTTTTGGACTTGCCTGCTGATTGGGGTATCTCCCCCAATTTTAATGTTTCGGATTTAACGATGTTTGTGTCACCACCACAAGAGTTGATTTATTTGTCGTCTTCTTCTCCCACTAAACATTCTCATGGGTTGGGGAGTGGTAGTACGGATGATCTCTCTCTTTCGGTCCCCACAGGTATATCATTGGATGGTAAGTTGCCTTCTTTCCTGCCTACTGCTAATATGTTCCCCAGGTTTCCACCGACGTTCTCCACTCCAGAGATGATACTTGTTGCTGAGCCTGTTACCACTGCTGATGGCGACACCCACCGCTTTCTCATCCGTTGGCGTGATCGGCCCCCTTCCGATGACTCTTGGGTACTCGAGACGGAGCTGCAGAGTTTGGATGCCGCTCTCCTTCACCGCTATCACTTGGACCACGCAACAGAGATGCGTGCATTTGAGCGGGGGAGGATTGATGGCGCGGCCCCTCCTCCACCGGTTGAAGACGATGCTGATGATGCTATTGATGATCCGGTTGCTAAGGCCATACGACTCAAGGACGTGAGGCGGCACGATGACGCTAACGGACGGCTACGCTAAACCTCCGCCCGCGCCGTGCTACCGCCACGGCAACGCCTTAGTTTTATTTATTTCCTTTCGTGCACTTTATTTTATAATTGGAATATAAAATTATCCTATGCTTATGTGATAATTTTATATTCATTGCATGTGTTGTTGTATTTTCAATTTGAACTATTTTAGTTTGGTGTGCAATTAGCCATTCGGATGGATGAGATTAAATCTCCATCATGAAGGGCTAAGGCTTATTTGTAACTCCTATTAGCCATTCGGATGGATGAGATTAAATCTCCATCATGAACGGCTAAGGCTTATTTGTAACTCCTATTTAAAGGAGGCTATCATGAAGAGTTAAAGCAATTGGAAAAGAAACCTAAAAAAACCCCCTTGTGGAAATTTTGGCCACCATGGAGAAGTCCATAGCTGCCCCCTCCCTTTGGTGTGAGCCAAGCCTTGCCTCCTCCATCCCCGTTCGGTGCGACTCCGGCGTGGCTTCCTTCGGTGCGATTCCTTGGAAGAAGGTTGCAAACCATTCGGTGCGACACCGGTGGATCCGTGGAGAGAGTGATTGTCCCACAGTTATCTCGTGTGAAAGTTTTTCGGTTGGGTAATCTCTTTCCCCTCCCTTGTGTAATTTCTTCTCTTTAGTTGTGGTGGATTTCGCTCATCGTTTTCTCCGGATCTTTAATTTAATCGCTGCAAGTTTTGAATCGAAATCGCCGTTGCAAGGCTTTTATTTCCGGATCGGGTGGATCCTATTTGCTTGAGCGGATCTTGGCCTATAGCCTTGGTCTTGCTCTCAAAAAGGAGTGGCAACCTTTGTGTTTTCTTGGGGAATAATCCGACTCAAATTTCCGATCGTTGTTTTCGAGTCGACCATTCCTCCTTTGTTGTTTGTGCTGCGTTTTGTGACGAGGAAATGTTGTGGGCGATAGGTGCTGTGTAGGTGCGGTAGATCTATGACGTGTTGTGCGTAGGGAGAGCGTTAGCTTCGCGGAGATCTCCGTTTCCGGATAACCCTACATCAATTTGGTATCAGACAGACAGCATTCAGTGAGACACCACTAGCAGGGCAAGGTGCACATGGAGGTGGGCTCGTCTAGCTCGGGAGCACCCGCTTTTGGCTCCGTGAGTGTTTAGTTTTGTTCGTTTCTGCGAGTGACCTTGTAGTGAGGATTCTAATGTACAAAGCATAAGCCCGTTTATCTTTCTATTCATCTATTTTGGTACTCTTTTATTCTGGGACATGTTGTGATTCATGCTATTTACTTATATGTGATATGTTTTGTTGTCTTGACATTTACTGTCTTCTTTCAAAAGCTTCCGCATCTTTGGCGATTCTGTGTGTGGCATGGTTGGCATTTTATATTGACGACCTTTTGAGCGAAGTTGTCTGATAGTTTGTTTTGTATTTAAGCTATTAGAGTTTTGTTTAGGTGTTTATTGTGCAAATCTTGTTTTATTAGCTTATATGTCCCCTCCTCTTGTATTTATTTATGCCACTAATATTTTTTGTGCTCTTTTACAGGTTTTCTCAATTTTCACCCAAAATGACCTGACACGGCCACCAACACAGCAGTATCATGGGGCGTGTCACCTGTTCCCAAAGAATCAACCACTAGAGGAAAGTCCAGAGTTCATCCCGACCAGGACATGGTCTCCAACACGGCCGTGTCGCTTGCCGTATCAACATGAGCTGTGTCGCCAGGAGCCGATGAATTTTCAGAGTAGGACACGTCCACCAACACGACCGTGTCGCCGGGCGTGTCGCCACCTCCTAAGCGCGTGCAGCCCGCCATTAATGCGCCCCCACCCCCCCCCCCCCGTCGAAGCCCATCAACCTCAGAGTACACAGCCACCAACACGGCCGTGTCGTTGGCCGTGTCAACATGGGCATGCCTGTCGATTCGACGTTGCAATGATCATTTACCGGCAGAACCAGAGCCCGAAGTCAACCAGCACGGGACACGGCCACCAACACGGCCGTGTCATTGGACGTGTCATCCCCTCTTGAATTTCTATAAATTCAGCCCCTCCCCTTGTTTCAAAGGGAGTCCTGGAGTGTGTAAGGAGGTGCTGCTTTGCTTTTTTGTATTCTGAAGTTTTTCATGCTTTCTCTCTCTCTCTCTCTCTATTTTTCTCATTTTAGTTTTTCCTAATTCTAGTTTAGTTTAAGCTTTTGTAGTAGCCTTTGTAATTGCTTTAGTTGCTAATGGTAGGGCTAGAATAGGATTTTACTTTTCATGCACTTGTAATCTCTTATTTTCAAGTTGTAAGATCCTTGTGTTCATTAATAAAGAAGTGTTGTTTTTTCTTCCCTTTCTAATTTGTTTTCTTTACGCTTCACTACTCATCCCCCCTCCTCAACTTCACCATGAGTAACTAATCCTCCTTGTACTCGATCTTGATGATCCGAGGTTCGAGTGATTAAGTTATGATTCTTTGAGTTCACCTTCTCTTTTTAGGTTTTAGGCCTTGAATTACTCTTGATTTATCATGGGTTGGAGATATATTATCGATATATATTCTACACCTTTGCTTTCATTCTTGGCTAGCCAAGAGGCCGATAGTTTGAAGTGAGCACCCAAGAGTAAATGGAGTTGTACGCACCCCTCAAGAGAGGCAGACGTCCAAATCTCCCGGATTGGAGTAAAATCCAATAGTGGGGTTCACCGCGTAAAGCGAGCTTTAGGCCTCCGATTTAGACGAGAGTTGGTCGGACCTTCCTAAACTCAGGTGGGCACGACTTCGAGAGAAGCATGTTCAAGCTATTGGAACCTCCACGGTCAAGGACCTTTACCCTATTAAGCTTAGGTTTATTTATCGTGTTTTTAATCGACTCTTGCCGAGGTGATTCTTGATCGAGTGCATTTCCATCTCATCGTTCTAACCCTTCAGTGTAATCATTTCTTTTATGCTCTCATTATTTTTATTGCAAGGAGTCCTCTTTTTATGCAATATTTCCTTTAGTGCAGTTAGCTTTCTTTTAACCCTAGATTTTCCGTCGATAAAATAATAGCCTTTGTTTGAGTAGGTTTACTCAACAGTTCCCGGATTTAAATACGATACTTGTGTCCCCTTACAACAGTTTGATAGGTATACTTGCCTAGTTGGATTGCTAGTTCGGCTGCTCTCTTTTCTTAAGCGTTGGCCGGGCCATCATGTTTTTGGCACCGTTGCCGGGGAGTAATTTTCGTTGATAAATTGAAAACACGAATCTATTAATTTTATCATTTCTCTTTCTCATCCTCCTAAAAAATTTTTAAAATCCAAAAAATTTATTACCGCTCTTAATAGAAACCCGCTTCACAATTTTTCTACACCACCTAAATCTCTCGAAAAGGGCAAAGCGGTTTTAAGTGCCTCTATCTTGTCTAGTACCTTGCGAACCCATCACCGGGTAGTCCTTGGGAAGTTTGGGAGTTAAAACATAAAAAAAAATCTATTTCAAAAAAAAATTCTTATTAACCCTCTTTTCTAGTTTATTTATTTCTCTTCCTTCTCTTCTCTTCTTTTAGTGCATGACCCGTAGGAATCCGTCGGATATTTTGGACCTGGACCACAAAATTGAGCGTACTCTTCGGAGAAGATCGCAATTTCAAGGTCCTACTCTCTAAATACCGGTTGAGGATTCCGAGTCCTTTTCTACTTTAAGAATGGAATAACCCCACGTGGAGGAAGTCGTGCAAAGGCCTATGTCTTATTATGAACGACCGAATATCGAGGGTACAGAATCTAGCATAGTTTGCCCTGCGATAGCAAATGATGACTCTTGTTTTTTCATAAATGCACTAAGTGAAGAATCCTCCTGTCGCCTCTCTGATTTTGAAAAAGAATTTTCTGATTTTTGTTCCTCCTCTACTCCTCCAACTGAATCGCTACACCTAAGTGAAGAATCCTCCTATCACCTCTCTGAATTTGAAAAAGAATTTTCTGATTTTTGTTCCTCTTCTACTCTGCCAATTGCATCGCTGCAAGAAGCCGCCATGGCCGCTAGCCCCACACCATTTAATTTTACACATAAAAAAGTCTACGAGAACATAGTTTTTGAAAAAAAAAAGAATTTCTAAAACCTCGTATGAAGACCCCCTACCTTGGAATTGAAAGAACTACCCGAGCATCTTAGATACGCTTTCTTAGAAAGGACTCCAAGCTACCCGTCTTAGTTTCGACCTACCTCACTGATGTGCAAAATGATAAACTCCTTTTAGTTTTATGTATGCATCGCCGAGCTATTGCATGGCAGATATCTGATATCAAGGGCATAAGCCCATCTTTCTGCACTCACAAAATCTTAATGGAAGATAAATCACATAACTCTATACAACCTCAGTGTCGTATAAACCCCAACATGAAAGAAGTAGTTAAGGGCGAGGTTATGAAATTATTAGACGCAGGAATTATCTATCCTATATCTGATAGTAAGTGGCTTAGCCCAGTCCAGGTAGTACCAAAGAAGGGAGGGATAACGGTAGTTAGTAATGAGAATAATGAATTAATCCCGACACGGACGGTGACGGGGTGGCAAATGTGTATAGATTATCATAAGTTAAATGATGCCACCCGCAAGGATCATTTTCCCCTGTCGTTCATCGATCAAATTTTTGAACGATTATCTGGCCATAGATTTTATTGTTTTCTCGACGGCCTCTCGGGGAATTTTCAAATCCCCATCTCTCCCGAGGACCAAGAGAAAACTACGTTTACTTGTCCCTTTGGCACCTTCGCCTACCGAAGAATGCCGTTTGGATTGTGCAATGTGCCAGCTACATTCCAGCGATGTATGCCCGCTATCTTTAACAAGTATATAGAAAGCATTATGGAGGTAATCATGGATGATTTCTCCGTGTTTGGTGACGCATTTGATAGTTGTTTAGGAAACCTCAAAAATTCTTAAAAAGATGCGAAGAAACTAATCTTGCCCTAAATTGGGAAAAATGACATTTTATGGTGAGGGAAGGGTTATTTTTGGGTCATAAAATTTCTGCAAGAGGTATTGAAGTAGACATTGCTAAGATAGAAGTTATCGAGAAGCTGCCACCGCCTACGAACATCAAAGCTATATGAAGTTTCCTAGGGCATGCTGGTTTTTACCGTCGTTTCATAAAGGACTTCTCCAAGATCACCAAACCCCTTACCCATCTCTTAGAAAAAGATGCCCCATTCATTTTTGATGACTTTTGCCTGGCTTCTTTTAATTTAATAAAAGAAAAATTAATTAATGCCCTGATTATGATAGCTCCGCTGTGGGACCTTCCCTTTGAGATAATGTGCGATGCGAGTAGTTTTGCGGTGGGAGCCGTATTAGGTCAACGCATATCTAAAAATTTACACCCCATCTATTATGCAAGTAAGACGCTCACATCTGCATAGGAAAATTACACCACAACCGAGAAGGAGCACCTAGCTGTAGTTTTTGCTTTTGATAAATTCCGCCCTTATATTACACTTTCAAAAATTATCGTTTTTACGGACCACTCGGCCCTCAAATATCTTCTTACCAAAATGGATGCCAAACTGCGCCTCATTCACTCGGTCTTACTCCTCCAGGAGTTTGACTTAGAAATCCGTGATAAGCGAGGAGCCGAGAATTTGGCCGCCGACCACCTCTCGCGCCTAGATAATCCTTTTATTGAAAATTTAGATGAAAAATATTTTAATGATTAATTTCCTGATGAGAAGCTGCTTTCAATTAGCACTTCTCCTTCTCCTTAGTTTGCACACATTGCCAACTAATTAGTGGCTCGTGTGCTCCCAAAAGAGTTCTCCTCTCAACAAAAGTTGAAATTCTTTTCTGAGTTGAAGAACTATTTTTGGGAGGACACGCATCTTTTCAGAGTCTGTGCGTACCAAGTGAGAAGGAGATGTGTTTCTAATGAAGAAGGATTTGATATTTTAAAACACTTACATGAAGGACCGACTGGTGGGCACTATCAAGCTGCTCGCACTGCTCAAAAGGTACTTTGCGCGGGTTTTTACTGGCCTAGCCTGTTTAAAGACGTGCAAGCTGTTGGGTACATTGTAAAATGTGTACCAGATTTGGATAAGCCTCACCCAACTCAATGATATTCATCAAGGTGTATTTGATGTTGTTTTGAGTTTATATGTGCAGGTTAAGAATATACAGGAAACGTTTCTAAGTCCATGAGTCGACACCAGAAGAAGCTGTGTCGACACTTGTGAAGACTTGTGTCGACACTTGAGAAAAGCTGTGTCAACATCTGGAGTCAATTGTGTCGACACTTGGAAAAGCTGTGTCAACACCAGAAGAAATTGTGTCGGCACACAGGACTTGTGTCGACACACAGAAAGTTCAGTCGACATCAACTGTGTCGACACACAGGACTTGTGTCGACACACATAAAGTTCAGTCGACATCAACTATGTCGACACACAGGACTTCTGTCGACACACACACCAGAATTTCTTCAAAGTTAATTGTGACTAGACAAGAAGTGACTGTGTCGACACACAGGACTTGTGTCGACACATTCTTACAGAAGCTATGTCGAGTAGTAGTGTCGACACCACCAAGGATTATGTCGACACTTAGTCTACTTGTGTCAACACATGTGAAGTTCAGACTCGACACTTTGCTGACAGAGACAAAGTTTCAAGAAGTGACTGGAGACTTGACAGCTGCCATAAACAACAAGTCTACTGCAACTGTCAGATCTGTCAGAAGTTGGTTCGCAACCAGATCAACCGGTAACCTTGGATGAAGTCTATATAAAGACAGATACTATCAACTGAAAGAGACGACGAAGTACACAAAACACAATTACAACAGAAGATCCAACATACACAAGAAATCCAGTCAGAGATTTCAAGTGGATCTAAGTGAAGAATTTCAAAAATTCTTCAGAAGAATTTGTAGAGAGAGAGCTCCAACAATTCAAGTGAAGAAAGAGAGTATCATTAACTAGTCTCTTAAGAGCAGATCTTGAACTAATCTGCAAAGAAGAATTCAGATTAATTTCTGGATTTTAAGAAGGAAGCTAATTGAAGATCAACTTCAAGAAATTCAACCTTACTGTGTTCAGATTCAAGATGCTTTGAAGAAATCCAAAGACAGGTTGATTTCTGTGTAATCAGATTCTTCAAGAACTGATCAAGATAACTTTCTACCCATTCTCTCTCAACTTGGGTGAAAGATAAAACTTATTTTATATCATTTTTCTGTAAGATAATTATTGATCTGAGTTGTAAGCCTAATTTATAAAGGCTGAGGTAGGGCTGAGTGCCTGAGGTATGATATTTACATCTCTGAGTTATAGGCCTTGGGGAGGCTAAGGTAGGGTTGTATGCCTGAGGTAGGAGATTTAATTCTCTGAGTTGTAGGCCTCGGTGAAGGCTGAGGTAAGGCTTAATTGCCTGAGTTGTAGGAGTGTGGACTCACTCTGAGTTGTAGGAACCTTGACTGGGTTCTGAGCTGTAAGATCTATGGATTTGAGAAGGAAGGAAGAAGTTAGGCCGAATCTAGCATACTGATAGATAGGCGAAGGGGAAAGTGGATGTACCCATCATTTGGGGAACCACTATAAATCTGTGTGCCATCTATGATTGTGTGTGATTTTGTTATTTCTGTGATGTGGTAGCTGTAGAACTGTTTGATTCTAATTCATAAACTGAATTAATATTCTGCCTTAGAGTAAAAAGGAATTGTACCTATTCACCCCCCCCCCCTTCTAGGTGTTTAGGTTATCTTGAAACCAATTATTTCAAGTGGTATTAGTGTCAGGTTACTCAAAGATAGACTTAACAGACTGAGTAAGATCTGTGAGGCAGAATAAATTAGAAAAGATGGGTTCAGGAGAAAATCATAAGGAACTTGGTTCCATGAAGTTGCCCATATGCAGGAAAGAAATCTTTGAAATATGGAAAGAAATGGTCAGATTGTTTATGGAAGCATCTGATCCAAGAATATATATAACTGTTAAGGAAGGGCATTATATTCCAATGAAAGTCTCAGTTCTTGATCCTAATCAGAGGACACCAAAAGACCTTTCAGAAATGACTAAGGATGAGATTATCTTGGCTACTATGGACAAGAGAGCTCAGAATATTATAGTGAGTGCCATATATGACTCAACATTCCAAAATCTGATTCACTGTAAAACCTCAAAGGAGATGTGGGACATATTGATAGTCTACATGGAGGGATCAGAAGAAGTTAGGCAAGATAGAAAGTCAATGCTTAATCAGGAATATGAGAGCTTCAGATAAAGCAAATCAGACATCATCACTGAATGTTACAAGAAGTTCTTCAGAATTGTGAATGGACTAATGTCATATGGAAGGGTCTTTAGTACATATGAGTTGAATGATAAATTCCTTAGATCTCTGACTAAGGATTGGGACACCAAGATCTGTGCCATCAGGGAAGTGGCCAGACTGGCAGAAATCTCTCCTCCAACACTATTTGACAAATTGTTTTCTTATGAAATGCAACTCATGGCCAGAAAGGAGGGAGAGAAAAGTACTAAAGTTGACCATAAAGAAAATTCAATGGCCTTCAAGACAGAAGACACAAGAAAGGACAGGAGGATGTCTCCATCTCCTCCTAAGAAAGCTGCAGAAGTGATCTCTGAAAGTTCTGATAGTCACACCTCAGACAGCAATCATTCTGATGAGGACTTTCCTGTATTCACAAGGCAGTTTCAGAAATTTTTGAAGAAGAAGCAGTGGAGAACTAATCCATCCTCCTCTCAGTCCAAGGATGAATATTATCAGAAAAGAAAGTCATCTAGAAATGATAAGAGTAGGTCAAAATCTAGCAAATCTATAACTACAAAGATTGTATGCTATTGCTGCAACACACCTGGACATGTAGTAGCTGATTGTCCAGATAAAAGAAAGGAATCTGCCGATAAGAAGAAGTCTCAGTATAAGAACAAGAAGGAGAAATCCTTTGTAGCAAAGAAAGAGAAAAGCTGGACAGATCCATCATCTTCAGATTCTGAATCTGGTACTGAAGGTTATATTGGTCTGTTTGCAACAAAAGAAGAGACTGAGTTATTGCAATTACTGGACTCAATAAATGGAACTGAAGATCATCAGTGCAAAGGGCTGATGACCCTGACTGATGAAGATCACTGCCAGAATCAGCCTGGTCTCAGTAAGGTAAAAAGCTTATCTGAAAACTCTGATTATTACACTGGCTCAGAATCAAAAGCATCTGCATCAAGAGATGTGGATGGATCTGAATCTGAAGGAGATATTCATCAACTTATAGATGAATATGGTGATTTGCTGCATGCATTTAAGAGATGCAAAAACCTGACTAAAATTCAGGCTAAGGAAATTGCATCTCTTAAGTTAGCTGCATCTGATTCAGAAAAGCTGCTGGATCAGAAGATGAATGAGATTGCCAAGCTGAAAAACATAACTGTTATTCAGATGGGAATAATCACATTCAAGAGTGATCAAATCAAAAGTCTGGATGTCAGACTTCAGAAGGAAAAAGGATCTAGTGGCTAGTTTCTCTAAGCCAAAATCTATCCTACACTTAATTGATGACTTTGTGTCTCAAAAGGGTAAGGCGGGATTGGGTTTTAAGGGAAATACTAGGGCAACTAATTCCAAAAGAAAAAGGAAAGCCCCAGTAAAGCCACTTGTCTTCAATCCCCCCATTGTTCTTAGAAAAGTGCAACAACCTACCAATAGATATGATCATGATATCATATATGGTCATGGTAAGCCTGACATTCTGAATGACAAGAGGTCTCCAGCACTCAAGCAAAGAAACATTGTACCTACAGTATTAAGAACAGTTGAAAGCAAAGCTGTTAAAACTGTACCTAAAAAGAGGTATAATAGATATGAATGCTGGTGTTGTGGCAAGTTGGGACACTTTGCCATTGACTGTTGGCACAACACTAGTGTCAGGATGAATGCCAGCTTACCTGGAAGAAGGGCTGCTATAAATTATGCTAAATTTCAGTCTAACCTGAACCAAGGACCCAATAACAATTTGGGTTCTAAGGTTAAGTAATTATTTGATGCAGATAAGTCCAAGTGGCCATGCCCCTTTATGGTAGTTGGACAGTGGATGTTCCAGACATATGATTGGAATAAGAGGATTGCTTAAGGACTACTCACCCATATTGAATGGACCTAAAGTAATCTTTGGTGGTTCTGAAAAAGGAGTCATCAAAGGGTTTGGTAACATTTCTAACAGCTCAATTACTATCACTCAAGTGGCTTATGTGAAGGGTTTGAAACATAACTTGATAAGCATAAGTCAACTGCGTGATCTTGGATATGACATTTCATTCATTAAGAATGGTTGTCATATTAAAAGGTCAAGTGATCAGAAGATCATGTTGACTGGTTATAGGAAAGGAAATGTGTATTGCCTAAACTTTGTGAATGAGAATAAAGATTCTCCTATTTGTCTGGTAGCTAATGAGAAAGCCTCTCATTGTGTCAAATGGCACAACAGGCTAGCTCATCTAAATTACAAGACTATTGGTCAAATCTTTGATAAAGAGTTAGTGAGGAATGGTCCTCAAGTTAAGTGCATTAAGGATGGAATATGCTCAGCTTGTCAAAATGACATGCATACCAGATCCTCCTTTCATAGCCTAGGAACCAAAGACTCAGTGAGGTGTTTATACCTCTTGCATATGGATTTATTTGGTCCAATGCCAGTTCAGAGTCTAGGTAGGAAAGTCTACACATTTGTGGTTGTAGATGACTATTCTAGATTTTCATGGGTTTTCTTTTTGAGGCAGAAATCTGAAACCCCAACTATTTTCTGTAACTTTGTTAAGCAAATTCAGAATGAACTGAACAATTCAGTGGTCAAAATCAGAAGTGACCATGGAACTGAATTTCAATCTGAAAATATGACAAAGGTGTGTGAAGAATTTGGGACTCATCAGGTATTCTCCTCACCTAGAACTTCTCAGCAAAATGGAATTGCTGAAAGAAAGAATAGGACTCTCATTGAGGTAGGTAGAACTCTATTGAGTGACACTTCTCTCCCAGAATATTTCTGGGCTGAGGCATTAAACACTGCATGTCATGTGCTCAATAGGGCTTCCATCACTAAGAGCCACAAAAAGACACCCTGTGAGGTTATGAAAGGCAGAAAACCAAACTTACCCTATTTTATGATCTTTGGTTGCAAGTGCTATGTGCTTAAAAATGGCAAGTCTTACCTGACAAAGTTTGCTGCCAAATCCCAAGATGGGATATTTGTTGGGTACAACAACAATAGTAAGGCATATAAAGTCTATAACTTGACTACACAAGTTGTAGAAGAGTCTGTTCATGTTATATTTGATGAATCAAGACTTATTAACAGTGAGTTGCCTAGTAGTTCTTGTAGCTCTACATGTATAAAAGAGAAGATGGACATGCTGACTATCAAGGAAGATCAAACTGCTAGGCTGGATGAAGATAAAGATGCTTGCTTTCCAGGGGAGAACAAGTCTCTCTGGATGAAGAAGACAATGAAGTATAGCATAATGAAGAAAATGGAGAAAGTCAAACTGCAGATAGAATTCCTCCAGCAGTTAGACATTTAAAGGATCATCCTGTACACCAGATTATTGGTGATCCTAGACAAGGGGTTCAAACTAGAAGCAGGAGCTTGAACACTGTACTATGCTCAAGCTTCTTTTCTCAATAGGAACCTAAAAGATTTGAAGAAGCTATAGAAGACCCACACTGGATTGATGCTATGCAGGAGGAGTTGAATTAATTCAGGAGATGCAAGGTCTAGAAGTTAGTTCCTAAACCAAAAGACCACAATGTCATAGGGACTAAGTGGATCTTCAGGAACAAGCTAGATGAGAGTGGGATCATAATTAAGAACATGGCAAGGATGGTTGCCAAAGGATACAGGCAGGAAGAGGGCATAGACTTTGATCAAACATTTGCCCCTATGGCAAGGTTGGAAGCAATCATGCTATTCCTAGCCTATGCAGCTTATCAAGGTTTCAAAGTATTCCAAATGGATGTTAAGTCAGCATTCCTGAATGGAGACTTAAAGGAGGAAGTCTATGTAGAACAACCATCAGGTTTTATTGATCCACTCTATCCTAATTATGTGTATAGGCTTAGGAAAGCACTCTATGGTTTGAAACAAGCCCCAAGGGCTTGGTATGAAACCTTGTCTACTTTCCTCATTGAGAACAAATTCTCAAGGGGGAAAATAGACAAAACTCTATTCCTTAGGGAATCCAAAGGGAAGATAATTCTAGTCCAGATATATGTTGATGACATAATATTTGGTTCTACTGAAAATAACCTTTGTAGAAAGTTTGCTAAACTTATGCAAGGGAAGTTTGAGATGGGCAGCATGGGAGAACTTAAGTTCTTCTTGGGACTCCACGTAAGATAGACTGATGATGGCCTGTCCATATCCCAGTCTAAGTTCACCCAGGAGTTAATTAAAAAGTATGGTATGGAGTCATCCACTACCATGAGAACTCCAATGGGGACAAGTATGTCTCTAAGCAAAGATGATGCCGGAAAACCTGTAGATGAGTCTTTGTATAGAGAGATAGTTGGCTCCCTTGTTTATCTGGCTGCTAGTAGACCTGACATCATTTATGCTACATGTGTCTGTGCTAGGTACCAATCCTGCCAAAAGAATCTCATTATATTACTGTTAAGAGGATTTTAAGATATCATAAGGGCACACCTAATCTAGGTCCTTGGTACCCTAAGAATAGAGATTTTATACTAACTGGATATTCAGATGCAGACTTTGCAGGATGCAAAGAAGATAGAAAAAGCACAACTGGAACCTGTCAATTTCTAGGATGGAGATTAGTGTCATGGAGCTGTAAGAAGCAGACTAGTGTGGGAATCTCCACCGCTGAGTCTGAGTATGTAGCTGCAGGGAGCTGGGCACAGCTGTTGTGGATACATCATCAGCTTAAAAATTATGGTATCCAGGTAAGTAGATCCTCATTATTCTGTGATTCTACAAGTGCTATTTCTATTGCTAATAATCTTGTTTCTCATATTAGAACAAAGCATATAGAAATAAGATATCATTTTCTTAGGGATCATGTAGAAAAAGAGGATATATGTTTAGAATTTATCAATACAAGTTTTAAAATTGCTGACATATTCACTAAGCCATTGGATGAAACTAAATTCAATAATTTTAAAATTGAATTAGGTATGTTGAACATAGTATAGATTGACAAAATTGTCTAAGTACTTTTGTGTCGACACAAAAAGAGGTCTGTGTCGACACAGAGAAATTGTGTCGACACATCTAGAAAATTGGTGTCGACACTTCAAAGGAGTTGTGTCAACACATCTAGGAGTTGTGTCGACACATCCAGAAGTTGTGTCGACACTTAGAATTAGAGTCGACACAGAATTTCTGTTGATCTAATAAGTATGTCTGTGTCAACACATCATCAATTGGTGTCGACACATAGAAGTCAACACTTCTGTCGGGACATTAGCAGTCTGTGTCGACACCATCTCAACAGTGTCGACACAATATGTAAATTTTGACGCGCCTTTTGACCTTCTATGTTTAGACACATATAAATAGGTCAAGAACAAACCCTGTCGACACGCTCTCCAAATTTTTGAGACTAGATTCTTGTGTCGACAAACTCTCTCTTCTCCATTCAAGATTTCTCACCATCCCAATGGCGCCGAAACTTGACGAAAACGTGAACGAGGGATATGAACTGGTACGGAATGCCTTTAACGATGCTGAACCAGCGATTAAAGCTGTGATAGCTCTAATTGCAGAAAATGGCTTGGAGTATTTGGCATCAGAACCTATAAAGATATGGAAGAGGGAAATCCTTGAGTTCTCTGGAGCTGCAACTCAAGATTCAACTGGACTAAATATTACGTCTTCAGTCCAGGGTAATAAAATCAAACTCACCATGAAGAGCATATGAAAAACTCTTCATCTGCATAAAAATCAAGAAGACAAAGAAGTTACCTCTTCCAAGACCAGGGAAGCACTCTAGTGGTGTGGATTAGATCCCACCATGAAAATTGGATCATCTATGAATAGAAAAGGAATGAATGTACAAGGAAAATTCCTTTCTGAAGTAGTTGGCAAAGTAATCTTATGTAAACCAGGCGGACATGACAGGGTCTCAGCCTACATGTTCTGCCTCATGACCATGATCATCTACAAAATCAACACCAATTGGTCTGCAGTCATATATGAGAAGATTAGAGAAAGCATCAAGAAACCGAATCTGGGAAGGATATTAAGTTTATACTTGGCTGGAGCAATTCCATAAGTGATGTAACAGGCTATTGGATCCAAGATCAATCACATGAGGAGAATGGATCTAAGGATAATCTCTAGATGGGATAGAGTGCTGATAAAAGACATGGCTGATGAAGAGAGGCCAGAGAATACTGATAAATCACCAGCTCAAGACATTAGACATGATGATCAGATGCAGGCGGAGCCTTATCTTGAGGAAGAGCCAAAACACTTAGAAAATGAAATGGCTAATCAAACTATTCTTGAGGTAATCCAAGAAGTTAATCAAACAATTTTAAATAATGAGTGTGAAACACTAACTGTGCCCTTGATTGATGTTGACCAGACCACTCAACTCAACAATTAAGCACAGGATGTTATCATGGAGGATACATCTACAGCTGCTGATGCTCCAGAGTTAGTGGTGCCTCCAGTCCAAACTCAACAAGAGTTTACTCTTGAAGAGTTATTCCCTGATATAGAGATAGCATGAACTGAGGGGGAGCAAGCCAGGACTGAGGGGGAGCAAGCCAGGACTGAGGGGGAGCAAGCTGAAACTAAGGGGGAGCAAACTAGGATTGAAAAGGAACTCCCTCCTAATCCTCAGGAAAGAGTTGATATAGCAAGTACCTAAGCTTCTGAAGATGAAGCAGAATCTCAAGCAAAGAAGAGAAAGCTGATGGTTTTCAGAAGAAGAAGCCAAAGCTATAAAAGGGCATTGCAAACTGCTCCACAACCAGTTCCTGCACATGATTATAGCTCCTTACTGGTATCTTTGTAAGTAAAATTAGATGAACAAAGAATAGCCATGGAGAAATATATGGATGAAACTCATAAAGATTTGCAATTCTCCTTGGCTCAAGATATAAAATCAATTAGATTTGAGGTAAACCAGAATAAAAAGGAGATGACAGATTGCATCCATAAAGGGGGTAATGCTGTAGTTTTTCTGGCTAAACAGCAAAAAGAAGCAAGGACACAGATTGATGATATAGTGGTCAAGCAAGGATATGTCCTTGAAAATCAAATTAGAATGAATGACAATCTTACTCAATCACATAATGTGATTGTTACAGAATTAAAGAATACTGCAACTGCCCTGACTGAGGCAAGGCCTAAAGACAAATCAGAGTTTGATAAAAACTTCAAGAGGATTTAGCCACTTTCCAATCTGCACTTCAAGCCTCTCAGAAGCTTATATCTGCTCCGCTTCAAAAGTTTAAAGCCTATTATACAGAGGGAACAAATTATCTGGCTACTCAAATCAGGTTCCAAAAGAATGATCTCAGGGATCATATTGAAAGAGAAGTCATAAAGGGGGAGAGGTTGATAATCAATGCTATCTCAGAGCATGCCAAATGGATAACAAATGCTGTTAGAGCAACTCTGGGATATCCACCCCTATGTGATGATGACAACACAGCTGAGTCAGGAATTCAAGCTGCAGGAATTAAAGGGGGACAACAGGAAGTAGCTCAAATCATATATCCCCATTCTAACTTTGAGGAAATTCAACACCTGGTTCATCAGATGTACAACCCTCCAGAGGCTACTAACAATGTTATCATTGAGAAAGTAGAAATGTCAGAGGGAGCTTTGCATAAAGAGCAAGAAGCTCAACTCTCAAAGAAAAGGTTTAGAGAACAGGTAGAGTTGAAGCCTGATTTTGAGCAATGGAGTCCTACTTCCAGTAATATTATATTAACTGCATGGAAAGCTGTAAAGGACAAGACCCATGAAATGGGTAAATTGCACACTGAGCAAGAATGGAACAAGTATGAAGCCAGGCAGGAAGCCATTCTTCAATATAGAAGGAAAGCAAAAGCTGGGAAGTTACCTGCTAATGCTCTGGAGCCTAGCAAGTACTTCCCAAAGCCTTTTCATTATTTTGAAAGGCAAAAGATAAGGGCTGAAGAACAAAAAAAGGAAAGATCTGTAAGGGAAGAAACCTGCTGATGATGCTGACCCTACTGTGCAGGCTCAGATCAAACCAGGAAAAGGCATAGTCATCAAGGAGCCTCATCAGCCTTAGATTAGAATAACTAGATTTTACAACAATGTAATCTTTAATTGTTAAAAAATCTATGTAAACTAATTGTTGACAAACGTTTGATAGTTTAAACAAAATAATGATTCTTGCTCACTGTGTTTGCATCATTCTGTAATGACATATTATACATGTTTTGTTTATATGCTACCCTGCCATGTAATGTTTATATACATCATAATATGTGTTTGTTATAAATGGTGTATATCATTGACTAAGGGTTAGGACTTCTCCAAATAGGGGGAGATTGTTGGGTACATTAGAAAATGTGTACCAGATTTGGAGAAGCCTCACCCAACTCAATCATATTCATCAAGGTGTATTTGATGTTGTTTTGAGTTTATATGTGTAGGTTAAGAATATGCAGGAAACGTTTCTAAGTCCATGAGTCGACACCAGAAGAAGCTGTGTCGACACTTGTGAAGACTTGTGTCGACACTTGAGAAAAGCTGTGTCAACATCTGGAGTCAATTGTGTCGACACTTGGAAAAGCTGTGTCGACACCAGAAGAAATTGTGTCGGCACACAGGACTTGTGTCGACACATAGAAATTTCAGTCAACATCAACTGTGTCGACACACATGACTTGTGTCGACACACATGACTTGTGTCGACACACAGAAAGTTCAGTCGACATCAAATGTGTCGACACACAGGACTTGTGTCGACATACACACCAGAATTTCTTCAAAGTTAATTGTGCCAAGACAAGAAGTGACTGTGTCGACACACAGGACTTGTGTCGACAAATTCTTACAGAAGCTATGTAACATCCCAATTTTCAGCAGGAAAAATTTTGGGTGACATGGCCTGGGATACGGTCGTGTCCCAAGGCGTGTCCCGGCGTCAGGTCGACGAAATTCTGTGTTCAACGAATTGAGCTCGACGATTTAACAAAGGCTTTGTGGGCTGGCGAAATCGTCGAACACGGAATTGTCGAACGCGGAAATTGTCGAACAGAAATCTTCGAATGCTGGGCCAATCGTCGAACGCGCTGTTTGACGATCGTTGGTGAGATCGACGATCGCTGGTGAGCTCGACGATAGCTGTCTGATCGTCGAACGCAGATCGTCGAGCGCAGACCTGTGTCACGGGCGTGTCCCATCTGATACGGGGATGTCGGAGGGCGTGTCCTCCCTGAGTGAACAGTCGACGAGTGGTCGACAAAATTTGGTCGACGATCGTCGAGTTATTAGGACACGGCCTGTGACACTGGTGTGTCACAGGGCGTGTCAGCGCGGTCGACGACCTCTGCCCGACGAATTGGAGCTGGGGCGTGTCTAGTGCCGTGTCTGGGCACACGGCCTGGGATACGGGCGTGTCACAGGCCGTGTGAGTCTCGGGTGAGTTTGGGATTTTTTCAGCCTGATGAACACGGCCACAGACACGGGCGTGTCTGAAGGCATGTCGGGTGATACGGTCCGTGACACGGGTATGTCACATGGGCGTGTCACTGGATTGGATAAGTTGGTTGAGCACCGCTTGAGGCACACGGCCTGGGACACAGGCATGTCACAGGCCATGTCAGGCAAAAATTGTACTTTTGTGGAAAATCGTGGCCGTCCGTTCTTTCAGCTGGGATCCAATGGCTGAGCTGCCTCCCTATTTCCTTAAGGCCGTGAATGAGAAGAGAAATATCATTTCTCATTTGGTCTTATCTTTCTTCATTTCTAGTGAGAGAAAGGGAGAGGAAGAAGGAGGAGGAGGAAAGGGGCTGGTCACCGGTGTTGCTGCGGTTTACCGACGAGAGATCCGAGGCCGACGTTGCGGAGGAAAAGCTCCACCCAGGGAGCACAACGATGTTCAGAGATATGAAAAAGTAATTTTGGTGGCTAGGGCTAAAGAAAGATGTTGCTCTTTATGTGGCCAAATGCCAGAAACAGGGCGGTTATTTGAAGTCGTTGCCGATTCCAGAATGGAAATTTGACGATATTTTTATGCATTTCGTACACGGGTTGCCGAAATCTCAGCGAGGGAACGATTCCATCTGTGTTCTTGTTGATCGGCTGATGAAAGTGGCACATTTCCTACCAAACAAGCGAGATGATTCGGTAGAAAGTTTGGCAAAGCTATACGTGGAACAGATTGTATGGCTTCACGGTGTTCCTCGGAGCATCGTGAGTGATCGAGATGGGCGAGTCACGTCAAAGGATTGGAGACTAGTTCACCAGCTGTTGGGCAAGAAATTGACTTTCAGTATGGCCTTTCATCCTCAAACGGAAGGCCAACCTGAACGAACCAACAGAACGATGGATGACATGCTCCGAATGTGCGCCCTAAACTTTGGGAAGAGATGGGAAGATCATCTCTACATGGTAGAGTTTGCTTATAATCACAGCTACCAGGCGAGCATCGGGATGGCACCATATGAAGCTCTATATGGAAGGAAGTGTCGTACTCCCTTGGCTTGGGTAGAAGCGGGCAAAGCTAGAGTTTATAATTATAATGAAGTCGATGAAGCAAACTCAAACATTCGTGCTATTCGAGAGAGGCTACTCATAACCCAAGATCGTCAAGCGAAGTACTACAACGCCAAGCACCAGAACATGGAGTTCATGGTAGGCGATTTGGTCTACTTTAATATCAAGCCCTTCAAAGGCAAATCCCTGATTCGATGTTTGAAAAAGTTGAGTCCAAGATATTTGGGTCCATTTGAAGTGGTTGAGCGAATCGGAGAAGCTGCGTATCGACTAGCTCTTTCGGCAGACTTGGGTGGACTACATGATGTGTTTCACATCTTGGTGTTTCAGAAGGCCGTAAAAGATCCAGCTCAAGTGATCACGGGTGATCGTGTGCCGGTGGAGTATGGGCTAACAATGAGGGTTAGACCCATTCAGATCGAGTATCGAGTCGAGAAATAGTTGCGGAACAAGACGGTCGGAATGGTTAAAGTCCGATGGGACAATTACGGCCGTGAGGAGCTTACATGGGAGCGAGAGCAGACCATGCGAGCAGAGTTTCCCGAGCTATTTTTGTAGCAATTGCATAGTGAAAATTTTATTATAACATAAACGTTTCATGTTATAAACTTTTGCTTGCTGGTTGCCAACCTCTATACCAATTTCGGGGACAAAATTTCTTGTAGGAGGGGAGGGTTATAACAGCCTAATTTTCAGCAGGCAAAATTTTGGGTGACACGGCCTGGGACACGGGCGTGTCCCCGGGCGTATCCCGGCGTTAGGTCGACGAAATTCTGTGTTCAACGAATTGAGCTTGATGATTTTACAAAGGCATTGTGGGCTGGCAAAATCATCGAACACGGAATCGTCGAATGCGGAAATCGTCGAACGGAAATCGTCGAACGCTGGGCCAATCGTCGAACGCGCTGTTTGACGATTGCTGGTGAGATCGACAATCGCTGGCGAGCTCGACGATCGCTGCCTGATCGTCGAACACAGATCGTCGAGCACAGACCTGTGTCACGGGCGTGTCCCATCCGACACGGGCGTATCGGAGGGCGTGTCCTCCCTGAGTGAGCAGTCGACGAGTGATCGACAAAATTTGGTCGACGATCGTCGAGTGCTTAGGACATGGCCTGTGACACGGGCGTGTCACAAGGCGTGTCAGCACGGTCGACGAACTCAGCCCGACGAATTGGAGCCGGGGCGTGTCTAGTGCCGTGTCTGGGCATACGGCCTGGGACACGGGCGTGTCACAGGCCGTGTGAGTCTCGGGTGATTTTGGGATTTCTTCAGCCTGACGAACACGGCCACAGACACGGGCGTGTCTGAAGGCGTGTCGGGTGACGGCCCGTGACACGGGCATGTCAGATGGGCGTGTCACTGGATTGGATAAGTCGGTTGAGCACCGCTTGAGGCACACGGCTTGGGACACGGTCATGTCACAGGCTGTGTCAGGCAAAAATTGTAATTTTGTGGCAAAATCATGGCCGTCCGTTCTTTCAGCTGGGATCCAATGGCTGAGCTGCCTCCCTGTTTCCTTAAGGCCGTGAATGAGAAGAGAAATCTCATTTCTCATTTGGTCTTCTCTTTCTTCATTTCTAGTGAGAGAATAGGAGAGTCAAAAGGAGGAGGAGGAGAGGGGCTGGTCACCAGTGCTGCTGCGGTTTACCGACGAGAGATCCGAGGCCGACGTTGCGGAGGAAAAGCTCTTGTGAGTCGTTCGAGCCAGCTTAGAGCTCATGGCACCAAAGAGGTCTTTAAGGGTAACGACTTTTCTTCCTAGCCATGTGAAGGCTTCCTTTTTGGCATATGTTTATGATTCCCCGACCAAAAGGTGGCTGATTTTGGGAGTCTTTGGGTTGATTCATGGAATCCCCTTTGTTGGCATATAGATCCGGAAATGGAGTACGGAATAGGCATGCTGTGTGAAGCCCATCTGGACAGGTTGGTCTGCATTGGTGATGGTGCATATACGAACCGGAGAATACTTCGTGATAAATGCGTAGTTTAGGAGTTGACGGGTTAGACCTGTGAAAGAAAGTAGCAGTAAGTACTGGAGTGGTAGTCCAGGAAAATACCCGTAGAATGCTTGTGTTGCTTGTGCTATTGGTTTAGACCTGTGAAAGGAAGTAGTAGGAAGTACTGGATTGGAATTCTAGGAAATTCCCTTTGTAATGCTTAATGTTCATAGGGCGTCCACCTGTGAAGCGAGTAACAGGAAGTACTGGCATGGTAGCCAGGAAAGATCCCTGACATTTGTGATATTTGCGGTGTCCACCTGCGAAGAGAGTAGCAGGAAGTACTGGTGTGCCCAGGAAAGACCCCCTAATGTTGTGAGATGAATGGGTGTAAGATTTATACCCAGGCTTAAATGCCAGAATAGGATCGGTGAGACCTACCCGCACCTTTATTTAGCCGCGAGTACGCCGTACTCGGTGATGGCAAGGCGATTTGAGCAACAGGGGTGGAGGATCTGACCTGTGTTATGTCCGTCCGACATGAGACCAGAAGGTGCAGTCTGTTGGAGCGCATAGCAAGAGTCTTAGGCCTACGTGCCGTGATACAATGGGTGGCTACGGGCCCATCCCGGTTCACAAAGACTATAAAACTCCGGCTGCACGCCATGGAGTAAATGCTCAAGTGAGTTGTCGTTGGGCTGTTACCCTGAACGGTGGTGGGCAACTGATTTGCCAGTACACCAAGAATGTGCCCTGAGTGCACGGACCGTTGGGCCGGGTGGCTAACGGTTGTGATGGCATGTGTGCGTGAAAGCACATTATATGATATATATATACATGCTTGTGATATGCTATGCATGCAGGGAAGGTTATCGCTGCCCCGAGAAAGGGGTAGGGTTGTTATAATTTGGTCAGCTGAATGCTGGCCGTTACCTCTGTTTACCACCCTTGGGTAGAATGTCCCTGTGTAGGTGCTGGAGAACCGAGCGGGAGGCATAAGGGTTGAAGTCCCTACTGCTTTTGTTGCTGCCGCTGCTAGCCCTCAAAGGCTAATGTGGATGTAAATACTATGTTTTCTTTTGATGTGGCTGGCCTGCGTGCCAATGTTTGGGCCACTGTTTGAAAGCCTTGTAAGGCCATAAGGCCAACTATTTATATGTGTTGTAAGACATTCCTATACTCTATAAAATGTGGAGTTTTATATGCTGGACATTCAAGAGAGGAGTTCAAGTGTATAGGCTTCTGCTAGAATGCAATGTGTAGGTACGCTGCTCTACTCTGGTATCACTCCGTAGCTTAATCGTCTGTTTTGTGGTATATGTTGCGGGGCCGCGGCCAGACCTTTTAGTATATATTATATGAATGGATGGGGTTGTTACAAGCTATGTCGAGTAGCAGTGTCGACACCATGAGAGTTGTGTCGACACCACCAAGGATTGTGTCGACACTTAGTCTACTTGTGTCAACACATGTGAAGTTCAGACTCGACACTTTGCTGACAGAGACAAAGTTTCAAGAAGTGACTGGAGACTTGACATCTTCCATAACCAACAAGTCTACTGCAACTATCAGATCTGTCAGAAGTTGGTTAGCAACCGGATCAGTCGGTAACCTTGGATGAAGTCTGTATAAAGACAGATACTATCAACTAAAAGAGACGACGAAGTACACAAAACACAATTACAACAGAAGATCCAACATACACAAGAAATCTAGTCAGTGATTTCAAGTGGATCTAATTGAATAATTTCAAAAACTTTTCAGAAGAATTTGTAGAGAGAGAGAGCACCAATAATTCAAGTGAAGAAAGATACTATCATCAACTAGTCTCTTAAGAGGAGATCCTAAACTAATCTGCAAAGAAGAATTCAGATTAATTTCTGGATTTTAAGAAGGAAGCTGATTGAAGATCAACTTCAAGAAATTCAACCTTACTGTGTTCAGATTCAAGATGATTTGAAGAAAGCCAAAGACAGGTTGATTTATGTGTAATCAGATTCTTCAAGAACTGAACAAGAAAACTTTCTACCCATTCTCTCTCAACTTGGGTGAAAGATAAAACTTATTTTATATCATTTTTCTGTAAGATCATTATTGATCTGAGTTGTAAGCCTAATTTATAAAGGCTGAGGTAGGGCTGAGTGCCTGAGGTAGGAGATTTATATCTCTGAGTTGTAGGCCTTAGGAAGGCTGAGGTAGGGCTGTGTGCCTGAGGTAGGAGATTTAATTCTCTGAGTTGTAGGCCTGGGTGAAGGCTGAGGTAGGGCTTAATTGCCTGAGTTGTAGGAGTGTGGACTCACTCTGAGTTGTAGGAACCTTGACTGGGTTTTGAGCTGTAAGATCTGTGGATCTGAGAAGGAAGGAAGAAGTTAGGCCGAATCTAGCACACTTCTAGATAGGGGAAGGGGGAAAATGGATGTACCCATCATTTGGGGAACCACTATAAATCTGTGTGCCATCTGTGATTGTGTGTGATTTTGTGATTTTTGTGATGTGGTAGGTGTAGAACTGTTTGATTCTAATTGATTAACTGAATTAATATTCTCCCTTAGACTAAAAAGGAATTGTACCTATTCACCCCCCCCCCCTCTAGGTGTTTAGGTTATCTTGAAACCAATTCTTTCACAAGCCTTTGTGAGTAGGTGATCATTTGTGACACCATTTATCTTGATAGTTGCCAACGGTCGGGCAACATTTCCAATAAAAATGAAATTCCACAAAATTATTTCCTTGAGTGCGAAATTTTCGACCTCTGGGGAATTGATTTTGTTGGCCCCTTCCTTCTAGCTTCAGAAATAAGTTTATTTTAGTTGCCGTTGTTTATGTTTCGCGATGGGCTGAAGTCCAAGCTCTTCCTACGAACGACGCCCGAGTCATAGTTACTTTTTTTAAAAAAATATTTTCTCGATTCGGTACGTCGCGCGCCATCATTAGTGACAGGGGTTCTCATTTCTGTAACACACAGTTTTCTAAAATCCTTACTAAATACAGAGTTACACATATGCTTTCAACCGCCTACCACCCCCAAACTAGCGGACAAGTCGAAGTAGTGAATAGAGAAATAAAAAGAATTTTAGAAAAGATTGTTTCAACTTCTAGGAAAGACTGGTCAACTAAATTAGACGATGCACTATGGTCTTACCGAACAACGTACAAAACCACCCACGGATGTACGTCGTATCAGTTGGTTTATGGAAAATCGTGACATTTACCCGTAGAATTAGAACACCGCGTTTTTTGGGCCTTGCGATTCTTAAACTTCGATCCCCACTCTATCGGTGACCTTAGAAAATTTCAACTCAACGAAGTCGACGAGTGACGCTCTTACGCATACGAAAATAACAAACTTTATAAAGAGCGGATGAAACGCTTTCACGATAAGCACTTAAGGCACCCAAAAACCTTTAAGCCGGGCGACCATGTTCTCCTTTATAATTCTCGTTTACGTTTATTTCCTGGAAATTTAAAATCACGTTGGTCTGGGCCCTTTACTGTTTTAGAAGTTTTTCCTTATGGTACTGTTTTGATTTCCCACCCTGATAAGGGTAATTTCGAAGTGAATGGTTAGCGTCTTAAACTGTATTTTTATGATGATGTCAGTCCTAACTTTGTTAACTATATTTTTCATGATCTAACTTTTGTTCAGTTTGGAACTTTGTTTTATTAAAACTTTGAACTATTTCTTTGAACTTTGTTTTAGACAATATTCTTGGACAATATTATTTTGTTGCGTCGAGCTCAAACGACGTTTTAAACAAAGGGCGTTCTTGGGAGGCAACCCAAGTTATCTTTTTCTGTTTTCTTTATTTTATAATTTTTGCCCCGGACGGCTCCGACAAGCTGAAGCTTCTGCGATCGCCTGCTCCAATGCTGTTGAATCCATCATGAAGTCCAAAGAAGACATTTCATGAAGATCCAAAGCACAAGCATGAGGGAGCGGCATCACTAAACTTTCGTAGCAAATAAATCCATGGAAGTACCTGTTTTTCAATCCTATTTTTCAATTTTGTACTTTAATTTTTTTTTCTCTCTCTCTCTAACCTCCTTCTCCATTGAGGACAATGTCCATTTTAAGCTTAGGGGAGGACTTTCTCATTCTTTTTGCTTTTTGTGAATATTTTTCATGCTTTTTGTGAATTTTTTTCAAAAATCCAAAAAAATGAATATCTTAAAATTCCAAAAAAAAGAAAATATTTCCAAAATCCAAAAAAGTTAATATTTCAAAATTTTAAAAAATATATGCTTTTTGTTTTTTTAATAGTTTAGACATTTTGGTATTTCAATAATACCCCTTGTTTTTGTTTTGTTTTTCTCAAAATTCCTTATAAACAACTTAGCTAATTATAATTTTTCTAATCAATCTTTTTAATTATATTTCACATGTAAAATATTGGCCTTGCTGTGTTTCTAATTCACGGTAGCATGTTAAGGTGAAATATTATTCTAAAACTCGCATTTCTATTATGGTTTTTCGTTCTTTATTTTCTTTACTTTCTCAAAAATTCATCATCCACTATTTTCCTTTTCATTTTTAGATAATTTTTGAAAGGTCAACGTTTGAATAGCGTAGTAGATGTGAAAGATACAAGTCACCTATTATTCCTATTTTCAAGATAATTTCATCAATCTTCTTTTCTTATCTAGGACTTACTTTTTGAAAATTTTCAAATCTATGTTTGAAGTATATTTAAAAGCATGAAAATGATTTAGACCGTTTTTGTTTTCGTTTGAGCTTTCCTGCCAACCTAAAAACTTACACCACTAGTAATCCACTTTTGAGCATTTTTTCCAATTTCATTTGATAGCTCCTCTTTTCATATCATTTTCACCAAAGCCAAAATTTCAAACCTATCTAATCACACTTGCCTTTGTGAGTTTCATAAAGAATTTTCATGATTATGATAGGTTATTTTGTGATATTTTTGGAGAAGTTTTTTTTTAAAAAGTATGCTCAAAAGAAATGTGTGTTTTTGTTTGTCCAATTCAAAATGAAAATGAAAATATTTATGGCCTTTGTTTTGAAAAAGAAAAAATGGAAAAGAAAAAAAGAAAGAAAAATATTTTGTTCAAAATGAAAATTTTTGAAACTTTGTTTTGGTTTAGTGTGATTTTAAGTCTCCCTGTTTATCTTTGAATTCCACTGCAAATCATAATCCTAAACCAAACGCTTCGGTCCTATTAAGTCCTTTTGATTCAGGCCTTTTTGAATTTTATTTAATAACTAAGAAAACAAGAACAATAAATCCGTATTAGTTTTGGATGTAAACTTAGATTTTTGTTATTTATTTGATATAATTATAATGCATTGCATGGATCTAGTAACAACTCAATGCATTTTTTTTCATTTTCTTTGCTTTTCTTAAATCTATTTAAAGAATTTCATCAAAATTTTGGATGATTTATTTTCGTTAAGTAAAGTTTATAAAAGTTAAACCATACCTAAATAATTGTTTTAGATTCGCGTTTCACCTTTTCCTTACTTAGAATTTCGCATAGTACTTGTGTAGGAAAAATTAGAACTTTTTGATTAGTCCTATTTTATGGTTATCTAGTTTTTATATTTTTGCTTGGGGACAAGCAAAGCTTAAGTTTGGGGGAATTTGATAGTTTGTTTTGTATTTAAGCTATTAGAGTTTTGTTTAGGTCTTTATTGTGCAAATCTTATCTTATTAGCTTATATGTCCCCTCCACTTGTATTTATTTATGCCACTAATATTTTTTGTGCTCTTTTGCAGGTTTTCTCAATTTTACCCAAAATGACCTGACACGACGACCAACATGGCCGTGTCATAGGGCGTGTCACCTATTCCCAAAGAATCAACCACCAGAGGAAAGTCCAAAGTTCATCCCGACCAGGACACGACCTCCAACACGGACGTATCGCTGGCCGTGTCAAGCTGGCCGTATCAACATGAGCCGTGTCACCAGGAGCCGATGAATTTCCAGAGCAGGACACGGCCACCAACACGGCCGTGTCGCCGAGCGTGTCGCCACCTTCTCAGTGCGTGCATCCCGCCATTAATGCGCCCCCCATCGAAGCACATCAACCACAGAGGACACGACCACCAACACGGTCATGTCGTTGTTCGTGTCAGCATGGGCTGCTTGCCAATTCGACGTTTCAATAATCATTTCCCGCCAGAACCAGAACCGAAGTCAACCAGCACGGGACACGGCCACCAACACAGCCGTGTCGTTCGCCATGTCATCCCCTCTTGAATTTCTATAAATTCAACCCCTCCCCCTTGTTTCAAAGGGAGTCCTGGAGTGTGTAAGGAGGTGCTGTCCTTTTATTTTCTGAAGTTTTTCATGCTTTCTCTCTGTCTCTCTCTTTATCTTTCTCATTTTAGTTTTTCCTAATTCTAGTTTAGTTTAAGCTTTTGTAGTAGCCTTTAGAATTTCTTTAGTTGCTAATGGTAGGGCTAGAATAGGATTTTACTTTTCATGCACTTGTAATCTCTTATTTTCAAGTTGTAAGATCCTTGTGTTCATAAATAAAGAAGTGTTGTTTTCTCTTCCCTTTCTACTGTGTTCATTATGCTTCACTACTCATCCCCCCTCCTCCACTTCACCATGAGTAACTAATCCCCATTGTACTCGATCTTGATGATCCGAGGTTCGAGTGATTAAGTTATGATGCTTTGAGTTCACCTTCTCTTTTTAGGTTTTAGGCCTTGAATTACTCTTGATTTATCATGGGTTGGATATATATTATCGATATATATTCTCCACCTTTGCTTTCATTCTTGGATAGCCGAGAGGCCGATAGTTTGAAGTGAGCACTCAAGAGTAAAGGGAGTTGTACGCACCCCTCGAGAGAGGCAGACATCCAAATCTCTCGGATTGGTGTAAAATCTAATAGTGCGGTTCACTGCGTAAAGCGAGCTTTAGGCCTCCAATTTAGACGAGAGTCGGTCGGACCTTCCTAAACTCAGTTGTGCACAACATCGAGAGAAGCATGTTCAAGCTTTAGAAACCTCCACGGTCAAGGACCCTTACCCTATTAAGCTTAGGTTTATTTATTGTGTTTTTAATCAACTCTTGCCGAGGTGATTCTTGTTCGAATGCATTTCGATCTCATCGTTCTAACCCTTCAGTGTGATCGTTTCTTTTATGCTCTCTTTATTTTTATTGCAAGTAGTTCTATTTTTTATGCAATATTTCCTTTAGTGCATTTAGCTTTCTTTTAACCCTAGATTTTTCGTCGATAAAATATTAGCCTTCGTGTGAGTAGGTTTACTCAACAGTTCCCAGATTTAAATACGACCCTTGTGTCCCCTTACTATGGTTCGATAGGTATACTTGCCTAGTTGGATTGCTAGTTCAAATGATCTCTGTTCTTAAGCGTTGGTCGGGCCATCAGTGACACCGCGAAATGATGATTCTTGGCATAAGACCCAGTAGCATAGCAAAAAAAGGGGGTCTTACAAACTGGTATCAGAGCAACCTTGATCCGATGAAAAAGAAGTCCACAAACCCTGGGCCACCCCGTGCGAGCTTAGTTTGGGGACAAACTAGCAGCAGAAGCAATGGTGTGCCCATAAAGGAAAATCACATGCAAAAGTTCCATCTCTTTCCTTCCTTTCCGTTAACGTCTAACAATTGGTCTTCTCCTTTGTAGCCTGCGACGAACCCTACTCCCCACGAGGGGCATTTCAGGCTCAGAACGTGATTCCACCCCTGCCAGCTCCGACTCTGTTCTAACATGAAAGCTAGGGGTCAGATCTGAAATACTCTAGATGGGGGGGGGGGGGTGAATAGAGTATTTAGGGTTTATAAAATTTTTGCTAATTAATTCAATCTATTACTAGTGCTGCAAAAATTAAATTAAAACCACAAACACAGTAACCTAGAAAGCACAGCCACAGCAAGAAAAAAGAAAAAAGTAACTCAGACAACATAAGAATTTTATGGTGGTTCCCCAACCGGGGTACATCCACTCTTCTACCACCATGGTAGGAATCCACTCAAGTTTTTGATCAGGTGACTTCCACCAATGAGCTTTTGATCAGGTGCACAAAAACCAAATCTCAAGTCTTTTGATCAGGTGACTTGCAATCAGGAATAACTTTTGAAGGGAGTTAAGAACCTTTTATACAGTGGGGGATGAGAGAGTGATTTTGTCTTCTCTTTCTCAGATACAACTGAGAAGACTCTAGTGGAAAAATGATGTTAGCAAAGGCTCCCCCTGAGATATAGAATGGTTCAGGAAGTTGAAGCCATGCTGCAGTGTGATAGGTCTTCAAGTTTTTTCTTTGGCCAGATGAACTCCAGGAACTTCATGACCGATAGAATGTTTGCTGTTCTTTGAAGAATCCTGGGATGTAGAAGGAAGAAGACTCTTGATCTTGAATGTATCTTCTTCTTCTTCTTCTTCAACTTGCTGTTCTTTTCTCTGGTCAAAGGCTAGGGCTTTTTGTCTCTTGACAGTGTTATTGCCCTGTGAGCTCTATATGCTGTATATTCTCTGTAAGTATCTCTCTCTCTCTGTTATTTCTCATTGTGTTATCGAGAGAGAAGAAGATCCTTATTGACTGTATTTTTCTGATTACTCTGCACTGGAAGAGAAAGAAAATCCCTTTTATATTTTCCATATAAATTTCCTTTTGAAATTTGAATTCCTTTCTGCATTGAATTCTGACGGCCTGGAGAATATTTGCATTGATTTATTTACCCAACTTTCCCATGGAAAAACGGCAAGCAATAATCCTGATGAAGACCGTAATCAATGATTGCTTCTAATAGTAATATTCAGAGAATATTTATGCATTGATTACTCAGGAATTATTGCAATAGAAAAGGATAGAGGGAGGGAAATTTCTAAGTCTGGAACTTTACAGAAATCGTTGAGCAAAATTCGTCGATCTGTGTCCATAGTTCATTGAACAGAGAAGTCAAGTTCGTCGACCAGATAATCTTTGTTCGTCGAGCTGAGATCCACGATCGTCGACCTAAGAACTGACAACTGCTTTCTCTAGACCTGTCATTTTTGGGCATCAGGTTCGTCGAGTTGAGAATATAACTTTGTCGACTGAATAATAGAATTCAATGTTTCTTGGATTTGAGAATGTTGAAGTAACGTGTCTAGAAATCGTCGACCTCAGAACTGGGTTCGTCGACTTGAGAACTAGATTCATCGAGCTGAGAACTTCTAACTGCTACTTGATAGATCTTGCAAAGACTGTGGTCTAAGTTCGTCGAGCTAAGAAGGTAAGTTCGTCGACTGAAGTGTGATTCTGGACTTAGAATACTTAGTTGTTTCTGGAATAAGATGTTGAAGTAGAATACCTAGAGATCGTCGACCTGAGAGCTAAGTTTGTCGACCTAAGAACTAAGTTCGTCGACTGGAGTTAAGTGAAGAATTCTGGACTTGGAATGTTGAAGTGTACTCTGGAAATGGTCGAACTGAGATTCAAGTTCGTCGAGCTCAGCTCAAAGAATTGTCTTTGATTTCGTCGAGCTGAGCATGACTTTCATCGACCAGAGTTCGACGGATGTCAAACTCATTTTCTGAGTTTGAGATATCTCTAAGACTTGAGTCTTCTGCAGTCTGTTGATGTCTGGTCCATGTGGTGTTGACTCTAAGGACATAAAATAAACTCTAGAACTCATACATGGCCCTGGTTATACATGTTTGGTCAAATATCCTAGTTTAGTGAACCTAGCCCAAATCTAACTAGGGATCCAACAATCTCCCCCTGTTTAGGTAAGGTTACTAATTACATACTCACATTAATAACAAAGCAATAAAATATATATCTGGCATGAAAAATTTAAATGTGCAGTAGATATATATATACACAGAGCTTTGTATCAGAATATAAATAGACAGTTTTAAAATAATCAAAAGATTATATAATACACAAAACAAAATACTTAAACTAAACACACGTTCAAAGTTCATTTCTTCTTCTAACAAGCATACAAAAAACACTTAACAAAAACTTAGGAAAATCCTTAACCCAAAAACGTGCTTCTCCTCTTTGGCTTTGTCTCCAGACTGTGTAAATATAATTTCCCTGTTAGGATCTACAGCTTGAGCCTTGGTCATTATCATGTCAGCAGCCCTAATGATATTAAGAGATGTAGCCCTGGGTACTACTGCTTCTGGATGCAGTTTCATATAATCATCAACATTAAAAAACTTGTTAGCCTTAGCAAACCTATTCAGTTCTTCCTTTCTGTATTTGGATATTGTAGAGTATTGAGAGCTATCCTTCCCTTCAGCTTTAGCTTTGTAAATCATGGAAAGGACAACCAGTTCCTGGAACCTGGCCATCCTAGCTGTTGTAGCTGTCTTTGGATCCTCAAATGGTACAGGTGGGGAAGCAGGTCTTTTTGGGCTTTTAGCCTTTTGATGTTCAGGGAATTGTTGTTGTTGTTGTTGTTGATGCTGCTGTTGTTGTTGGTGGTGCTGCTTTCAAGATGAATACTGTCTTTGCTGACTGCTTCCTGAAGATGAGATTCTACCCTGCTGTCTTTGATAAGTTTTAAATTAGGTAGTCCTTGGAGTTGAATAACTTGAATCACCAGCAGCTGGTGGAGGAGGAGGAGGAGGGTCCTTTCTCAATCTCTGTGGAGGAGGAGAATATCTTTTGCTTCTCTTCCTTTCTTTCTGTTGATTCTTGGACAGCCACATCCATGCTGGCATGACCTTATAAGGTGTGATCTTTTGAAGTATATAGTATGGTGTGTCATTTACTGTATTTAATTTTGGTGCAGGAGGTGGAGGAGGTTTCCTCTTCTTAGACACTTTCTTTTTCTTGGCCTCATCATCTGAGTCCTCATCATCATCATCATGATCATAAGAAGAATCTTGTGGATTTTCATACATTGTATTTATTTCTTTTAGGGCTTCAACAGTTATCAGAGGTTTCTCAGCCTAGGAGGGAGCTAGAAC
Organism: Platanthera guangdongensis; assembly: GCA_039583875.1. Taxonomy (NCBI): domain Eukaryota; kingdom Viridiplantae; phylum Streptophyta; class Magnoliopsida; order Asparagales; family Orchidaceae; genus Platanthera; species Platanthera guangdongensis. The sequence goes on from CM077152.1 coordinate 174,610,383, forward strand.
TAGAGTAGGAGCAGGAGCTGGAGAACTGTACACTTCAGTACTTTCAGCAACTGACTTATTTTCCTATTCTATATCTGCCATGATCAGTGCATCAAGATCAGGCAGTGGTAAATCATCCACAACAAAAACTGGAGCAGAAATATTTGTTGGAGGGGATGAAACAATAGGTGAAACAACTCTAGGAGGAGATGGAATGGCTGGAGTCTCTGTTACTGCAAAACTGGCCTTTGGTTACATGATAACTTTGGGGCTTATTGGTGTGGTGTAAGGAATTATAGCCATGGATGGCTTAGTGCTGTCTTCTGGCATGGGATGTATCAAAAGTTCTCAATAAATTTAACAAATCTACTGTGGGATTTATAATAAAATCACCAGTAGTTATTATTTCCTCTGTTACTGTATCATCCACAGTATCTATTTCCATATCTGTTTCAATAAAATTAATGAAATTCATGAATTCATCATCAGCATCTGCTTTTTCTGCTATGTCTGTTTCTGCTGTTGTTTCTACTACTGCTACTACTATTGCTGTTGTTACTGTTGCTGCTGCTGCTACTGCTGCTTCTTTTTCATGGAGTATCTCCCCCTGCCTGGTTTCAGTGGATACTGAAACCAGACCCCTAACTGAAGAGGAAGGAGCAGAGAGAGCAGATATTTGTGCAGCAATGGAGGAAATGGAAGTAGCAAGAGGTGAAATGGCCTCTGCTATAATGGTTTTAAGAAGGGGAGTGAGAAGGGCAATGAGTGGTGGTATGATGGAGGGATCTAATAGTGGAGCTGCAGAGGGTGGTGTAGAAGTTGTAGCCGTGGAGACAGAGGTAGGAATGGAGGAGGATTGTGGAGGTGGTACATCTTGCATTAGTTCATCCTGAGGAGTAGAGGTAGTGCGGGGGGTGGGGGGGGGGTGAAGGTAGATGGAAGAATGGGATGTTGTCCAAATGGGGGGGGGGATAAGAGAGATGAAGGTGGTGAGGAAATGGGTGTACCATGGGGGGATTTAGGTGGGGTTTGTTGTGGTGATTGAGAAGGAGAGGGTTGATGGTATTCCTGAATGGGAGAGGAGCGAATTTCAGTGATATTTTTTTGTGGAGAGGTTGCAGGAGATGAAGCTGGAGTAGGAATATAAATTGGTTGTTGTGGTTGTTGTTGTGGTTGTTGAAGAGAAGGAATTGTGGAAGAGGGTTGTTGTAGCATCTGATGGTGAGGTGGGATGGCTGGAGGTGAGGGAGGTGGAGGAGGGATCTCTTTAGTAGGGAGGGAAGTGGCTGGAGGAGCCCTAGTACTCTTAGAAAGCCTGGTGGAGGAGGAAGAAGCCTTGGAGGGCTTGGTGGTGGTCCTCTCCCACCTGCCAAAGAGAACACAGGTGAGCCTCTTGGAGGCATTGATGAATATGGTCTGGGAGACCAGGGGTTCAGCAGCCTTTTCTTTGAGGAAGATCCCTAAGATCCTACCAAAGTAGACCTCTTTCTTTGTATTCTTTTTCTTAATCAGATCAAACATGATCTGAGCCCAATTTACCTTTTTCTTGTTAACCACAACAAACATAACCAGGAATTGGTGCCTGATGATGTAGTCATGTGTAGTGTTCTTTCCCATCAGTACTTTGCCCACAATATCTGCTAGGAATTTAAATTCAGTAGACATGTGTTTCTTCAGCAACTTATTTGGGGTTTCTCCTGAGTAACCCATCATACTCAGCATTATATCAAATTCCTCAGTATCAATTTCCAATTCTTCTTCACCATTACTTAATCCAAAAATTTCTATGAGGACGGCGGGAGTAAGAAAAATAGCATTACCCGATACTGTCCCTGTCAAAGTGTTCTCATCTGTAGTGGAGGAGGTATAGACCCACTCCCTGATTTCAGCACTGGCGAGTTTGATCTTGGTTGACATCAGAGTCTTTAACTATTATTCTTCAAGTAGTTGCAGGATTTCCAGAAAGATTGGGTCGGAATGCTGGAAGGAATCAAAATCGACATCAAAGCCAGTGTCGAATTTCATTGTCGCAAGATTTCCTGCTGGAATCGCCATGAGAGCACCTGCAAGAGAAGAACGACGATCAAGTGCAAAGAAACTGAAAGCGCGGGATGGAGGTCGAAGAAAACCTAGATATAAGGTTTTCCAGAATATGAATCAACAAACTCCGTTCCACGAAAAATAAAATAATTCTTCGATCTGAGGTCGACGAAATAATTTATACTTAAATAATTCGCCGAGCTCAGTCTGAAGATTTGAAGACATTTTGTCGAGCTCCGTTCGACAAAAGTTTTCTGAAGTAGATTCGTCGATCTCCGGTCGACGAACACAACTTCACTCACAGAGAGTTCATCGATCTGCGTTCGACGAATATCTCAAGAAATTTCCCCAGTTCGTCGAGCTCTGATGAGTGCGATTATGATAGGCTTTTTACTATCATAATTGTAATCATGTCTACTATTTCTACCTCCTTTTGTAGTAATTTCGTGAGAAAAGTCAAAGAATTGTCTTATCATGATTTGGAGTGTACGGTTAGGATTTTTATTATTCCTTATATTAAGCTATCTAATTTATTCCTTCACTTTTATATGCAGGTAGTGTTAACCAGTGGAACTAAAGGTCTTGGAGCAAACAGAGGAGTTCACGGAGTCAACATGGCTGATGAAAGGACAAAAATTTGGCGCACACGGGTGGACACACGGCCATGTTAATACCCGTGTCTTATGTACCCTGGAGCTGAAGAAATTGGACGCAGGAGACAGAGACTCACACGGGTAGGAACACGCCCGTGTGCCTACCCGTGTCATATTTGAACACGACTGCCGACCAACTCGTGTCTGGAGAATGTGAAGAACAACACGGCCGTGTCAGTACCCGTGTCATCCCACACGGCCCACTACCAGACACGCTTGTTCGTGGGGAACCGCCTAGTAACCGTCAACACGGCCTGACACACGGCTGTGTTGGAACCCGTGTCCGACCTGTTTGCAAAAGGACTATATAATTCCTGTAGAAAAATTATAGAAGGACTTTTGGATCATTTCTGCATTAGGAGTATTTTGGAGAACGAAGTGGAGCATCCAAGAGGAGGAGGATTTGAAGGGTATTTTTGTATGCTTTTATTCTTTCATTAATCCCTTTTAATCTCCCCTACTCTTGGTGATTCATCTTGATTTATCTTTTATTTTGCATGAACTTTAATTTGGAACAATTTGTTAATCATGTCTCGCATTGTTTACATCAAATTTGTAGTATTTTATTCGTATGTAGGCTTACAAACAAAGAGCTTTATTCTAATTATGAATTGCTTATTTGTCTTGCATGAATTGCAAATCTCTAGATTGAGAAATTGGATGTTTGTGATGAAATTTACATGTTCATAGTTTGGTGTGAGATCTCTTTATAATTCGAATTTCATGATCGAGAGATATGTTATTTCGATAATTGGAATACGAATAAATGAATTCATGATATTTTAGAGATAAGATTTCATGGATTTATGTAATAGATAGGGTGTTTTATTTAATGCAAATTTGAGTATTATAAATTGTTCGAGAGAAAATTTACTAACTTAGATTTAGATTTTGAATTGCTCAAGAGAGAATTTGATAAATATTTACCCTTTACAATACAACAAATTTGATAGTCTTATGCTTTCATGATTAAATAGAATTGAGTGAATGAATGAATATTTTCATGTAATTGCTCATAAGCTTTCGGGTTGTTATCATGTTCAATCTTCCAATGTTAATTTATCCAAATAGTCATAGTTAGGTTAATTTAGGGTAAAAATCACTTTTAATTATAGGTATGATAATAAAGTGACGGTGAGTACGAATGCTTGAAAAGGCCACATGGAATAGGACACGAGATGTAGATTTCTCCTATACTATGATTGATAGGTGCACTTGCCTGAAAGATAATTCAATCTAGCTTATGCCCATCTACATAGTTCAGACTAGAGTGTAGAATAAATCCGCATCAAGTTTATCACTTGTTAAGTAAAGCAATCATCATGTTCTTGGCGCCGTTGCTGGGGACGTTTTCAATATTTCGAATGTCTAAATTTTATTAATCTACCAATTTTGGTTTAGTAATAAATAGTTGTAGATTAGTATTTGAATAATTATATCTCTTAATCTCTATTTTGTAGTCTGTTAGTCTATGACCAGGGGCAGAAATTCTGGGCTAGCACCATTTCATCCTGAACCTGAGCGACTTATCCATAACACTAACCTAAGGGTCGTGAGAATTAATACTACAGACATTTCAAACGGACTATCAGAAGTGGAGACAGTGAACCAAGGAGAGAATCATCCGAAAAACTTAGACACCATGGCCAACCAAAATGAGCAAACCATGTCTGACTTTGCTAGACCTAATCTCTAAGGAACCGGGTCAAGCATCGTTAGACCACCGATAGCTACCAATAACTTCGAATTGAAGCCTAGTGTGATACAAATGGTTCAACAGTATGTCCAGTATGATGGCTTGCAAGATGAGGATCCTAACACCCACTTGGCCGGATTCCTGGAGATATGTGACACATTCAAGATCAATGATGTTTCCAACGATGCCATTCAATTGAGATTATTTCCATTTTCCTTAAGGCATAAGGAGAAGCAGTGGTTGTTCAAGAGCATGTTGACTATATGGGCAATAATATTAGACCTCCTTTCAATCAAGCCAATAACCCATATAGTTGTACATATAATCCTGGATGGAGGAACCACCCTAATTTCTCTTGGGGAGGACATGGAAATCAAGGGAAGCAACCCATGTTTGGACAACAACCACAGCCGAACCAAGGAAGCCTACATTGGAAGATGTGCTCACCAAGTTCATGCAAACTACCGATGTAGCCTTCCGGAATCAATAGGGTTCAATTCGGAATTTGGAGAATCAGATTGGTCAGCTTGCAAGGATGGTTTCTGAAAGTTAGCAAGGACCACTTCCGGGGAACACTGAGATAAATCCAAGGGAGCATGCAAAAGTCGTTCAATTGAGGAGCGGAAAGGAGTTACAAGACCTAAGGCCTGCGAAGGAAGCACCCAAAATGGAGTCTAGCGGTGAAGGATCAAGCGAGATGAACGTGCAACCGATGGAGTACCAACCAGCAATACCATACCCAGCAAAGCTTAACAAGGAGCGCATAGATGCACAATATGGTAAATTTTTGTCTATGTTTAAGCAATTACATGTCAATTTACCTTTTTCTGAAATTATTCAAATGCCTAAGTATGCTAAATTTCTTAAGGATTTAATTTCTAATAAAAAGAAAATAGAGGAATTATCGTTAGTAACACTTAGTAAAGAATGTTCCGCTATTTTGCAAAATAAACTACCACAGAAACTTAAGGATCCCGGTTCATTTTTAATTCCATGTTTAATCGGAGATTTACAAATCAATAAAGCTTTAGCTGATTTAGGAGCAAGTATAAATTTAATGCCTTATAAACTATATCTGAAACTAGGCCTAGGAGAACTTAGCCCGACTAGAATGAGTATTTGAAAGAAATTGTACCTAATCACCTAGAGGGGGGGGGGAGTGAATAGGTGACCTTAATCTTTTTAAATTTTTAGGCAGAATTAATCACAGAATTCACAGAACTTTAAACAGCAAACACAGAATCAGGCACACACAGAGTACACACAGTTTTATAGTGGTTCCCCAAGGTCTGGGTACATCCACTTTCCCCCTTCGCCTATCTAGTAGTGTACTAGATTCGGCCCAACTTCTCCACTATTCCTCAGATCCTCAGATCTTACACTCAGAACCCCAAATAGGTTCCTACAGCTCAGAGTGATCCCACTCTGACAACTCAGGCTCAAAAGCCCTACCACTCAGTCTTCACCAAGACCTACACTCAGCCTTCAACAAGGCCTACACTCAGCCCTCAACAAGGCCTACACTCAGAGAAATGAATCTCCTACACTCAGGCACATATGCACTACCACTCGGCCTTTATAATTTCAGGCTTACAAATCAGATCCCTTAGGACCCTACAAGAAATTAAAATTACAAAGTTTATACCCACAACTCAGAATGAGAGAGAAGAGTTGACAGGTTTCTTGATGAGTTCTTGGAAGAACTTTGCTGAGATCAACCTCCCTTGGCTTTCTTCAAAGCTTCTTGAATTAGAACACAGTAGGGTTGAAACTCTATGCAGATGATCTTCAATCATTGCTGACTTAAGAATCAGATCTCAATCTGAAACTTTCTTCACAGCCTGGTTCAACAGCTGTCTTCTTAGAAGGAGCTCTCTCTCTCTCCAACTTCTTAGATCTTCACTTGAATTGATTCTTCAATGAATTACTTGATCAATCTTCTAATTAATTTTCTGTCGAAGGAGAAGGGTCTTTATATAGACTATCTCCAAGGTAACCAACTGTTCCGGTTTCTAACAACTTTCTGACAGCTCTGACAATTGCAGTAGACCGGCTGGAATGGCAGCTGTCATGTCATCCAGTCACTTCTTGAATTTTCTGTAACTGTCTGAAAGTGTCGAGACAGTGAGTCTTTAAGTGTCGACACTGATAGACTAAGTGTCGACACAAGTAGACTAAGTGTCGACACTAGCCTTCATGGTGTCGACACAACTCCTTGTGTTGTAGATTCTGTTTCTCGACACTGCTTCTTCAGAATGTGTCGACACTGATCCTGTGTGTCGACACAAGTCCTTCTTCTTTGATACTTTGTTGATTTCTGCTAAGTGTCGACACAACTCCTTTGTGTCGACACATCTTCTTGTGTTGATACTTGCTAAGTGTCGACACATCTCCTTGGTATCGACACATGCCTTCTGTGTTGATACTTTTGCTGAGTGTAGACACATCGCCTCTGTGTCGACACATTCTTCATGTGTTGAGACTTTTGCTGAGTGTCAACACATCTCCTTTGTGTCGACACTTGTACTTTACTTTGTTGAAATTTGCTGAGTGTCGACACAGCCTCCTAGTGTCGACACTTGTACTTGAACTTTGTTGAAATTTGCTGAGTGTCAACACAGCCTCCTAGTGTCGACACTTGTACTTGAACTTTGTTGAAATTTGTTGAGTGTCGACACAGCCTCCTAGTGTCGACACTTGTACTTGAACTTTGTTGAAGTTTTGCTGAGTGTCGACACAGCCTCCTAGTGTCGACACTTTTGATGTCGACAAAGTTCCTCTGGGTGTCGACACTGCTTATAAGTGCCGACACAGCTTCTCTGGACAATTCCTCACTGAGTGTCGACACTGCCTGTATGTGTCGACACTTTTCCTTTGGTGTCGACTCTGTATTCCTGGTGTCGACACAATGACTCCAAGTGTCGACACAGCTTCTCTGGGTGTCGACACAAGTCTTCTTAAGTGTCGACACTTTTCTTCTAGGTGTCGACACAAGGACTTAGAAACTTTTAAGCTTTCCTTCAATTACTTAACCTGCACAAGGTAACTCAAAATTCATCAAATACATCTTGATGTATATCATTGAAAGGGGTGAGGCTTCTTCAAATCAGGTACATATATTCCAATGTAACCAACAATCTCCCCCTATTTGGAGAAGTCATAACCCTTAATCAATGATATACACCATACATTACAAATTCTTAGTATGATGTAAAACAATATTAAATGACAGGGTAAGTACATAAACATGTATAAACAAAACATGTATACACAAATATCTCAGAACAGTAATGTAATAGATTTAACACGTATCACATTGTTCTAACAACTTCAACATTTTCAATATTCAAAAGTTTATAGAAAGTTGAATACAACTGATTACACATAGTAAACTTAAGAAAAATTTCTATCCTAAGGCTGCTCAGTCTCCTTGATCACAATGCCCTTTACTGATTGTATCTTTGCTTGGACAGGAGCTTCAGTATCATCAGCAGCAGCAGGCTTATTTCCCTTAAGATCTTTCTTTTTCAATTCTTCAGCCTTTATCTTGTGCCTTTCAAAATAATGATAAGGCTTTGGAAAGTACTTGCTAGGCTCCTGTGTAGTAGGAGGTAGCTTTCCCATCTTAGCCTTTCTTCTATATTGAACAATAGCCTCTTGCCTGTTCTCATGCTTCCTCCACTCCAGTTCAGAATACCACTTGCCTCTATCCTGGATATTGTCCTTGGCAGCCTTTTAAGCAGTCAAAATGATATTCCTGGAAGTGGGGCTCCATTGTTCAAAATCAGGCCTCAATTAAGCTTGCTCTCCGAATCTCTTCTTAGACAATTGAGTCTCTTGTTCTTTTAGCAAAGCTTCTTGTTCTTTCAGTATTGCCTCTGGCACAGGCTGAACCACTTTCTCAAGGATGACATTCTGATTTGCCTCAGGAGGGCTATACATTGACTGTATATCTTGATGTATCATATCAAAGTCTGGTGGAGGGTATATTACTTGAGCCACTTCAGCTTGATCCCCTCCAAGATATGTAGGATTGATTCCAGACTCTGCAACATTGTCATCATCACATAAGGGTGGATAACCAAGGGTGGCTCTGATGGAATTGGAAATCCATTTGGCATGATCAGAGCCTGCCTTGACTAATACCCTCTCCCCCTTTATGACTTCTCTCTCAATGTGATCCCTCAGATCATCTTTCTGAAATCTTATTTGATGATTCAGATAATTAACTCCATCCCTATAGAAGGGTTTGAACTTCTGAAGTTGTTCAGTTAATGCCTTCTTAGAGTCTTCAAGAACAGTCTTAAAAGCAGTGATGTTCTCTTGGAACTTCTTATCAAACTCTTCTTGGGCAGTAGTCCTTGCTGTAGTTTGAGTAGCAGCCAGATTCTGCATCTCAGTGACTATCACATTGTGTGATTCAGTAAAATTGTCATTCATTCTTATCTGGTTTTCCAGGACATAGCCTTGCTTCACTGCCAGATCATCAAGTTTTTTCTTGAGATTCTCTTGATGTGTAGCCAGATAGACCACTGCATTTCCTCCCTTATGGAAGCAGTCAGTCATTTCCTTTTTGTTCAGATTCACTTCAAATCTGATTGACTTAATGTCTTGGGCCAGATCAAACTGCAGTGACTTATGCCCTTCATCTACATATTTTTCCAGAGCTTGTCTTTGCTCATCCAACTTAATTTGTAAAGCCACCATCAGTGAACTGTAATCAGTTGATGGGGCAGGCTGTGGTGCAATTGTTTGTAGGGCTTTCTTATAAGTCTGGCTTCTTATTTTGAAGACCTGGAACTTCCTTTTATTGGCTCTAAGAGCCTCTTCAACTTCAGATGCAGATGTGCTAGCTATATCAACCCTGTCCTTAGGACTAGGATGTGAATCCTTCTCAGTCCTTTGTGGTTGCTCAGCATCCTTGGGCTTCTCAGGCTCTTGGGTAGCAGTTACCTCTACATTTTCCATATGCTCCCCCTCAGTATGGGCCTTCTCCCCCTCATCAGCAGCTATATCTTTCTCAAGATCTGTTTGTAGAAGATCAGGAAACAGTTCTTCTAATGTGAATTCCTGTTGAGAGTGAGCTGGAGAATCTCTGATCTCATCTACCACTTTATCAGTAACAGATGTGTCCTCCATGACAACATCTTGGGGTTGACTAAGAATTTGAGGTTGCTGATCAACATCAGATAATGTGTCAGTCATAACTTCATTTTAAATAGGGAAATCTAATTGGTTGATTTCAGTTATTACCTCAAGTATGGTCTGAGTAGCTTGTTCACTCTCTAGTAGAGTTGGCTCATCCATAAGTAAAGGCTCCCCCTGGAGTGGATCCAGGTGAATTGGGCTAGCTGGTGGTAGCTCCCCCTTCCTTGGTGCATCTTATTGTCCTGGTGGAGATTGTCCAGCATTTCCAGTTTCCTCCTCATCAGGAGTAAAAAAAACTTGCTCTTCAGAGCTGCTTGAGGATTCTTGAGCCACAGGGGCTGTCTTCTTCTTCTTTTTTTGAGGTGTGTCCTTTACTGGAGATGACAGTTCTTTGGTCAGTACTCTATCCCACCTAGAGAAGATTCTCAAATCCATTCTCCTCATGTGGTTAATCTTAGATCCAGCTGCTTGATTCATCACCTCTGGTATACTACCAGCTAGGTATAGACTTAGTATTCTACCCAAATTGGGCTTCTTCATACTCTCTTTTATCTTCTCAAACATAACTATAGACCAATCAGTATCTAGTTTGAAGATAATCCTTGTCATCAGATTGAACATATAAGCTGAAATCCTGTCATGCCCACCAGGCTTGCTCAATATGACCTTGCCCACAATCTCAGATAGAAACTTGCCTTGCATATTCATTCCCTTTCTATTGAACACAGATCCTATCTTCAGGTTTGAGTCCAAACCACACCATGTCAATGCTTCTCTAGTCTTAGAAGCAGAAACATCTTCTTCCTCCTTAGTTCTTGGTAGTTGTAGTACCTTTCTCAGACTCTTAGGAGAGACCTTCACCTTTGCCCCGTGAACTCTTGACTTAATCTTGAGTCCTGATTCATCTAGTGTTGCTGCATTCAGAAACTCCAGGACCTTCTTCTTCCAGATCTTGATCGGTTCTGAAACAAGAAATTCTAACCCAGTCTCTTCAATTAGGGTTATCATACCATTGATCTCGGGTTCCGCGTCATCAAATGCGTGTCGCACAAGTTCATATCCTTCATTTACATTCTCTTCTAGCTTGAGCGCCATTAGGGTTTGAAGAAATTTGAATTTAGAGAAGAGAGATGTCGAAACACAAGTTTGGTCTCGAAACTTTGGTGAGCATGTCGACAAATAATGGTGAAAACCTATTTATACCTTTCTAGAATCGAAGATGAAAGGGTGCGTCAAAAAACTTAAATTGTGTCGACACTGTTGAAAAGTGTCGACACCCACTTATAATATCTCGACAACTATGTGTCGACACAAGTATAGTCGACAGAATATATGTATCGACACTTGTTTATGTGTCGACACCGCTTAGCTCGACACTTAGTTGAGACTTTACCAGACTAATGTTGAGTAAATCCTAAGTGTCGACACCACCTTGGATGTGTCGACACCTACACTGCATGTGTCGACACAAATTCTCTGAAGTGTCGACACAGACTTCCTAGATGTGTCGACACCATTTCTCTGAAATGTCGACACCACTACTCTGTGTCGACACAGACAACTCTGTGTGTTAACACCATTTTACTTAGCCAATTTTGAAAACTTATTCTAAGTTTATCATCCCTAATTCAATTTTGAATTTATTGAATTTGGTTTCATCTAAGGGCTTAGTATACATGTCATCTAGCTGATTATCTGTATTAATATACTCTAGTGAAATATCTCCTTTTTCCACATGTTCTCTAAGAAAATGGTATTTTATTTCTATGTGCTTAGTCCTACTATGGGAGACAGGATTGTTTGCAATAGAAATAGCACTAGTAGAATCACAAAATAGAGGTGTTCTACTTACTTGAATACAATAATCTTTTAGCTGATGTTGTATCCATAGAAGTTGAGCACAACAACTTCCTGCAGCAACATACTCTGATTCTGCTGTGGAGATAGCCACACTTGTTTGCTTATTACTACTCCATGATATCAGCCTTCCACCTAGGAATTGACAGGTTCTAGTTGTACTTTTCCTATCTTCCTTGCAGCCTGTAAAATCTGCATCTGAATAACCTGTCAGTTCAAAGTCTCCATTCCTAGGGTACCAAAGGCCTAGATAAGGTGTGCCCTTAAGATATCTCAAAATACTTTTGACTGCTGTCAAATGAGATTCTTTAGGGCAAGCTTGGTACCTAGCACAGACACATGTAGGATACATGATATCTGGTCTACCTGCAGTCAAATATAGTAGGGAGCCAACTATCCCTCTATACAAAGTCTCATCTACAGGTTTCCCTGCATCATCTTTGCTAAGAGACATACTTGACCCCATAGGAGTTTTCATGGTACTGGATGATTCCATACCATACTTATCAATTCTACGGTGAACTTAGACTGGCATATTGATAAACCATCCTCATTCTGTCTAACTTGGAGACCCAAGAAGAACTTAAGTTCCCCCATACTGCTCATTTCAAATTGTCCTTGCATTAGTTTTGCAAACTTTTTGCAAAGACTACTTTCTGTAGACCCAAATATAATGTCATCCACATATATTTGGACTAGGATGATCTTGCCTCTGGATTCCCTAAGGAATAGAGTCTTGTCTATTTTCCCCCTTGTGAATTTATTCTCAATGAGGAAACTAGACAGGGTTTCATACCAAGCCCTAGGGGCTTGTTTTAACCCATACATAACCTTCCTAAGTCTATAAACATAATTAGGTTTATTAGAATCAACAAAACCTGATGGCTGTTCTACATAGAATTCTTCCTTCAGATTTCCATTCAGAAAGGCTGACTTAACATCCATTTGGTATACTTTAAACCCTTGATAGGTTGCATAGGCCAAGAACATCCTTATTACCTCCAGTCTGGCTACTGGAGCAAAGGTCTGATCAAAGTCAATACCTTCTTCCTGCCTATATCCTTTTGCAACCAATCTTGCTTTGTTCTTTATTATCACTCCATGTTCATCCAACTTGTTCCTAAAGATCCACTTGGTTCTAATTATGTTGTGATCTTTTGGTTTAGGAACTAGCTCCCAGACTTTGCATCTTTTGAACTGGTTCAGCTCCTCTTGCATAGCCTCAATCCAATGAGGGTCTAGGATAGCTTCTTCAAATTTCTTTGGCTCTACTTGGGATAGAAAGCTGGAGTAGAGTACTGAACTTAGATTTCTGCTCCTTGTTTGTACCCCTTGTCTGAGATCACCAATAATTTGATTGGCTGGATGATCTTTTAGATTTCTATTTGCTAGAGGCAGCCTGTCTTCAGGATTGTACTCCTTCAGCTTCTTCAACTTGCTGCACTCCTTGGTCTTCTTCAGTATCAGGAGTTTCAAGTACTCCCCCTGGACAACAGCCACTATCATCCACTTGCTGACTTGCAGTAGAATCTTCTCCAATAGTAAGCTTATCCATCTTCTCAGTCACACCTGTAGAGCTGCATACACTTCTAGACAATTCATTGTTAATGAGTCTAGCTTCATCAAACACTACATGTACTTACTCCTCTACAACTTGAGTAGTCAAGTTATAGACCCTATAAGCCTTACTGTTGTTGCTGTACCCAACAAAGACCCCCTCTTGGGATTTGGCAGCAAACTTGGTTAAGTAAGACTTTCCATTGTTAAGTATATAACATTTACAACCAAAGATCCTGAAGTAGGATAGATTTGGTTTTCTGCCCTTCACAATCTCATAGGGGGTCTTATTGTGGCTCTTGGTGATAGTAGCCCTATTGATTACATGACATGCAATATTAACTGCCTCAGCCCAGAAATATTCTGGGAGAGATGTGTCATTCAATAGAGTTCTACCAGCCTCAATCAAGGTTCTATTTTTCCTTTCATCAATTCCATTTTGCTGAGGTGTTCTTGGTGATGAAAATTCCTGAAATATCCCAAACTCTTCACTTTGCTTTGTCATACTATCAGACTGGAATTCAGTACCATGGTCACTTCTTATTTTGACCATTGTACTGTCTAACTCATTCTGAATTTGTTTGACAAAACTATAAAAGATACTAGGTGTTTCAGATTTTTGCCTTAGGAAGAACACCCAGGAAAACCTTGAATAATCATCTACAACCACAAATGTGTAGACCTTCCTACCTAGGCTGTGAACTGACATAGGACCAAATAGATCCATATGCAAGAGGTATAAACACCTCACAGCATCTTTGTTCTCAATGCTATTAAAGGTGGATTTGGTCTGCTTGCCCTTTTGACAAGCTGAGCATATCCCAACCTTTTTACACTTAACTTGAGGACCATTCCTCACTAACTCTTTGCTAAAGAGTTGGCCAATTGTCTTGTAGTTAAGATGGGCTAGCCTCTTGTGCCATTTAACAAAATATGAGACTTTCTCATCAGCTACAAGACAAATAGGAGAACCAATGTTCTCACACATAATGTCTAGACAATAGACATTTTTCTTCCTATAACCTGTCAGAATGATCTTTTGATCATTTGACCTCCTGATATGACAACCATCTTTGACAAATGAGATGTCATATCCTAGATCACTCAGCTGACTTATACTAATTAGGTTGTGTTTCAAACCTTTAACATAAGCCACTTGAGTAATTGTAATAAGGTTGCTAGAAATGTTACCAAAACCTTTGATGATTCCTTTTTCAGAACCACCAAAGGTGACTTTAGGACCATCCTTGATTGGTGTATAGTCCTTCAGCAATCCTCTAGTTCCAGTCATGTGTCTGGAACATCCACTGTCCAAATACCATATTGTGGCATGGTCACTTGGACTCACCTGCAAAACAGATTAGTTAACCTTAGAACCCAAAGAATTCTTGGGTCCTTGGTGCTGCTTAGTTTGCCTCTTAACAAAACTACCTGTAGCTTTTCTAGTAGGCAGATTGCTACTCACTTTGGCACTTGAATTGTGCCAACAGTCTATGGCAAAGTGGCCTACCTTGCCACAACACCAGCACTCAAATATGTTGTACCTTTGTTTAGGTACAACCCTGGCTGTTTTATCTACAACAGGTTTCTTGTTGAGTACTGGGGCTTTCTCCTTAGACATGGACTGTACAGTCCTGGCAGGTTTAGTAAACCCCAATACAGTTTTACCCTTTTGATGTACAAATTCATCTATCAAAGGTAAAATAGATTTTGGTTTAGAAAACCTTGCTACAATATCTCTCTCCTTCTAAAGACTAATCTCCAGACTTCTGATTTGATCATTCTTGAATGTAATAGTCCCCATCTGAATAACAATAATGTTCTTCAGCCTGGCTATTTCATTTAGTTTCTGATCAAGCAACTTATCAAAATCTGTTGCAGCCACTTTGAGATTAGCAATCTCCTTAGCCTGATTCTTGGCCAGGGATTTGCTTTTCTTCAAAGCTTGCAACACTACTCTATATTCATCAATTTATTGATGAATGTCTCCTTCAGATTCAGATCCACTCTCATCACTTGATGCTGATGAATCTGATTCTGATCCAGCACTAGAAATTAAACTTGAAGAACAATTTTGTACCTGACTTGGTCCAGGCTGATCCTGGATTTTGTCTCTTTCTGATAAGGCCATCAGTCCCTGGCACTGATTGTCCTCATGCTCATATATAGAGTTCATTAACTGGATGAACTCATCTTCCTCTTCTTCAGCAAACAGTCCAATGTAAGCTTCAGCTTCTGAATCAGTTTCTGAAGAATACATATCAGACAGACTTTTGTCCTTCTTAGCAACAAAGGACCTTTCCTTTTTGCCCTTGATGTGAGTCTTCTTCTTATCAGTTGACTCTTTCCTCTTCTATGGACAGTCAGCAACAACATGTCCCTGTATGTTACAACAATAACAAACTATCTTTGAAGATGTAGTTCTACTTGACTTGGGCTTTCTCCTGTCATTCTTTGATGACTTCTGTGAAGTGGATGGATTAGACCTCCACTGTTTCTTCTTAAGAAACTTCTGAAAATGTCTAGTGAAAGATGCAAAATCTTCATCACTCTCACTGCTTTCAGAATTCCTGCTTTCTGACTCATCTGACTCAGTCTCAGTAACTTTTGGAGGTGGAGATGGAGACTTAGTTTTATATTTCCTAGTGGTTTGTGTCTTGAAAGACACTGCTCTTTCTTTATACTCAACTCTGGAAGTCTTCTCTTCCTCCTTCCTTACCATTAACTGCATCTCATAGGATAACAGTTTTCCAAACAATGTTTGAGGAGGAATGTCTGCTAATTTGACCATTTCCCTTATGACACAAATCTTAGTATCCCAGTCTTTAGTTAGGGATCTCAAGAACTTATCATTCAGCTCATAATTGTTGAATTCTCTTCCATAAGACATCAACTATTGACAATCCTATAGAATTTCTTGTAGCACTCAGTTATGCTATCAGACCTGCCTTGTCTGAAGCTTTCATACTCTTGATTCAATAAAGACTTCCTGTCCTGTCTAACCTCTTCTGAACCCTCCATATAGACAATCAGTATGTCCCATATTTCCTTTGATGTTTTACAATGAATCAGATTCTGAAATATGGCATCATCAATTGCACTTACAATAATATTCTGAGCCCTCATGTCCATAGTGGCCAGAATTATTTCATCCTTGGTAATTTCAGAATAGTCTTTTGGATTTCTCTGGTTTGCATCCAGAACTGATACTTTCATAGGCACATATGGACCTTATTTAACAATGATATAGATTCTAGGGTCAGAGGCTTCCATAAAAAGTCCAACCCTTTCTTTCCAAATGCCAAAGATCTCCTTTCTGCAAATTGGCAACTTCATGGATCCTAGCTCTTTGTGATTCTCTGTTGAACCCATTTTCTTGATTCTTGATTATACTGATTCTGCCTTCAGGAACTTTACTCAGACTGTTATGTCCTTTTTGAGTAACCTCCCTCTGATACCACTTGAAAGAAATTGTACCTAATCACCTAGAGGGGGGGGGGGGGGGTGAATAGGTGACCTTAATCTTTTTAAATTTTTAGGAAGAATTAATCACAGAATTCACAGAACTTTAAACAACAAACATAGAATCAGGCACACACAGAGTACACACAGTTTTATAGTGGTTCCCCAAGGTCTGGGTACATCCACTTTCCCCCTTCGCCTATCTAGTAGTGTACTAGATTCGGCCCAACTTCTCCACTATTCCTCAGATCCTCAGATCTTACACTCAGAACCCCAAATAGGTTCCTACAGCTCAGAGTGATCCCACTCTTACAACTCAGGCTCAAAATCCCTACCACTCAGTCTTCACCAAGACCTACACTCAGCCTTCAACAAGGCCTACACTCAGCCCTCAACAAGGCCTACACTCAGAGAAATGAATCTCCTACACTCAGGCACACAGGCCCTACCACTCAGCCTTTATAATTTCAGTCTTACAACTCAGATCCCTTAGGATCCTACAAGAAATTAAAATTACAAAGTTTATACCCACAACTCAGAATGAGAGAGAAGAGTTGACAGGTTTCTTGATGAGTTCTTGGAAGAACTTTGCTGAGATCAACCTCCCTTGGCTTTCTTCAAAGCTTCTTGAATTAGAACACAGTAGGGTTGAAACTCTATGCAGATGATCTTCAATCACTGCTGACTTAAGAATCAGATCTCAATCTGAAACTTTCTTCACAGCCTGGTTCAACAGCTGTCTTCTTAGAGGGAGCTCTCTCTCTCCAACTTCTTAGATCTTCACTTGAATTGATTCTTCAATGAATTACTTAATCAATCTTCTAATTAATTTTCTGTCGAAGGAGAAGGGTCTTTATATAGATTATCTCCAAGGTAACCGGTTGTTCCTGTTTCTAACAACTTTCTGACATCTCTGACAATTGCAGTAGACCAGCTGGAATGGAAACTGTCAAGTCATCCAGTCACTTCTTGAATTTTCTGTAACTGTCTGAAAGTGTCGAGACAGTCATTCTTTAAGTGTCGACACTGATAGACTAAGTGTCGACACAAGTAGACTAAGTGTCGACACAAGCCTTCATGGTGTCGACACAACTCCTTGTGTTGTAGATTCTGCTTCTCGACACTACTTCTTCAGAATGTATCGACATTGATCCTGTGTGTCGACACAAGTCCTTCTTCTTTGATACTTTGTTGATTTCTGCTAAGTGTCGACACAACTCCTTTGTGTCGACACATCTTCTTGTGTTGATACTTGCTAAGTGTCGACACATCTCCTTGGTGTCGACACATACGTTCTGTGTTGATACTTTTGCTAAGTGTCGACACATCGCCTTTGTGTCGACACATTCTTCATGTGTTGAGACTTTTGCTGAGTGTCGACACATCTCCTTTGTGTCGACACTTGTACTTGACTTTGTTGAAATTTGCTGAGTGTCGACACAGCCTCCTAGTGTCGACACTTGTACTTGAACTTTGTTGAAATTTGCTGAGTGTCGACACAACCTCCTAGTGTCGACACTTGTACTTGAACTTTGTTGAAATTTACTGAGTGTCGACACAGCCTCCTAGTGTCGACACATGTACTTGAACTTTGTTGAAGTTTTGCTGAGTGTCGACACAGCCTCCTAGTGTCGACACTTTTGATGTCGACAAAGTTCCTCTGGGTGTCGACACTGCTTCTAAGTGTCGACACAGCTTCTCTGGACAATTCTTCACTGAGTGTCGACACTGCATGTATGTGTCGACACTTTTCCTCTTGTGTCGACTCTGCATTCCTGGTGTCGACACAATGACTCCAAGTGTCGACACAGCTTCTCTGGGTGTCGACACAAGTCTTCTTAAGTGTCGACACTTTTCTTCTATGTGTCGACACATGGACTTAGAAACTTTTAAGCTTTCCTGCAATTACTTAACCTGCACAAGTTAACTCAAAATACATCAAATACATCTTGATGTATATCATTGAGTGGGGTGAGGCTTCTTCAAATCAGGTACATATATTCCAATATACCCAACAGTATTCAATTAGCGGATCGATAGATTAAGTATCCTAGAGGAATAGTAGAGGATGTATTGGTTAAGGTAGATAAGTTTATATTTCCTGTTGATTTTGTTATTCTAGATATGGATAAAAATATCGAAGTACCACTCATACTAGGTCGTCCATTTCTAGCTACATCTAGAGCGCTTATTGATGTTTTTGATGGTAAATTAGTCTTGCGAGTAGGGGAAGATGAAGTCACTTTTCAAATTGGCAATATTATGAAACAATCTTTAGATAATGATGATTATTGCTTTTTTTCTCATGGTGTTGATGATTTTATGACTTCTATAAATTCTAATTTTTATTATAGAGATCCTTTAGAAATTTGTATTACTAACTGTTTTCTAGAAGAAGAAAAAAATAAAGAAATTTTTGAACATTTATTTTTTCTAGATAATTGTGTTTCGATGAATAGAATGACTGAATTTAGTTTGATTACTCCAGGAGATTATGAAGCTCTTAAGAATAATACTAAGAATCCACCAATAGTAGAACTTAAAAATTACTAGATCATCTTGACTATGCTTTCTTAGGAACTAATTCTTTTTACCCAGTTATTATATCCTCTAATCTTTCAAACATTGAAAAAACTAAATTAATAACTGTATTGAAGAAATGTAAAGGTGCAATAGCATGGCAAATATCTGATATAGATGGTATTAATCCTAGTTTTTGCACTCACAAAATCCTTTTGGAAGAAAACTATAAGTCTTCTATTCAACCGCAACGTAGGCTAAACCCGAATATGAAAGAGGTAGTTAAGGCTGAGATTGTTAAGTTATTAGATTCTGGTATTATATACCCTATTTCGGATAGTTCATGGGCTAGTCCTGTCCAAGTAGTTCCTTAGAAGGGTGGTCTGACAGTGGTAGCAAATGATAGGAATGAATTAATTCCAACACGAACGGTACCAGGTTGGCGTGTCTGTATTGACTATAGCAAATTAAATGATGCCACTAGGAAAGACCATTTCCCTCTTCCTTTCAATAACCAAATATTAGAACGTTTGTCAAGACATTCCTATTATTGTTTTCTAGATGGACTTTCTGGATACTTTCAAATTCCTATAGCACCAGAAGACCAAGAGAAAACAACATTTACTTGCCCATTCAGTACTTTTGCCTATAGACGTATGCCTTTCGGGTTATGTAATGCACCCGCCACGTTTCAAAGGTGCATGCTAGCCATCTTTAACGAGTATGTTGAAGATATCATGGAAGTGTTCATGGATGATTTTTCTGTTTTTGGCGACTCATTTGATCTATGTTTGAATAATTTAGAGAAAGTTCTTAGGAGGTTTCAGGAGACGAGCCTAGCGCTTAGTTGGGAGAAGTGCCATTTCATGGTACAAGAAGGGTTAGTGCTTGGCCATAAAATCTCAAGCCAAGGAATCCAAGTTGATAGAGCGAAAATAGAGACCATAGAGAAATTACCACCACCAACCTCCATTAAGGCAGTGAGAAGTTTCTTAGGACACGCGAGATTTTACCGCCAGTTTATTAAGGACTTCATTAAAATAGCTAAACCACTTACAAGGCTTTTAGAAAAAGTCACACCTTTTATTTTTGAACAAGAGTGTCTACATGCCTTTGAGTTCTTAAAAGAGAAATTAATTAATTCTCCTATTATGATCGCGCCCGATTTTAGTCAACCATTCGAGATCATGTGTGACACTAGCAGTTTTGCGGTAGGAGCTGTTTTAGGACAACGTCGAAACAAACATTTTCACCCTATATATTATTCTAGCAAAACACTTAATAATACACAGGAGAATTATATGACTACCGAAAAAGTACTCCTAACAGTGGTATTCGCATTCGATAAATTTAGATCATATTTAACATTGTCCAAAGTGGTAGTATACACGGATCACTCTGCCCTTAGATATTTGCTAGCCAAAGCGGAAGCAAAGCCTCGTTTAATCCGTTGGGTTCTTCTGTTGCAAGAATTTGATTTAGAAATTAGGGATAAACGAGGAGCGGAAAACTTAACGGCAGATCATCTTTCACGTTTAGAAAATCAACTACGATCAATGTTAGATGAATCTGAAATTTCTGATACATTTCCTGAGGAATCGCTATTTACCTTATCTACAAATATACATCTAGATTATCCATGGTTTGCAGACTATGCAAACTATCTTGTGGCTAAGGTCCTTCAAAAGGATTTTCATATCAGCAGAAAAAGAAATTTTTCTCTGATTTGAAATATTACTTTTGGGAGGACCCCTTTCTTTTTCGGATATGTGCAGATTCTGTTATACAAAGGTGTGTATCAGCAGAGGAGGGTTGGAAAAGTTTGGAGTAGTGTCATTCAGGCCCTGTCGGTGGTCACTATGGAGCAAATCACTCAGCAAAAAAGGTTCTTGATTCTGGTTTTTATTGGCCCCATCTATTCAGGGATGCCCAAATGTATGTGCTTTCATGTGATTCTTATCAGAAAGCAAGTAATATTTCTAAATTACATGAAATGCCACAAAAAGTTATTCTTGAATGTGAAGTATTCGATGTGTGGGGTATTGATTTTATGGGTCCATTTCCAGTTTCCTTTGGGAATAAATATATTTTAGTAGCTGTAGATTATGTATCGAAGTGGGTTGAAGCACAAGCTTTGCCTACTAA
Organism: Platanthera guangdongensis; assembly: GCA_039583875.1. Taxonomy (NCBI): domain Eukaryota; kingdom Viridiplantae; phylum Streptophyta; class Magnoliopsida; order Asparagales; family Orchidaceae; genus Platanthera; species Platanthera guangdongensis. The sequence continues at coordinate 174,631,440 of CM077152.1, forward strand.
TGATAGTAGGGTAGTAATCCGATTTTTAAAATCCTTATTTGCACGATTTGGCACACCACGTGCACATATTAGCCATAGGGGTTCACATTTCTGTAATTTAGAGCTAAATAAAGTATTCGAAAAATATGGAGTTACACATAGGATAGCCACCCCTTATCATCCGCAAACTAGTGGTCAAGTTGAAGTTTCCAATAGAGAGCTTAAGAGGATCCTAGAAAAATCTATAGAAGGGAATAGGAAACAATGGTCTAGGAAACTTAACGATTGTTTGTGGGCTTATAGGACCGCCTTCAAAAAACTAATAGGGACCACCCCTTTTAGATTAGTCTATGGTAAATCTTGTCACCTACCTATATAATTAGAGCACAAGTCGTATTGGGCAATATGTTCTTTGAATTTTGACACTAGTTCTATAGGAGAGAAATGAAAGCTTCAACTTAACGAATTAGATGAGTGGAGAACTATGGCCTATGAGAATTCCAGGATTTATAAGGAGAAAACCAATCTATTTCATGACTGTCACCTTTGCAAACTCAAGACATTCCAAAAAGGTGACCATGTCCTCCTTTTTAATTCCAGACTGCGTTTATTCCCTGGAAAATTAAGGTCTAAGTGGTCCGGACCCTTTAAGGTTAAAGAAGACTTTCCCTACGGCACAGTCGAGCTAACTCACCCTGAAAAGGGAGATTTTAAGGTTAATGGACACCGACTTAAGCCTTATTATGGTGAGCTTCCTAGAGACTTCACTCTTCTAGAGACCTGCCTCCGTCTAGATTAGGTTTATGTTAAAATAATAACTATAGTAAGTGTTTCTAATTTATAAAAATTTTTAGTATAAGTCTAGTAAAATTTAATGAAAAAAAATTGAAGGAAAAAATTCTGTAAAAAAAACAATTTTAGGAGGAATGGAATTTTCAGTGGTGACACGGGTCACCACACGCCCGTGTGGGTTGCCGTGTCCGCAACACAATCTTAGCTCAGTCGTGTCACTTAAAACCTGGGTTAGGAAGAATTCATCCCGAGCAGGACACGAGTCTCCACCAAGCCGTGTTCATGCCCGTGTGATATTACACGGGTCTCCACCAAGTCGTGTTTATGGCCGTATCTTTAATTCTCCGTTCGACGAATTTTTGCCCGAGAAGAACACGGGTTCCACCCAGCCGTGTCCTGACCCGTGTGGAATTTAATTTTCTAAGCCAGATCTGACACGGGTCATTGACCAACCCGTGTTGTTGACCGTGTTAGCCAGACATGCAGCCAGCCCGTGACTTTGACTGCACGTCCCAACGAGAACCCGTGTTTCACGTGGTTCAGATTCCTTAACACGGGTGCACACACGGCCGTGTGTGCACCCGTGTTCGAAGTCTTTAAATTGGGAGCCGTATCATCTTCTTCCTGCTCATTTCCAGAATTCAAATCTTCCTCCCAGCACCATTTCTCTCAACGGTCTGAGCTCAAGTTGGAGTTTTTGTTTCCAAATCTCGCACCCTTTACTCGCATTCCCTCCTCCTTGATCATGTCATCTGGATGAAGCCAAGGCGGTCGGCGTCGCCGACTGGAGCTGCAAGTGTCAACGAAGAGGCATGATGTCGCTGCCCCGCTAGTATTCACCGACCCAACACACATTAACCGCTATAATCGCCTCCAGTCTAAAAAATATCAAGATATCTGCACGATCGACTGGAGTGTTCTCGAGTAAATAAACTTAGTGGGGGATGTAAGGGCATTAATCTCTATAACGGGTTGGGAGCGGTTTTTCGTCATAGAGGAGTTAGGTTTTAAGGAACTCACGTTAGAGTTCCTGTCCTCGTTCTATTTCAATTTTCGGCCTAACTTCATTGATACACCGCACGTGTACGAGGGGGTAATTTCGTTTCGAGTAGGCGGCACCTTTTATACACTCACCGTGCTCTAGTTCACCCAGTATCTATGGTTGTATGAGGAATCACTCTCCCGAGTAAGCTCCATTTCGACCTCCCCTCTCGCAATCTAGCCGGCGGTATCTAGCGCCGGCTTTCTTTTGACACTAGCCCCTATGAGGCCAAGTGATCTAAGGCCTTTAAGTTGGATTCACCCGCCCTCTATTACATTCACCATCTCCTAAGCCATACTTTGAGCGGCTGGGGTGAAAGCTCCGGCATTGTCAGTCGACAGGACCTACTGTACCTCTATAGCATGTCGTCATGTTATCCTCTGCACCTCGGCTTCCTACTGGCCCAGTTCATTCTCCACCAGGCCGACACCCCCCGCATAGGGTCTATCTGTGTAGCACCCTACATCACTCACTTGGTGAAGAACATGGGCATATTATCAGCCCTCCCCCCGATGACAGTGGTCGCGAAGACCGTGCCCATCACGATGGCCAGCCTTCGATCCCTCTGCCTCGTCACTGCCCGTCAGGTCCGGGGAGGCGTCACATATTCTATTATGAGACGTGGGCCGCAAGCGCAGGACTACAGTAATGACGAGGTGGATCCTGACCTCGATGTGCCTTTGGTACCTCCGCCCCATTCCACTTATGATCATAGCGAGTCTTCTACTGCTCCCCCTCCACTTCGTCCACGGTATTTGCGGTAGTTCCAGCAGTTCTTCGACACCGAGCTCTCGACGTGCTTAGAGCGTATCGAGGCGGCTCAGACGCGGACGGAGGACCTCCTCATCCAGATCAGAGACCACTTGGGGATCGCCCCTAGAGCGCTGGCAGCTCCTGCCCCGCCTTCCTTCCCTGACGATGAGACCAACCATCCCGCATACTTCTTACGTGTCTCTATGTCGTGTTGTCTTTATGTATATGTGTCTTGTACTATTTCTTCATATCAGTGTATTTTAGTTCTTTCAGCTATTATATATCAGTGTATTTCATTGCAACTCCTGTTTTATTACTGTGATCTTCTACTTTTTATGATAGTAGTTTTTTTTCTTATTTCTTCGTGAAATTACTCTGTGTCCGCTCTTTACGTTGCACTGAGGACATTGCAAATTTTAAGTCTGGGGGTGGAATGGTTGTTCTTCAAATTTATAATTACTGTGTTCGACGTGGTTATAATTGATTCTAATTTGGCTATCATAACACTCAAGTTTGTTATACCCCCCCCCCCCCCCCCAAAAAAAAAATTTATTTTTTTTGATCCTTTAAGCTCTCATTAATTCATTCATTTGAGATTATAACTATCTAATTTAACTTCGCACGCTGATTAAAATGAATTGATGTAGACTCATAGAGTGTTCAACTTTGTTGATTCGTAATTAAGTATAGAAATTCATTAGCTTAATTTTCTCTATATAATTTACTTTTAAGATTAATCCTCTATATTATTAACGATCAATCACTCTATTTTAGAAAATATACTTATCTATAATAATGTGAGTCGATGAGTGTAACATTTTTTTTATAATTTGGTATTAGGGAATCAAAATGAAAAATATTCTCTATTGATGTCCAGAGCTTATCCTCTAGCGATCCTCAAAACATTACATAGGTTAATTAGTAAGGGCGGAAATGACTTAGGCCCCCTTTTGGATAGCTTGAGCCTTGTAAACCCAAAACCTTTAACATGATACCCTTGCACACCCAATTTGAACCTAATCCGCATCCTTTTGATGCTCTACCACCAAAATTCACAAAGGCCAAATCCTTACCTATTATCACACCTATCATTGAGACCTTCTTGGAATGAGTTTGTTCATAGTAATATGTGGCCTGAGTTCGTGTATATTTGCACCCACTTGTAATGATCCCTACTATGAACCCAAAACCTAAAAAAAGAAGACATAGTGATATGTGGCTTGAGTGTGTGTATACTTGCACCCACTCGGAATGATCCCTATTATGGCCCCTTGGTTAAGAAAAATAAAAGTTTGGAGTATCTTTCAAAAAAAATATGGGAAGTATGCTAATTGCAAAGTCTGGGGGTGCTTTTATAACACTGATATATGTTAAGGTATATACCAACAAAAGCTCAATCGTGATTTAGGTGTGGAAAACCCATCGCATTTATTTTTGATTACCTCTCCTATAATCTTCTATCCTAAGCCAAAAAGGCTACACCACCATACAAGTCCTAAGGATCCGACCTTACTGAGTCTAACTAGTGTCGTGGAGGATGTAAAAAGGGAAAGCTCGTGACCGTCAATATGGGTACTTATAAGTATTGAAATAATAATACGTATCTTATTGAGATTGTTATTTTCCGCTCATATTTGTTATAGATGACTATACTCTTATTTCTAAAAACGAGTGAGAGATAGTTAACAGATATATTAGAAGAATTTTAAGATTACGTTATATTTAGAAAAGTCTACTAAACTATTTCCTATGTGATTACATCATCAAAGTTCTCTTAAATTCATAGCAACCAGTGTGCGGAGGCAAAATTATTTATTGGTAACCCAAGTGTTTGAATTAGTTTGCTTAGGGACAAGCAAACATCTAGGTCTGGGGGTATTTCATGAGTGCGATTATGATAGGCTTTTACTATCATAATTGTAATCATGTCTACTATTTATACCTCCTTTTGTAGTAATTTCGCGAGAAAAGTCAAAGAATTGTGTTGGAACACCCTATTACTAATTTGGGTCAGGATCAATATGTCTCTAGGAAACAAATGTTTGACCTCCTGTATAGTCCTAAAGGTCAATTAGAATTGAGTCTAAGGGTTAGAAGTATAGGTTTGGAAGCTGCCCTCAAGACCAAGCTTTTTTCAGTTTGAGACTAAGTCATATCGTCGAGCTCAGCACGACGATTCGTCGAACCCCGATCGACGATCGTCTAGCTCAACTTCGACAGATCGTCGAACTCCATTCGACGATCGCTGAGCTCAACTTCATCATATCGTCGAACTCCATTCGACGATCGGTGAGCTCAGTTCGACGATCGGTGAGCTCAGTTCGACGATCTTTGACTCAGTATTGGATCTCTATCTCTGAGCTCAGTTCGACGATCTTTGAGCTCAGATCGACGATGTTCTGCTGCTGTATATATCCATATCGCTGAGCTCAATTCGACGATAGCAGAGCTCAGTTTGATGTTTTCAGATAACTTCAAGGATGTTTCTAGATACAAATTCAAATCAGTTAAGGAGTTATTCTGCAATTAATTCTGAAGATTTACTAGTCGTTCTCATTCATTTCTGTACCAAGTTTCAAGAGATTTTCAAGGAATATTTCTGTGGACTTTCCTCCAGAAGAGATTTTGCAATTAAGGATGCAATTAATGCAGGCCAACGGCTATTCTTGACAGAGAATGTTTTTCTATTCAGTACCAGAGAATAAAAGAGAAGAATTTTTGAATCTCACAGACACACAGATTACAGACACACAAACAGACATCAGTAATCTTCAACAAAAGTATTCTGTCTCAAAGAATTCTCAAGAACACACATCCAAGGAGATCAATCTTCAGATCTCTCTAGTTTTCAAGTGTTCAAGGCCAACATCTTTCAAGACTCCAGACATCCAACATTTCAGTTATTGCTGAAATCATCTATTGCTGGAGTTCAACTTTTGAAGGCCTATCACCCTACAGCAAAGCGTTTCTTCCTGAAGATCTCAAGGACTCAGGGGGAGCTTTGACACCATCAATCCATATAGTATTCTCAGCTGATCTGAGAAAGAGAAGACTTCTATCACTCTCTCACCCCCACCTCTGTAAAGGGTTTCTCAAACTCCCTTCAAAAGTTTGTGTTTGGTTTTTGAGCACATTGTCAAAAGCTCATTGGTGGCAAGACACCTGATCAAAAAATCTGCTTTGGTTTTTGAGCACCTTATCAAAAGCTCATTGGTGCCCAGGACACCTGATCAACTCATCCTGCAGTGGATTCCTACCTAGGGTGGTAGAAGAGTGGATGTACCCAAGTTTAGGGGAACCACTATATTTCCTTGTGTCTTCTGGTTTTGCTTGTCTTTATTTTTGTTTCTGGCCTTGATTATTCTGTGATTAGCTTTTGATTAGTATATTTCTGTGATTAGATTTATTTACTGCTTCCCTACTCACTCATATTACAACAATTATTGTAAAAAGTTTTTAAAGCACCATATACTCTATTCACCCCCCTCTAGAGTATATATCAGATCTAGCTGCTCTTTCAATTGGTATCAGAGCCAGGTTGGTTAAACATACCACACCTTGGTGGTTGCACAGGCTAACACCTGAACCCAAAGATCCCTAGTTAGATCTGCTTTTCTTCTGTATTTTATTATTAGATCTTGTTTTCACAAATCATGGCCCAAAACAAAGATTATGCTAGCACCAGACCTCCAGTGTGCAATCTATCCAAGTTTGCACTTTGGAAAGCAAGGATCAGATTGTACTTGAATTCTATTGACAAAGATATTTTTAACTCTGTTTTGACAGTATGTCCAAGACCTCCAGAGAACTCAAGTACAAATGCTGTTCCACCTCCATCAGGAACAGATGCTGACATCAAGAGATGGAAGGTAGCTGATGCCAAGGCTATGAACATCTTAGCCCAGACAATGTCTGATGACATATTTCAAAAGGTAGCTGAATGCAATTCAGCAAAGGAAATTTGGGACAAACTCTCTGAAATAGTCTCAGGCTCAGCTGATGAGAGAAAGGATAGGAGATCCCACCTCATATCTCAATATGAGAATTTCAAGAAGGGAGAAACTGAGTCAGTGGGAGATATGTACAACAGGCTGAGTCTAATTGTCAGTGAACGCAGGACATTGGATAAAGAGATCTCACTAACTGAACTCAATGACAAAATTCTAATGTGCTTCCAAAACACTTGGGATTCAAGAATCTGGCCAATCAAGGATGCCAGAAGTCTGAATGAGATCACCACTGAAGCTCTATTGGGTAAGCTCAAATCTTATGAGCTACTTATCAAAAATAGAGAAGAAGAACAGAAGGCTGCCTCACCAGCCACAAGAAAAGAGAAGACCATAGCCTTCAAGGCAACTGAAGATCAGCCTGAAGACAAAGTCACATTCAATGATGAACTGCTCAGTCTGTTGGCCAAAAGATTTTACACGATGGCCAGAAAGGACTTCATAAGGAGATCATACAAGGAGCATGATAAGCCAAGGTATGATAAGTCCATTAATAACAATAAAGACATTGTTTGCTTTGGTTGGAGGAAACCAGGGCACATAGTTCCTGACTGTCCAGAAAACAAAAACAAGGACAGAAGGGACAAGAAAGAAAGAAGAAAGGAGAAAGACTCCGAGAGGAATGGCAATGGCAAACCCTCATCAAGCAAAAATAAACATACAAGAAAGGGGTTTGTTGCTGAATCCTGGAGTGAGACTGAAGAGGAGTCAGAAGCCTCATCCAGCTCCAGTGATGATGAGGATGATGCAGAAGAGAAAGAGTTCTGCATGATGGCAATCAATGCCTCACAACATAATTCAGAAGAAGAGTAGTCAGAGTCAGACTCAGAGACTCAACCTGAAGAAGATCCGGTAATTAGTTCTTTTGATTTTAATTCAGAGGACTTCAAATCTGAATTTAAAACATTGTGTTTAGACCTGCTAAAATCTGAGAAAGAAATTATCTCTCTCAGAAATCATTTATCTGAACATAATACTTTAAAATCAGAAAACCTCAAACTCTCTCAGGAGTTGGAGTGCTGTAGGGAGCAGATAGCTTCACTGAAAAGTGAGCTGTCTGAGGCCAAGAAGCTTGAAGAATCCCTTAATGTGAGAAGCATCAAGCTGATGGACATCACAAGCATAGTGAACTCCAGATTTAACAGTACACTGGGCTTGGGTGCTTCATCCATCCAACCCATAGTTCTAACAACTCCAATCAAATTCATTTCTGATAAAGGAAAGGGAGTTGTAGATGTTGCTAGGAAAAATTCTGATCTGCCCAGGAAAACCAAGTTCCAGCAGAAATCGTCGAACGGAGGTCGACGATCGCCAAACGGAGATCGACGATTGCCGAACGCAGATCGACGATCTCAACCAAAACCGTCGAACGCAGGTCGACGATCTCAAGTACCTGAACTTAGCCTTATTCGACCGTCGAACGGAGCTCGATGATCTGACCGAAGATCGTCGAACGCAGCTCCAAGATCGTCGAACAGAGGTCAGAGCTCTGGGAAGTTTTTCAAGGGCAAATCAAAATCCAATCCTAAGGGTCCTACATCCCAAATCTTTAACCCTTATACTGAATGGATTATACCTCCAAGGAGATATCATCCTGAAGGTTATAAGAGTCAACCTGGGATGTCTTTTATTTCAGAATTTAAAGGTTATCAACATAGGCCCAAGGTAAACTGGGTCAAAAACAAATGAATTGTCTTATGTGCAGGTGAAGACCTATCCAACATCTAACCAGCAATGGTACTTGGATAGTGGGTGATCTAAGCACATGACAGGGAACAAGGACAACCTCACTTCCTTTAGAGCCAAGCTTGGACCCAAAGTTATCTTTGGTGATTCAAACATTAGGCAGACTAAAGGATATGGTGCAGTCCAGATTGGATCAGTAACATTCAAGAAGGTAGCTTATGTGGAAGGACTGAAGCACAACTTAATAAGCATCAGTCAGCTGTGTGATGAAGGCTACCAGGTGACCTTCAGCAAAGCCTTATGCAAAATCAAGTCAGAGGACAACACAACTGTGTTGACAGGTAAAAGGAAAGGTAACAACCATCTAGTAGATTTTCTTTCAACTAATGTAGATATTTGCCTGTTTAATTCTGTCTGTAGACCAAACATTTTATGGCATAAGAGACTAGGACACCTAAACCTTAGAACTATTGCTAGGCTATCTAAGGACAACCTTTTTAGAGGACTACCTTCTGGCCCCTACAAGAAGGAAGGACTCTGCAGGGCTTGTCAATTAGGCGAGCAAAATAAAAACAGCTTTAAGTCACTTAATAAGAGTGATTCACCTAGGATCTTGTATCTGTTACACATGGATCTTTTTGGACCCATTACAGTACAAAGCCTAGGAGGGAAATCTTAAACTTTAGTAGTTGTAGATGACTTCTCTAGATTAACTTGGGTGTTCTTTCTAAGGAAGAAGTCTGATAACTTTAAGTGTCTGACAGAGTTTCTCAAATGTATACAGATTGAGTTCAATACTCACATTGCCCTGATCAGAAGTGATCATGAGACAGAGTTTGATTCTCTGCTTATGCAAGAGTTCTGTCAGAGTGAAGGGATCAGACATACTTTCTCAGCTCCTAGAACTCCTCAACAAAATGGGGTAGCTGAAAGGAAAAATAGAACCCTTATTGAATCTGCCACTACATTGTTGTCAGATGCTCATCTACCTCTATCCTTTTGGGCAGAGGCAGTGAACACCTCCAACTATGTGCTGAATAGAAGTTTGATACATAAACTAAAGGGAAAGACTCCCTATGAATTACTCAAAGGGAAGAAACCTAAAGTTGATTATTTTAGAGTCTTTGGTTGTATTTGCTATATACACAATAATGACAAGAAATATTTAGCAAAATTTCAAGCCAAAGCTGATGAAGGAGTGTTTCTGGGATACTCCATGATCAGTAAGACTTATAGGGTTTATAATAAATCATCTTTAAAAATTGAGGAATCTGTTCATATATCATTTGATGAATCTAACATGTCTTTCAAGGAGAAGATCTCTTCTACCATAGAACCTTTGCAGGAACATTCTCTGGTTGAAGACATGAACAAGTTACAGGTTACTCAAGAGGATGAAAGCAGTGAAGATGAAGAAAGTGCTCAACATATTGAAGAACAACTTGAAGAAGCAGTTGTTGTACCACAAGAGGAGACAACATGTAACAACCCCATCCGTTCATATGATATATTCTAGAAGGTCCGGCCGGGGCCCCACAGGATATACCACAAAACAGTCGGTGAAGGTACATGATGATACCAGAGCAGCGCATCGCACCTATCACAAGCATTCTAGCGGAAGCCTAAACTACTTGAACTCCTCATGAATGTCCAAACATAAACTTCCACATTTTATATACATATAGGAATGTCTTACAACATGTATAAAGTATTGGCCTTATGGCCTTACAGGGCTTTCATACAGTGGCCTAAACAAATTGGCACGCAGGTCGGCCACAAAAAAGAAAACACACAAAAGAACATTAGCCTTCGAGGGCAGCAGCAGCAGCCATGCCAGCAGGAGCATCAACCTCTATGCGACCCGCTCGGCTCTCCAGCACCTGTGCAAGGACAATCCACCCAACGGTGGCAAACAAAAGCAACGGTCAGCGTTCAGCTGACCAAATTATAACGACCCTACCCCTCCTCTCGGGGCAGCGGTATTTTCCCTGCAGGCATATCATATCACAAGTATGGCAAGCTATATCATCAAAAGGTGCTTTCACGCACACAAGCCATCACAACCGTTCGCCGCCCGGCTCAACGGTCCGTGCACTCTGTTGGGTACATTGGTCAAATGTACCTGATTTGAAGAAGCCTCACCTAACTCAATGATATACATCATAATGTATTTGATGTTTGTTTGAGTTACTTGTGCAGGTTAGGTATTCACTGGACTGAAGCTAAAAGTTTCTAAGTCCATGTGTCGACACCCAGAGGGAAAGTGTCGACACTTGAGAAAGCTTGTATCGACACCCAGACAAGCAGTGTCGACACTTGGAGTCATTGTGTTGACACCTGGGATGAAGAGTCGACACCAGACAGAAAGTGTCGACACTTGGAGCTGTGTCGACACTCAGTGAAGAAGTATGCAGAAAAGCTGTGTCGACACTTAGCAGAAGTGTCGACACCCAGAAAAGCTGTGTCGACACTTAGCAGAAGTGTCGACACCTAGAAGAGCTGAGTTTACATCCGAAAGTGTCGACACTTGGAGTTGTGTCGACACTCAGCAAAATTCTGCAGAGTCTAAGTACAAGTGTCGACACTCAACATAATGTGTCGACACTCAAACAGCAGAGTCAACATATGAAGAATGTGTCGACACTCAACACAATGTGTCGACACACACACAAAGGAGTCAACACTTGAAGTATGTGTCGACACTCAGCACAATATGTCGATACACAACCAGAAGAGTCAACACTTGAAGCAAGTGTCGACACCCAGCACAATGTGTCGACACTTAGTTGAAGACTCTACACTTGAAGAAAGTGTCGACACAAGGAGCTGTGTCGACACTTAGCAAAGAACAGAAAAGTTTACAAAATATTCTAAGTACAAGTGTCGACACTAAGGGAATGTGTCGACACTCAGCTGAGGAAACAAAATTGAAGACTTGTGTCGACACCAAGAAGTAGTGTCGACACTTGACAGTTTCAACACATGAAGATGTGTCGACACAAAGGAAATGTGCCGACACTTAGAAGAATACAGTTAAAGAATGAAGATCAAGTACTTGTGTCGACACTTAATTTCAGTGTCGACACTTGAAGAAGTATCTGTGTCGAGACATACAAGGAATTGTGTCGACACCTTGTAGACTTGTGTCGACACTTACACAACATGTGTCGACACTTAGTCTATAAGTGTCGATACTTAAGAACAGAAAGTCTCGACACTATCTGACAGTTAGAGAATTTCAAGAAGTGTCTGGTTGACATGACAGCTGCCGATCCAGCCGGTCTACAGCAACTGTCAGAGAAATCAGAAGTCTGTTATGAACCGGACCAGCCGGTTACCATGAAGGAAGACTATAAATAGGCACTCATAGTTTACAGAAATGATTGATTGTTGTTATTACAAGTAGTTGTCAAGAATACTTAAAGTGGTTGATCAGATTCTTCAAGTAATCAGGAAAGTGATATACAGAGGATCAACACAAGAAAATCTGGCAGTCCAACTGCAGATCTAAGAAGTTGGAGAGAGAGAGCTCCAATCAAAAATTCAGTCTTTGGAACTAAGGCTGAGAAGAAGAATTCAGAATCATCTGGATCTCAAGAAGCAGAGGTCAAGGATCAACTGCAGAAGATTCAGACTAATTCAGTTCTAACTCAAGAAGCTTTGAAGGAAGCTAAGTCAGTTTGGATCTAACTGAGTTCTTCCAAGAACTCTTCAAGAAACTCTCAACTTCTCTCTTATTTTCTGAGTTGTAGAGTTAGCTATTGTATTTCTATTTTAACTTGTAGGATCCATTGGATCTGAGAGAATTGTAAGCCTATATTATAAAGGCTGAGGGTAGGGCTTGGTTGCCTGAGTGTAGGAGTTGAAGAACTCTGAGTGTAGGCCTTAATTAGCTGAGTGTAGGCCTGGGTGGCTGAGTGTAGGCCTTGGTGGCTGAGTGTAAGGCTTTGGGCCTGAGGTGTAGGAACCTAGTTGGGTTCTGAGATAGTGGAGAAGATTGGCCGAATCTAGTACACTGCTAGATAGGCGAAGGGGGAAAGTGGATGTACCCAAAGATTGGGGAACCACTATAAATTAGTGTGTCTACTGTGCTGTGCTGTGCTGTGGATTAACTGTTTATATTCTGTGATTGCTGTTAACTGTAGAATTCTGTGAAATAACTGTTGTGCTGCCAACAAAGTATGAAAAAGGTTTAGGTCACCTATTCACCCCCCCCCCCCCTCTAGGTGTTTAGGTACCATATCTTTCAAGTGGTATCAAAGCGAGGTTCCTCAAAACAAGGACTAACAGTCTAAGGAGATCCTGTTTGGCAGAAACAGTCTAAGTCAGAAAACAGATTCAAGAAATTCAAGAACTTCAAGAAACATGGGTTCTTATGAGAATCACAAAGAGTTGGGTTCCATGAAGTTACCCATATGCAGGAAGGAGATTTTTGGAATCTGGAAAGAAAGGGTTAGGCTATTTATGGAGGCCTCAAACCCAAGAATCTACATCACAGTTAAGGAAGGGCCTTATGTGCCAATGAAGATTTCAGTACTGGATGCAAATCAGAGGACTCCAAAGGATTTCTCTGAGATGACCAAGGATGAAATTGTCCTAGCCACTATGGACAAAAGGGCACAAAACATTATAGTAAGTGCCATTGATGATGCCACCTTCCAGAACTTAATTCACTGTAAGACAGCAAAAGAGATGTGGGACACTCTTATAGTGTATATGGAAGGATCTGAAGAAGTTAGGCAAGATAGGAAGTCCTTGCTTAATCAAGAGTATGAGAGCTTTAGGCAAGGAAGAGGAGATAACATCACTGAATGCTACAAAAAGTTCTATAGAATTGTTAATGAACTCATGTCCTATGGAAGAGAGTTCACTAACTATGAATTGAATGATAAGTTCTTAAGGTCCCTAACCAAAGATTGGGACACCAAGATCTGTGCCATCAGAGAAATGGCAAAGTTGGGAGAAATTCCTCCTCCCACACTGTTTGGAAAGTTGTTGTCTTATGAGATGCAGCTGTCAGTGAGAAAAGAGGAGGAAAAATCAACAAGGACTGAGCACAGGGAAAGGACTGTTGCCTTCAAGTCAGAAGTACCTAGAAAGGGGAGGACTAAGTCATCAACTCCTCCTCCAGAGGTAGTTGAATCAGAATCTGATGAATCTGTTAGCACAAAGTCTACAAGTAGTGAAAGTGATGAAGACTTTGCTGCATTCACCAGACATTTTCAGAAATTCCTGAAGAAGAAACAGTGGAGGTCCAGACCTTCATTTTCCAAAGGGAAAGAAGTTCAGTATCAGGAGAATAAGCCTTCAAAGAAGGACAAGAAAAAGACAAAGACTAGCAAGGCAACTGGGTCTAGAATAGTGTGTTACTGCTGCAATAGACAGGGTCATGTTATTGCAGATTGTCCTGAGAGAAGAAAAGAATCCAGTGACAAGAAGAAGACTCACTTCAAAGGAAAGAAGGAGAAGTCCTTTGTTGCAAAGAATGAGAAGACTCTTTCAGACATTTCTTCTTCAGACACTGAGACAGATGTTGAAGCCTACATAGGGCTATTTGCTGAAGAAGAAGAGGAGTTTATGCAGATCATGGAATAAATCTATGAACAAGAAGAGTGTCAGTGCCAAGGACTGATGGCATTGACTGAAAGTACCAAAATCCTGGAGCAGCCAGGACCTAGTCAGGTACAAAGTCCAACTCAAAGTTCAGATTTCAGTTCTAGTTCAGAGTCAGATTCATCTTCATCAAGTGATGGAAGTGTTTCTGAATCTGAAGGAGATATTCATCAGCTCTTAGATGAATATAAAGTACTGTTGCAAGCCTATAAGAAAAGCAAGTCCCTTGCCAAAAGTCAGGCAAAGGAAATTGCTGATCTAAAGGCAGCTGCAACAGACCTTGAGAAGGAATTTGATCAAAAGCTCAATGAGGTAGCCAGGCTGAAACACATTACTGTGATTCAGATGGGAACTATCACTTATAAAAATGATCAAATTAAGAGACTGGAGATCAATCTTCAGAAAGAAAGAGAGCTAGTTGCTAGTTTTTCAAAATCTAAATCAGTGCTACCCTTGATTGATGAATTTGTTCATCATAAAGGAAAGGCTGGATTGGGTTTTATTAAACCAGCTAGGACTGTTCAGGATCAGTCCAAGTCCAAGGGCAAAGCCCCAGCAATCAATAAGCCTGCTGTAGTCAAGACAGCCAGGTCTGTACCTAAGCAAAGGTACAACAAGTTTGAATGCTGGTGTTGTGGCAAGATTGGCCACTTTGCCTTGGATTGTTGGCACAATGCAAGTGCCAAGTTGAGTAGCAAGTTACCTGGTGGAAAGCCAGCAGGTAGCTATGTCAAGTTGCAAACTAACAATCACCAAGGACCCAAGTTTACTTTGGGTTCTAAGGTTCATTAATTTGTTTTGCAGGTGAATCCAAGTGGCCATACCCCAACATGGTACTTGGATAGTGGATGTTCCAGACATATGACTGGAACAAGGGGACTACTGAAGGACTACATTCCAATCAAAAATGGTCCTAAAGTGACCTTTGGTGGTTCTGAAAAAGGAATCATCAAAGGGTTTGGTAACATCTCTTCAAACCTTGTTACCATTACTCAAGTGGCTTATGTTAAAGGGTTGAAACACAACCTCATTAGTATAAGTCAGTTAAGTGATGTAGGGTATGACATCTCATTTGTTAAAAATGGTTGTCATATCAAGAGGTCAAGTGATCAAGAGATCATTTTGACAGGATATAGAAAGAGGAATGTCTACTGCTTAGACATTATGATTGAGAACAATGGTTCTCCTGTTTGTCTTATAGCTGATGAGACAGTCTCTCATTGTGTCAAGTGGCACAAGAGGCTAGCTCATCTTAACTACAAGACTATTAGCAAACTCTTTAGTAAAGAGTTAGTGAGGAATGGTCCTCAAGTTAAGTGTGTCAAAGATGGCATTTGCTCAGCTTGTCAAAAGGGCAAGCAGACTAAATCCACCTTTAGAAGCTTAGACAACAAAGATGTTGTGAGGTGTTTATACCTCTTGCATATGGATCTATTTGGTCCAATGCCAGTTCACAGCTTAGGTAGGAAGGTCTACACCTTTGTAGTTGTTGATGACTACTCAAGGTTTTCCTGGGTGTTCTTCTTAAGGCAGAAATCTGAAACACCTAGTGTCTTCTATAGCTTTGTTAAGCAAATTCAGAATGAATTGAACTGTACAGTGGTCAAAATTAGAAGTGACCATGGTACTGAGTTTCAGTCTGAAAGCATGACAAAGCTGTGTGAAGACTATGGGATATTTCAAGAATTCTCTTCACCTAGAACACCTCAGCAAAATGGCATTGCTGAAAGGAAAAATAGGACCTTGATAGAGGCTGGTAGAACCCTATTAAGTGATTCATCACTGCCAGAGTATTTCTGGGCTGAAGCAGTTAACACTGCATGCCATGTGATAAATAGGGCTACCATCACTAAAAGGTTAAACAAGACCCCCTATGAAGTTGTGAAAGGCAGGAAACCAAATCTATCCTATTTCAGGATTTTTGGTTGCAAATGCTTCATACTTAACAATGGAAAGTCTTACCTAACTAAGTTTGCTGCCAAGTCCCAAGAGGGAGTGTTTGTTGGGTACAGCAATAATAGTAAGGCTTATAGAGTCTACAACTTGACTACACAAGTTGTAGAGGAGTCTGTGCATGTAGTTTTTGATGAGACACAACTAATTAACAATGAGTTGTCTAGCAATGTATGCAGCCCCACAGGTCTTACTAAGAAGATGGACAAGCTAACCATAGAAGATGTACCTGCTGCAAGACAGCAAGTAGAAGGAGATGGCTTATGTCCAGGGGGAGAACTACATGTACAGGGAGCTGAAGAAGTACAAGGAACTCAGTTTGATGAAGATGCTGAAGAAGTTCAACCAGAAGTAAGGATGCCTCCAGCCAACAGGCATCTAAGAGATCATCCAGTAGAGCTGATTATTGGAGATCCAAGACAAGGTGTTCAGACAAGGAGCAGAAATCAGAATGCTGTAGTATATTCAAGTTTTCTGTCTCAAATAGAACCAAAGAAATTTGAAGAAGCTATACAAGATCCACAGTGGACTGAGGCAATGCAGGAAGAGCTTAATCAGTTCAAAAGGTGCAAGGTTTGGGACCTGGTTCCTAAACCTAAAGATCACAATGTGATAGGAACAAAGTGGATCTACAGGAATAAGTTAGATGAACAAGGAGTCATCATTAAGAATAAAGCAAGACTGGTTGCAAAAGGATATAGGCAAGAAGAAGGTATTGATTTTGATCAAACCTTTGCTCCAGTAGCCAGACTGGAAGCCATAAGGATGTTCTTGGCCTATGCAACCTATCAAGGATTAAAGGTATACCAAATGGATGTCAAGTCAGCATTCCTAAATGGTAATCTAAAGGAAGAAGTATATGTGGAGCAGCCTTCAGGTTTTGTTGATCCTACTCTTCCACATTATGTCTATAGACTTAGGAAAGCATTGTATGGGTTAAAACAAGCACCTAGAGCTTGGTATGAAACCCTATCTAGTTTCCTCATTGAGAACAAGTTCACAAGGGGGAAAATAGATAAGACTCTATTCCTTAGGGAATCTAGAGGCAAAGTAATACTTGTCCAAATATATGTAGATGACATTATATTTGGGTCTACTGAAAGTAGCCTTTGCAAAAAGTTTGCAAAGCTTATGCAAAGTCAATTTGAGATGAGTAGTATGGGAGAACTGAAGTTTTTCTTGGGTCTCCAAGTTAAACAGACTGGAAGTGGTCTATCCATATGTCAGTCCAAGTTCACCCTAGAACTCATAAGGAAGTATGGTATGGATTCATCCAGTACCATGAAGACTCCTATGGGGTCAAGTATGTCTCTAAGCAAGGATGATGCAGGGAAACCTGTAGATGAAACCTTGTATAAAGGGATAGTTGGCTCCCTACTATACTTGACTGCAAGTAGGCCTGACATTATGTATGCTACATGTGTTTGTGCCAGGTATCAAGCCTGCCCCAAAGAGTCTCACTTGACTGCAGTCAAGAGAATCTTGAGATATCTAAAGGGCACTCCCTATCTAGGCCTCTGGTACCCTAGGAATGGAGATTTTGATCTAACAGGCTATTCAGATGCAGACTTTGCAGGATGCAAAGAAGATAGAAAGAGCACTACTGGATCCTGTCAATTCCTAGGTGGAAGACTCATTTCATGGAGCAGCAAAAAGCAGACTAGTGTGGCTATCTCCACAGCTGAGTCAGAATATGTAGCTGCAGGAAGTTGCTGTGCTCAACTTCTATGGATTCAACATCAGCTAGAAGACTATGGATTTCAGGTAAGTAGAACTCCACTTTTCTGTGATTCTACAAGTGCTATTTCTATAGCTAATAATCCTGTATCACATAGTAGAACTAAACATATTGAGATTAAATATCACTTTCTTAGGGAGCATGTAGAAAGAAATGATATTGCACTTGAATATGTTAAAACTGATAATCAGATAGCTGATATGTTTACTAAGCCCTTAGAAGAAGCTAAGTTCAATAGGTTCAAAATTGAACTAGGTATGATAAACTTAGACTAAGTTTGCAGAACTAAAAATTGGCTAAGTAAAAAGGTGTCGACACATAGACAAGTCTATGTCGACATAGAATAGTAAGTGTCGACACTTCAGGAAAATGGTGTCGACACATCTAGGAAGTTGGTGTCGACACTTCAGAATGTTAGTGTCGACACATGTCGAGTAGGTGTCGACACTTCAGAATGTTAGTGTCGACACATGACGAGTTGGTGTCGACACATTCAATAATGTGTCGACACTTAAGTTTTACTCAGAATTTTCTAAGTAACGTCTCGACTACATGTCGAGTAGTGTGGTGTCGACACATAACCATGTGTCGACACATAAAATCTGTTGACTAAACTTGTGTCGACACATAAGTGTCGAGACATTATAAGTCAGTGTCGACACTTATTGCCAGTGTCGACACATCTTTAGTAATCCATCCCGCCTGTTCGTCTTCAAACCAGAAAGGTATAAATAGGGTTCTGTCTTTGTTTGTCGACACGCTTTCAAAGTTTCGAGACCAAAACTCTTGTGTCGACATTTCTCTTCTCTAAAGACTAATTCTCTAAACCCTAATGGCTCCCAAGCTCGAGGAGAATGTCAATGAAGGCTCTGAACTGGTTCGTGGCGCATTCGATGATGGCGATCAAGAAATAAAATCGGTGGTAACCCTAGTCACCGATTCAGGATTGGAGTACTTGGTTTCAGAACCAACTAAAATATGGAAGAAGGAAGTTCTTGAATTCCTAACTGGAGCGTCTGTAGATGACTCAGGCTACAGAATCAAATCAAGGGTGCATGGCACCAAGGTCAAGATTACACCCAAATCTCTGAGAAAGGTACTTCAGCTACCTAAAGTTCAGGAAGAAGAGGAAGTGACAACATCTAAGACCAGGGAAGCACTTACCTGGTGTGGACTAGATCCTAAGCTAAAGATAGGATCAGTATTCAACAGGAGAGGAATGAATACTCAAGGAAAATTCTTGTCAGAAATTGTGGGTAAAGTAATACTCAGTAAGACTGGAGGGCATGACAGGGTGTCAGCCTCCATGTTCAGTGTTATGACCAGAATCATTTTCAACCTTAACAACAGACTGGTCAATGGTTGTGTTTGAGAAAGTTAAGGAAAGTCTAAAGAAGCCCAATCTGGGCAGGATACTAAGTCTCTACCTGGCTGGTACAATACCAGAGGTCATGAGCAATGCTGCTGGTACTAAAATCAATCATATGAGAAGAATGGATATGAGGATCCTTTCAAGATGGGAAAGAGTGTTGTCTAAGGAAGTTCCTACTCCAGAGAAGCAGTTTCTAAGAAGGATTCCCCTCCAAAGAAGAAGAGGAAGATAGCTGCTGTGACTCAGGAGTCCTCCAGCAGCTCAGGTAGTGAAGAACAGGTTGTTTTCACACCTGATAGTCCAATAGATGTGGCTGCAGAGAAGTCACCTGCTCCTCAAGAGCCAGCAGAAATCCAGGGGGAGCTGCCTACAGCTAGCCCCATGCAAAAGGATCCAAGACAGGGGGAGCCTCCAGCTGTAGAACAACCCTCTACACTGGAGAGTGAGCAAGCTACAATAATCATCCAAGAGGTACTGTCTGACCTCAATACTTTAGATTTTTCTATAATAGATTCTGATTTGTCTGATGTCCATCAGCAAACTCAGCAAGCAAATCAAGTACCAGATGTTGTTCTCCAAGACACATCAGTAGTACATGAAGTTGTTCCTGATAAAGTAGTTGATGAACCCAGCACTTCTCCTGCTCAGTCACCTCCTGAATACACAATGGAAGACCTCTTTATGAATCTAGATCAAGAGGATTTTGACATGGACAAGACTGCTACTGATGAAGAGAAGGATGCTGCTGTTGAGGGGGAGATCTTGGAAGATCAGGAAGAGCCTATTAGGCAGGAAAGTGAGAAAGCACTTGATGTGCAAGATGACAAACCCTCAAGCCCTAAGGATAGGGTGAATATAGCAAGTACTTCAGAGTCTGAGGATGATGAGACTGAACAAGCTAAAAAGAAGAAATTCTTTGTATTCAAAAGAAGGAGTCAGAGCTACAAGAAGGCTCTACAAACTGTTGCTCAGCACTCTCTAGTCCAACAAGCTCCATCAACTGATTATAGTGGATTAATGGTAGCAATGCAAGTTAAGCTGGATGAGCACAGGAGGGCCATAGAAAAATATATTGATGAGGGCCAAAAATCTTTACAATTTGACTTAGCTCAAGACATCAAGTCAATCAGGTTTGAGATGAATCTGAATAAGAAAGAAATGAATCAATGCTTCCACAAAGGTGGAAATGCAGTGGTCTATCTGGCAACCCACCAAGAGACAATAAAGTCTCAAGTAGATGATATAGCATTGAAGCAGGGCTATGTACTGGAAAATCAATTAAGGATGAATGATAATTTAACTGCCTCCCACAATGCTATAGTCACAGAACTAAAGAGTAAGACTGCTGAACCTTCAACATCATCTGCTGCTGCAAAGGCTGAATTTGATAAGGCTTTTCAAGTTGAAATTGCTGCTGTCAAGACTGCCATTAAGGATTCACAGAAGGTCATTTCTGAACAGCTTACAAAGCTTAGACCTTATTTTAAGGATGACACCAGGTACTTGGACAGCCAAATCAGGTTCCAGAAGGATGATGTAAGAGACCATGTAGCCCAAGAAGTCATAAAGGGGGAGAGAGTGTTAGTCAAGGCCAGTTCTGAGCATGCAAAATGGATTTCAAATTCAATCAGGGCTACACTTGGATATCCTCCCCTGTGTGATGACAACGAAGTTGCTGAATCTGGACTGAACCCTGCCTATTTTGGAGGTGAGCCACAAGAAGTAGCTCAAGTCATTTATCCACCTCCAGATTTTGAAATGATTCATGCAGAGGTGAGCACTATGTATAGCCCATCTGGGGGCAAGGACAATGTCCATTTAGAAAAGGTTACTCAACCTATTACAGCAGCTATGCAAGAGGCTATGGACAAAGAAGAAGAAACAAGGCTGTCAAAGAAGAAGTTCAGGGAACTGGCTGAGCAAAAACCAGATTTTGAACAGTGGAGCCCTACTTCTAGGAACATCATTCTCACAGCCTGGAAAGCAGCCAAGGACAATGCACATGAGAGGAACAAGTGGTTCTCAGAAGCAGAATGGAGGAAGCATGAGATCAGGCAGGAAGCCATTGTCCAGTATAGAAGGAAGGCTAAGTTAGGAAAGCTACCTCCTACAGCTGTGGAGCCTAGCAAGTACTTTCCTAAGCCCTATCATTACTTTGAGAGGCATAAAATCAAGACTGAAGAACAAAAGAAGAAAGACTCAAAAGGTAAGAAGCCTGCTGATGCTGAGCCTGCTGCTGCTGCTGCTGTTAAAGCTCAAGTTAAAGCTGGAAAAGGAATTGTTATCAAAGAACCTGATCAGAAATAGATTAGGAATTAAACTTGAAGCTTGTTGTAATCTTTTAAATGAAAAACATTTTTGTACAACATTGCAAATGTATAAGGAACAATATTAGAACAA
Source organism: Platanthera guangdongensis (assembly GCA_039583875.1). Taxonomy (NCBI): domain Eukaryota; kingdom Viridiplantae; phylum Streptophyta; class Magnoliopsida; order Asparagales; family Orchidaceae; genus Platanthera; species Platanthera guangdongensis. The sequence goes on from CM077152.1 coordinate 174,652,775, forward strand.
TATGTGATAAATATAGTATGATTGTTCTGAAATGTGTTTGTTTCTTATTTGTTCTGAAATGTTGAATGTGTATATGTGTGTAGTTTTACATGTTCATGTTAACCCTGTTAATTATAATCTGCTTTTCATCATTTTGAAATTTTTTAATTATGAATGGTGTATATCATTGACTAAGGGTTATGTCTTCTCCAAATAGGGGGAGATTGTTGGGTACATTGGTCAAATGTACCTGATTTGAAGAAGCCTCACCTAACTCAATGATATACATCATAATGTATTTGATGTTTGTTTGAGTTACTTGTGCAGGTTAGGTATTCACTTGACTGAAGCTAAAAGTTTCTAAGTCCATGTGTCGACAACCAGAGGGAAAGTGTCGACACTTGAGAAAGCTTGTATCGACACCCAGACAAGCAGTGTCGACACTTGGAGTCATTGTGTCGACACCTGGGATGAAGAGTCGACACCAGACAGAAAGTGTCGACACTTGGAGCTGTGTCGACACTCAGTGAAGAAGTATGCAGAAAAGCTGTGTCGACACTTAGCAGAAGTGTCGACACCCAGAAAAGCTGTGTCGACACTTAGCAGAAGTGTCGACACCTAGAAGAGCTGAGTCTACATCCGAAAGTGTCGACACTTGGAGTTGTGTCGACACTCAGCAAAATTCTGCAGAGTCTAAGTACAAGTGTCGACACTCAACACAATGTGTCGACACTCAAACAGCAGAGTCAACATATGAAGAATGTGTCGACACTCAACACAATGTGTCGACACACACACAAAGGAGTCAACACTTGAAGTATGTGTCGACACTCAGCACAATGTGTCGATACACAACCAGAAGAGTCAACACTTGAAGCAAGTGTCGACACCCAGCACAATGTGTCGACACTTAGTTGAAGACTCTACACTTGAAGAAAGTGTCGACACAAGGAGCTGTGTCGACACTTAGCAAAGAACAGAAAAGTTTACAAAATATTCTAAGTACAAGTGTCGACACTAAGGGAATGTGTCGACACTCAGCTGAGGAAACAAAATTGAAGACTTGTGTCGACACCAAGAAGTAGTGTCGACACTTGACAGTTTCAACACATGAAGATGTGTCGACACAAAGGAAATGTGTCGACACTTCGAAGAATACAGTTAAAGAATGAAGATCAAGTACTTGTGTCGACACTTAATTTCAGTGTCGACACTTGAAGAAGTATCTGTGTCGAGACATACAAGGAATTGTGTCGACACCTTGTAGACTTGTGTCGACACTTACACAACATGTGTCGACACTTAGTCTATAAGTGTCGACACTTAAGAACAGAAAGTCTCGACACTATCTGACAGTTAGAGAATTTCAAGAAGTGACTGGTTGACATAACAGCTGCCGATCCAGCCGGTCTACAACAACTGTCAGAGAAATCAGAAGTCTGTTATGAACCGGACCAGTCGGTTACCATGAAGGAAGCCTATAAATAGGCACTCATAGTTTACAGAAATGATTGATTGTTGTTGTTACAAGTAGTTGTCAAGAATACTTAAAGTGGTTGATCAGATTCTTCAAGTAATCAGGAAAGTGATATACAGAGGATCAACACAAGAAGATCTGGCAGTCCAACTGCAGATCTAAGAAGTTGGAGAGAGAGAGCTCCAATCAAGAATTCAGTCTTTGGAACTAAGGCTGAGAAGAAGGATTCAGAATCATCTGGATCTCAAGAAGCAGAGGTCAAGGATCAACTGCAGAAGATTCAGAATAATTCAGTTCTAACTCAAGAAGCTTTGAAGGAAGCTAAGTCAGTTTGGATCTAACTGAGTTCTTCCAAGAACTCTTCAAGAAACTCTCAACTTCTCTCTTATTTTCTGAGTTGCAGAGTTAGCTATTGTATTTCTATTTTAACTTGTAGGATCCATTGGATCTGAGAGAATTGTAAGCCTATATTATAAAGGCTGAGGGTAGGGCTTGGTTGCCTGAGTGTAGGAGTTGAAGAACTCTGAGTGTAGGCCTTAATTGGCTGAGTGTAGGCCTGGGTGGCTGAGTGTAGGCCTTGGTGGCTGAGTGTAAGACTTTGGGCCTGAGGTGTAGGAACCTAGTTGGGTTCTGAGATAGTGAAGAAGATTGGCCGAATCTAGTACACTGCTAGATAGGCGAAGGGGGAAAGTGGATGTACCCAAAGATTGGGGAACCACTATAAATTAGTGTGTCTGCTGTGCTGTGCTGTGCTGTGGATTAACTGTTTATATTCTGTGATTGCTGTTAACTGTAGAATTCTGTGAAATAACTGTTGTGCTTCCAACAAAGTATGAAAAAGGTTTAGGTCACCTATTCACCCCCCCCCCCCCTCTAGGTGTTTAGGTACCATATCTTTCACACTCAGGGCACATTCTTGGTGTTCTGGCAACCTCTTGCCCACCACCGTATCAGGGTTATCACCCAACGGTACCTCTCTTGAGCATTTACTCCATGGCGTGCAGCCGGAGTTAGTCCTCGGACACCGGGATGGCCCGTAGCCCCCCTTTGTGTCATGGCGCGCAGGCCGAAGACTCTTGCTATGCGCTCCAACAGACCGCACTTTTTGGTCTCACGTCAGACGGACATAGCGCAGGTCGGATCCTCCACCCCCCCGTTGCTCAAATCGCCTTGCCCTTTCCGCGTGCAGCGTACTCATGGCTATATCAAAGGCGCGGGTCGGTCTCACCAATCCTGTTCCTGGCATTCAAGCCTGGGTATTTCACTATACCCATTTCCTCACAGCAACAACGGGTCTTTCCTGGGCGCACCAGTACTTCCTGTGATTCTCTCCACAGGTGGACACCGCATAAGCACAAATGTCAGGGGTCTTTCCTGGGCACACCAGTACTTCCTGTGACTCGCTTCACAGGTGGACACCCTATGACATCAAGCATCACAAAAAGGGCCTTTCCTGGTCCCACCAGTACTTCCTGTGCCCCATACACAGGTTGGACCCGAAACCATCACAAGGATATTTTTCTGGGCTACCACCCCAGTACTTCCTGCTACTCCTTTTCGCAGGTATAACCCGTAGACTCCTTAACACTACACGTTTATCACGGAGTCTTCTCCGGTTCGTATGCAACATCACCAATCCAGACCAACCTGTCCAGATGGGCTTCACACAGCATGCCTATTCCGTACTCCATTTCCGGATCTATATGCAATACCAAGGGGATTTCAAGCATCCACCCAAACGACTCCCAAAAGCAGCCACCTCTTGGTGGGGGAATCAAAAGATATGCCAAAACAGAAGCCTTCACATGGCTAGGAAGAAAAGTCGTTAACCTTGACGATCGCTTCGGTGCCATGGCTTGAAAGCTTGCTTGCAAGACTCGCAAGAGCGTTTCCTCCGCAACGCTGGCTTCAGATCTCTCGCTGGTAAACCGCAGCACCACCAACAGCAGCCCCCTTCCCTTCTTCCTCCTCCTTTCTCTCTCTCTTTCTCTCTTCACTTGAAGAAAGGTTAAGGCTAAAGAATATGAGAAATAAATCTTTGACTTCGGCCCTTAAGGAAAAAGAAGAAGAGCTTTCAGCCCTTGGATCCAGACTGAAGGAATGGACGACCACGATTCTGCCAAAAACACACATTTTGCCCGACACGGCCTCGAACACGGCCGTGTGCCTGGCCGTGTTCCTCAAGCGGTGGTCAACCGACTTATCCAAACCAGTGACACGCCCACGGGACACGCCCGTGTCATGGGCCGTGTCCCTAACACGCCTTCAGACACGCCCGTGTCTGTGGCCGTGTGCCTGGGGAAAAAAATCCCAAATCATCCCGAGACTTCACACGGCCTGTGACACGCCCGTGTCCCAGGCCGTGTGCCCAGACACGGCACAAAGACACGCCCTGTCGAATTCTTTCGGCGGGCTGAGTTCGTCGCCTGATTTGACACGCCCTGTGACACGCCCGTGTCACAGGCCGTGTTCAACACTCGACACGCACTTCTCGACACTCGACGATCGTCGAGTAAAAATCGTCGAGAATGCGACACGGCCTTGGACACGCCCGTGTCCTGGGCCGTGTGCCTCCTCTCGACGGATCGTCGAGAGCAAAAATCGTCGAGACAAAGCCCAATCGTCGACACAACCTCGACACGCCCTGCGACACGCCCGTGTCGCAGGCCGTGTCACCTGACATGCCCTGGGACACGCCCGTGTCCCAGGCCGTGTCACCCAAAATTTTCCTGTTTCAGAACTTTGGGCTGTAACAATCCTCCCCTCCTACAAGAAATTTCGTCCTCGAAATTTAAAGACAGGAAAGTAACAGAAACTAGCAAGAAAATGTAACAACATATATCTATATATATATAAACGTTTATGTTACAATATTCTCGCTCCAAATTACAGAAACAAGTCAGGGAACTCTTCTTGCATGGTTTGCTCGCGCTCCCATGTCAGCTCTTCACGGCCGCAGTTGTCCCACCGGACTTTCACCATACCGACCGTCTTGTTCCGCAACTGTTTCTCGGCTCGATCTTCGATCCGAATGGGTCTAACTCTCGTCGTTAGCCCATACTCTACCGGCACCCGATCATCCGCGATCACTTGAGCTGGATCTTTCACGGACTTCCGAAGCACTGAGATGTGAAAGACATCATGTAACCCACCCAAGTCCGCCGATAGAGCTAGCCGATAAGCCGCTTCGCCAATTCGCTCAACCACTTTGAAAGGACCCAAATATCTTGGACTCAATTTTTTCAATCGTCGAATCCTGGAGACACCTTTGAATGGCTTGATCTTCAAGTAGACCCAATCGCCAACCGCAAATTCAACGTTCCGGTGCTTGGCGTTGTAGTACTTCGCTTGTCGATCTGGAGCAATCAACAATCTCTCTCGGATAGTCCGAATGGTTGAGTTTGCTTCATCCACCTCATTTGGTTTAACAACCCGGGCTTCGCCTGCTTCTACCCAAGCCAAGGGAGTACGACACTTCCTTCCATAGAGGGCTTCATATGGTGCCATCCCAATGCTTGCCTGGTAGCTGTTATTATATGCAAACTCGACCATATAGAGATGATCTTCTCATCTCTTTCCGAAATCAAGGGCGCACATTCGGAGCATGTCCTCCATTGTTCTGTTGGTACGTTCAGTTTGGCCATCTGTTTGGGGATGAAAGGCCGTACTGAAAGTCAATTTCGTACCCAACAGTCGGTGAACTAGTCTCCAATCATTTGACGTGAATCGCCCATCTCGATCACTTACGATGCTCCGAGGAACACCGTGAAGCCGCACAATCTGATCAACATATAACTTTGCCAAACTTTCAACCGAGTCATCCCGCCTGTTCGGGAGAAAATGTGCTACTTTTGTTAGCCGGTCAACTATCACCCAAATGGAATCGTTTCCTCGCTGCGATCTTGGCAATCCATGCACAAAATCCATGGAAATATCATCAAATTTCCACACTGGGATCGGCAGTGACTTCAAATAACCACCCGGCTTTTGGCATTCCGCCTTCACCATCACACATGTTTGACATTTGGCGACATATAGGGCAACATCTTTCTTAAGACCTGGCCACCAGAAAAGTTTCTTCATATCGTTGAACATCTTTGTGCTCCCGGGGTGAATGGAATACTTCGTATAATGTGCTTCATACATCAGTTCTTCCCTCAGTTTCCCCACATTTGGGACGCACAACCGGCCCTCTTTTCGCAAAAGACCGTCATTCCAGGTGAATTTGCCTTCTGGCCCTTCATTCACATAGCGCAAGAGATCTTCATCCAACTCCGTTGCCCGTCGAACTCGGTCCGCAAGGTCACATTGCACCTCGGTCCAGTTCAAACATGCACTGGTAGTGGAATTCTTGTCAACACAATAGATCTCCAATGCTTCCAATTCCTGGATAAGATGTTCATCGTGCCTTTGTAACCAATTCGCTCTAGCCGGAACTCGCCGACTCAAGGCATCCGCGACAACATTCCCCTTCCCGGGTGTATAATGAATCTCGAAAGTGTAGTCCCTAAGGAACTCCAACCACCTTCGTTGTCGCATGTTCAACTCTTTCTGCTCCAATAGATACTTTAGGCTCTTATGATCGGTATAGATCTCCACCTTCACTCCATAAAGGTAGTGTCGCCACAGCTTAAGTTCAAAAATCACCGCCGCTAGTTCCAAATCATGGACGGGATAGTTTCGCTCGTGCACCTTCAGCTGGCGTGAGCCATAAGCAATCACCTTTCCGTTCTGCAGAAGAACGCAGCCTAAACCGCTTCCTGAGGCATCACTATAAATCACAAATCCATCGGTTCCACATGGCAAAGACAACACCGGCGCCGTGGTCAACCGAACCTTCAGCTCGTCAAAAGCTCGTGCGCATTCTGGCGTCCAAACGAACTTCTGATCGTTTCGCGTCAGTGTGGTTAGCGGCAAAGCGATCCGCGAGAAGTTCTCCACAAATCTTCTATAGTAGCCCGCAAGTCCAAGGAAACTCCTGACCTCGGCCATGGAGGACAAAATTGGCCATTCTTGTATGGCTCTTATCTTCGCTGGATCCACTGCAATGCCCGCTCCACTCACCACATGGCCCAAAAATGCCACTGACGATAGCCAAAACTTGCACTTCGAGAACTTGGCATATAGCTGATTTTGCCTCAACGTATTCAACACCAACCGCAAGTGAATCTCATGCTCAGCTTTAGACTTCGAGTACACCAGGATATCATCAATGAACACGATCACAAACAGATACAGGGACTCACGGAAAATACGGTGCATCAAATCCATAAACACCGAGGGCGCATTACACAATCCAAAGGGCATGACTGTGAACTCATAGTGCCCATAACGCGTTCCAAATGCGGTTTTGGGAATGTCACCTTCCCGAATTCTTAACTGGTAATAACCAGACTTCAGGTCCAACTTCGAATAGACGGTAGATCCCACCAGCTGATCAAATAATTCATCAATCCGAGGTATCCGATACTTATTCTTCTCGGTCAGCTTATTCAATTCACGGTAATCAATACACAACCGTAACCCACCATCTTTCTTCTTTACAAAAAGCACAGGCGCGCTCTAAGGTGACATACTTGGGCGGATATAACCTTGCTCTAGCATTTCTTGTAGTTGAACCTTCAACTCAGCCATCTCTTTAGGCGCAACGCGATATGGCGAGCGGGCCACGGGTTTCGCACCTGGCACCAACTCAATTGTGAAGTCAATCTCCCGCTGGGGTGGTAGCCCAGGGAGATCTGTGGGAAACACATCTGTAAATTCTGCCACAATCGGAACCTCGCACAACGTGGCCTTAGGCTCAACAACCTGAATTAGTGCAAAGTAACACTCTGCACCCTTCCGAACAGCTTTGACTACCTGGAGTGCAGACATTAACGTCCCGCCTACTCCTCGCATACCCGCGAACTTGGTCTCCTGTTCGGTATTCTGGCCCAACGTGATTTCTTTGGACTGGCAATCAATCATCGCATGCTGCTCCGCAAGCCAATCCATCCCAAAAATCACATCGAATTCCGATATTGGCAAAACAAATGCGGTTAAACAAAAATCCCGACTTCCTAACTGAACCGCCACATCGCAAGCTTGATCCGCAATCATCCAACAACCATTCGGCAACACCACTCTGACGCTCTCTGTCTTTGCACGACTGGGTAGCCCAAGCCGCGTAAGAAACTCACTCGACAGAAAAGAATGCGATGCACCTGTATCAAACAGTGCTCGCGCCAGCGTGTCCCGAATCATCACGAAGCCTATGACAAACATGTCACACACACAAACCACAAACGTAGGGGTACTAAGCTAAGCATACAAACATTAGCATAAGCAAAACTAAACTCATACCTGTGACCACGTCACTCTGCTTGATGGCCTCCTGCAGGCCAAGATTGTAGACCCGGGGTTGTGCTTGCGAGGCAGAAGAATCCACCACCGCTTTTCCTTTCTCCGCATAAGATGCTCCCGCCTTCTTTTCACTCTTTGGCGGCATCCGGCAATCTCGCGCAATATGTCCCATCCTACCACAATTGAAGCAGGTACGAGTTTCTGGCTTGGAGGTTGCCCCTGATGTTGCTCCCGTTACAACTGATGAAGGCGCTTGTCCACTAGGCTTGGACTTCTTACCCCATCTCTTCTTGTAAAATGATTTTCCCGATCGGGGCGCCTTCCACTCCGGTTGCGTCATCACCAACGCTCTCTTCCCTTGCACCCTCTTCATATCCTTTTCCAATGCGGTCGCAGTGTCAACCAACGCTTGGAAACCTTGGTTCACAGAACTGGACACAAGGAACCTCAATTCGTCCCTCAGTCCTTCATAGAACCGATTAGTCTTCCTCTGCTCATCAGCAAAAATCGAACCCGCATACCGCCCCAAGCGAGTAAACTCATGCAGGTACGCGTCAACACTGCCATCACCTTGAGTCAACCGTTGGAATTCATTTTCCATGGCTATCCGTTGAGCCACAGGAAGGTGCTTCGCTAGGAAGAGCCGAGAGAATTCTTCCATCGACACTTGGGTTAATGGACGACCCGCCAAATGATGCAACTCCATCTCATCCCACCATAAACGCGCTTCTCCTTCAAGCAAGAAGGTGGCTAAGGTAACTTTTTGATGCTCCGCCGTTCCTATCGCCGTCATCACTCGCTTGACGCGTGATAACCAATCCTCAGCCTGCGTCGGGGTTCCCTCTCCCGAGAACGTAGGCGGATGGAAGCTCATAAACCGCGTTAGCTGCTTCTCAGCCGCTCGAGGTACCACATCCACGACAGGTTCCGGCCTTGCCGCCACCTGTTCTGGCCCCACAGCCGCTTGCTCCTGCCTAAGTGGCTGACCTTGGATCATGGTAAATAAGGCCTCCGCAACTAAACGGACATGTTCCGCAGACGGTGGAGGTGTAGGCACCGCAGCTGGTGCCGTACTTTCATCAGAACGCTGGGGCTCAGACTGCCCAGCTCCACTCCGTGTCACCTATAGGTGGACAAGACACACACATTAGCGGTCGTACCCAAGCAAACAACACAAAATAGGAACACGCAGGTTCCTCAAACATACAAAATTGCATTCCTATCATGGACATTCAGGAGTTCAATCGTAGACTTTGGTGTGCACAACCACGTGCTCGCCACCCCACAAAAGAGGTAGACTTTGGCGTTGTAGTACTTCTAGAAGGTCCGGCCGGGGCCCCACAGGATATACCACAAAACAGTCGGTGAAGGTACAGGATGATACCAGAGCAGCGCATCGCACCTATCACAAGCATTCTAGCGGAAGCCTAAACTACTTGAACTCCTCATGAATGTCCAAACATAAACTTCAACATTTTATATACATATAGGAATGTCTTACAACATGTATAAAGTATTGGCCTTATGGCCTTACAGGGCTTTCATACAGTGGCCTAAACAAATTGGCACGCAGGCCGGCCACAAAAAAGAAAACACACAAAAGAACATTAGCCTTCGAGGGCAGCAGCAGCAGCCATGCCAGCAGGAGCATCAACCTCTATGCGACCCGCTCGGCTCTCCAGCACCTGTGCAAGGACAATCCACCCAACGGTGGCAAACAAAAGCAACGGTCAGCGTTCAGCTGACCAACTTATAACGACCCTACCCCTCCTCTCGGGGCAGCGGTATTTTCCCTGCAGGCATATCATATCACAAGTATGGCAAGCTATATCATCAAAAGGTGCTTTCACGCACACAAGCCATCACAACCGTTCGCCGCCCGGCTCAACGGTCCGTGCACTCAGGGCACATTCTTGGTGTTCTGGCAACCTCTTGCCCACCACCGTATCAGGGTTATCACCCAACGGTACCTCTCTTGAGCATTTACTCCATGGCGTGCAGCCGGAGTTAGTCCTCGGACACCGGGATGGCCCGTAGGCCCCCTTTGTGTCATGGCGCGCAGGCCGAAGACTCTTGCTACGCGCTCCAACAGACCACACTTTTTGGTCTCACGTCAGACGGACATAGCGCAGGTCGGATCCTCCACCCCCCCGTTGCTCAAATCGCCTTGCCCTTTCCGCGTGCAGCGTACTCATGGCTATATCAAAGGCGCGGGTCGGTCTCACCAATCCTGTTCCTGGCATTCAAGCCTGGGTATTTCACTATACCCATTTCCTCACAGCAACAACGGGTCTTTCCTGGGCGCACCAGTACTTCCTGTGATTCTCTCCACAGGTGGACACCGCATAAGCACAAATGTCAGGGGTCTTTCCTGGGCACACCAGTACTTCCTGTGACTCGCTTCACAAGTGGACACCCTATGACATCAAGCATCACAAAAAGGGCCTTTCCTGGTCCCACCAGTACTTCCTGTGCCCCATACACAGGTTGGACCCGAAACCATCACAAGGCTATTTTCCTGGGCTACCACCCCAGTACTTCCTGCTACTCCTTTTCGCAGGTATAACCCGTAGACTCCTTAACACTACACGTTTATCACGGAGTCTTCTCCGGTTCGTATGCAACATCACCAATCCATACCAACCTGTCCAGATGGGCTTCACACAGCATGCCTATTCCGTACTCCATTTCCGGATCTATATGCAATACCAAGGGGATTTCAAGCATCCACCCAAACGACTCCCAAAAGCAGCCACCTCTTGGTGGGGGAATCAAAAGATATGCCAAAACAGAAGCCTTCACATGGCTAGGAAGAAAAGTCGTTACCCTTGACGATCGCTTCGGTGCCATGGCTTGAAAGCTTGCTTGCAAGACTCGCAAGAGCGTTTCCTCCGCAACGCTGGCTTCGGATCTCTAGCTGGTAAACCGCAGCACCACCAACAGCAGCCCCCTTCCCTTCTTCCTCCTCCTTTCTCTCTCTCTTTCTCTCTTCACTTGAAGAAAGGTTAAGGCTAAAGAATATGAGAAATAAATCTCTGACTTCGGCCCTTAAGGAAAAAGAAGAAGAGCTTTCAGCCCTTGGATCCAGACTGAAGGAATGGACGGCCACGATTCTGCCAAAAACACACATTTTGCCCGACACGGCCTCGAACACGGCCGTGTGCCTGGCCGTGTTCCTCAAGCGGTGGTCAACCGACTTATCCAAACCAGTGACACGCCCACGGGACACGCCCGTATCATGGGCCGTGTCCCTAACACGCCTTCAGACACGCCCGTGTCTGTGGCCGTGTGCCTGGGGAAAAAAAATCCCAAATCATCCCGAGACTTCACACGGCCTGTGACACGCCCGTGTCCCAGGCCGTGTGCCCAGACACGACACAAAGACACGCCCTGTCGAATTCTTTCGGTGGGCTGAGTTCGTCGCCTGATTTGACACGCCCTGTGACACGCCCGTGTCACAGGCCGTGTTCAACACTCGACACGCACTTCTCGACACTCGACGATCGTCGAGTAAAAATCGTCGAGAATGCGACACGGCCTTGGACACGCCCGTGTCCTGGGCCGTGTGCCTCCTCTCGACGGATCGTCGAGAGCAAAAATCGTCGAGACAAAGCCCAATCGTCGACATAACCTCGACACGCCCTGCGACACGCCCGTGTCGCAGGCCGTATCACCTGACACGCCCTGGGACACGCCCGTGTCCCAGGCCGTGTCACCCAAAATTTTCCTGTTTCAGAACTTTGGGCTGTTACACAACAACACAGGTTGGTGAACAATCAACACCCCCTGTTGATTTAGTAACATCAAGAGACCATCCAATTTCCCAAATAATTGGAGACATCTCAGCTGGTGTGCAAACCAGAAATCAGGTCAACCAAAACCTGTTGCACACCTGCTTCCTATCTCAAATTGAACCTCAGTCCATTCAAGATGCAGAGCAAGATACACACTGGATCATTGCAATGCAAGAGGAGTTGCATCAATTTGAAAGGAACAAAGTATGGGAACTAGTGCCAAAGCCTATGGATCACTCCATTGTTGGAACAAAATGGGTATTCAGAAACAAACTGGATGATCAAGGAGTAATTGTAAGGAACAAGGCAAGGCTAGTTGCTCATGGATATTCTCAAGAAGAAGGGATAGACTACGACCAGACCTTTGCACCTGTTGCAAGATTGGAAGCCATCAGAATATTTTTAGCCTATGCAGCACATAAAGGCTTCAAGGTATATCAGATGGATGTCAAAAGTGCATTCCTAAATGGAGACATCAAAGAGGAAGTTTATGTCAGACAACCTCCAGGTTTTATCTCTCCAACTTATCCTGATTATGTTTTTAGATTGAATAAAACATTATATGGTCTCAAGCAAGCTCCTATAGCATGGTATGAGATCCTAGCATGTTTTCTCTTGTAAAAAGGTTTTATAAGGGGTAGAGTAGACCAAACTATTTTCATTAGAACCCATAAGTCCCATACCCTACTAGTACAGATTTATGTAGACGATATTATTTTTGGTTCTACTGACTCCAAATTGTGCATAAGGTTTTCCAACCTAATGCATTCTAAATTTGAAATGTGTAGCATGGGTGAGCTATCCTTCTTCCTAGGATTGCAAGTCAAGCAACATGCTGAAGGCATCTTTATTTCTCAAACCAAATATGCAAATGAATTGGTTAAGAAATTTGTCATGTCTGAAGCATCTTGTATGAAAACACCCATGCCTACTAATGATGTATTGGATGCTGATGAACATGGGAAACCTGTTGATCAGACAACATATAGAGCAATGATTGGCTCTTTACTGTATATTACAGCTAGTAGACCAGATATAATGTTTGCTACATGTATATGTGCTAGGTTCCAAGTAAGCCCTAGAGAGTCACACCTAATACTAGTAAAGAGGATTCTCAGGTATGTTAAAAGTTGTCCAAATCGAGGTCTCTGGTATCCAAAAGATTCAGCATTTGATTTAACTGGATTTTCTGATGCTGATTATGCTGGATGCAGAATTGACAGGAAAAGCACCAGTGGAACTTGTGAGTTCCTTGGTGACAGACTTGTCTCCTGGTTTTGTAAGAAATAAACTTCTGTGTCAACTTCAACTGCTGAAGCTGAATATATGGCTGCAGGCAGTTGTTGTTCACAAATCTTGTGGATTCAAAACCAACTCCTAGACTATGGCTACAACTTAGAGAAGTCTAAAATCTTTTGTGATAACACCAGTGCTATTTCTATAGCTCAAAATCCAGTCCTCCATAGTAGGACAAAACATATAGAGATTAGGCATCATTTCTTAAGGGATAATGTTGAAAAGAATAAAATTGAACTACAATATATCCCAACTGATTTACAAAGGGGAGATATTTTCACCAAGCCATTGGATGAAAAGAAACACACCTTCTTCCTAAATCAGTTAGGAATGTTAGATGGAGGAAGTCTTAAATAATATCCAAGATTTTGAAAGCTTAAAAATTGACCAAAACTAGGCAAACATCTTGATTTTTCCTTAGTGTCTAGAGTTTTTCTGATCTCTGAACTGCGCTCGACGATTTTCCCCCTGATCATCGAACGGAGATCGACGATTTCCGAAATCGTCGAACTGAGTTCAGCGTTTCTCAGATAGTATGAACTATCTCTTCCGGTCAACGATCGTCGAACGACGCTCGACGATTTTGTTCTTTGAACGATCGTCGAACAGAGCTCGACGCTCTCCAATATCATCAAACGGAGATCGATGATGTTGAAGACTCTTCAGATTCCTTTAGAAGCCTCGATCGTCGAATTGAGTTCAACGATCTTTCCAATTCTGCATCGAACCCTAATATAAAATTCATTTTTCGCCGTCGTTTTTCAGGATATCATAGAGTTATTCAAAGAGCAGAACCTGACAGCAATCATGACCACAAGGATTAAGCTTGCATCTGATGAGATAAAGGAATGGGTCTACACTGCACACAATCAGGACAACTCCACCCTTGTTGGGTCAATTTCTGGCACTCAGGTACCCTTGACCCCAGAAATTTTATCATAGGTTTTTGAGTTGAGAAATGGTGGAGATACTGCTGACTTGTCTGGAGAAGAGTATACTAACCTGCTTGCTAGAATGGGTCATTCTGAGGCCAACCCTAGCAAGCTCTTGAAAAAGAACCTTTCTGTGGAATACAGATTCCTGGCAGATGTAGTTGGGAAAGTGCTACTGGATAAGCACTCTGCTCATGATACAATCTCAAGATATCAGCTCTGCCTAATAGGAACCCTTGTAGACACGAAGAATTTGAATTGGGGAGAAGTATTCTTTGACCTTATCAAAAAGAAGATAAACAAAAGTTTTGTAAACTTTAGAAGAATCTTAGGGGTGTTTCTGCAGTATAGGTGCCTTGCCTGCTGGTCTCTTCTGGAATCCATATCAATGCATCCAAGAGACTGTCTTGTGCCCTGTTTGGTAAATGGTACAGACAAATCATCAAGCCCAGCAGGCCCTCCTCCAGCACTCCTTCAGGCATAAGGACTCTCAGAGTCACTTACTCACAGGTCTCTGCCCCTGCAGATGACCTGCCTGCTGATGTTGCTTCTCCTCCTCCTCCAATTCCATCTCTTCCCATACCATCTACCATTCCAACTCCATCCACCATCTTCATTGTCAGACTCTTCTTCAGGCATAAAGAATTATAGTCAAAGGATAAAAGTACCTGATCAGCTTCTGTCTCTGAAGCATCTTCATTGTCAGACTCTTCTTCATCTGATTGACTCCTGGAGGCATCAATAGCAATAAGATATACTTCTTTGGCCCTTGCCTCTTCTTCTTCTTCTTCACTGGAGCTGGAGGATGTGGATTCATCCTCAGTTTCACTCCAGGATTCAGCTACAAAGCCTTCCTCCTTCTTCTTATATTTGTTGGAAGAAGGTCTGCTGCTTTGCTGTCTACTAGAATCCTTCCCTCTTCTCTTTTCCTTCTTTTGATTTTTTGGACACTCTGAGATGAAGTGTCCAGGTTTCCTGCAGCCAAAGTAAACCACTTCTTTAGTGGGGGTTTTGTCATACCTTGGCTTGTCATCCTGCCTGGATGACTTCCTTCTGAAATACTTCCTTGCCATTTTATAGAATCTCTTAGCAAAGAGACTCATGAGCTCTTCAATCACAGTTTAGGATTCAGTTTCTTCAACAGCTTTAAAAGCTATGTTGTGCTCCTTCCTTGCTGGTGGAGATGTTAGATATAAAATACTCTAGAGGGGGGGTGAATAGAGTATTTAGGGTTTATAAAATTTTTGCTAATTAATTCAATCTATTACTAGTGCTGCAGAAATTAAATTAAAACCACAAACACTGCAACCTAGAAAGCACAGCCACAGCAAGAACAAAAAAAAACAGCAACCCAGACAACACAAGAATTTTATAGTGGTTCCCCATCCTGGGTACATCCACTCTTCTACCACACTGGTAGGAATCCACTCAGGTTTTTGATCAAGTGACTGCCACCAATGAGCTTTTGATCAGGTGCTCAAAAACCAAACCTCAAATCTTTTGATCAGGTGACTTGCAACCAGGAATAACTTTTGAAGGGAGTTAAGAACCCTTTATACAGTGGGGGATGAGAGAGTGATTTTGTCTTCTCTTTCTCAAATACAACTGGGAAGACTCTAGTGGAAAAATGATGTTAGCAAACGCTCCCCTTGAGATATAGAATGATTCAGGAAGTTGAAGCCTTGCTGTAGGGTGATAGGTCTTCAAGCTTTTGCTTTGACCAGATGAACTCCACAAATTTCTTGACAGATAGAATATTTGTTGTCCTTTAAAGAATCCTAGCATTTAGAAGGAAGAAGACTCTTGATCTTGAATTTATGTTCTTCTTCTTCTTCAGCTTGTTGTTCTTTTCTCTGGACAAAGGCTAGGGCTTTTTGTTTCTTGACAGTGTTGTTGCCCAGTGAGCTCTGTATGCTGTATATTCTCTGTAAGTATCTCTCTCTCTCTGTTATTTCTCAGTGTGCTGTCGAGAGAGAAGAAGATCCTTATTGACTTTATTTTTCTGACTACTCTGCACTAGAAGAGAAAGAAAATCCCTTTTTTATTTTCCATATAAATTTCCTTTTGAAATTTCAATTCCTTTCTGCATTGAATTCTGACGGCCTGGAGAATATTTGCATTGATTGATTTCCCCAACTATCCCATGTGAAAACAACAAGCAATAATTCTGATGAAGTCCGTAATCAATGCTTGCTTCTCATGGTAATATTCATAGAATATTTATGCATTGATTACTCAGGAATTATTGTAATAAAAAAGGACAGGGGGAGGGAAATTTCTACGTCTGGAACTTTACAGAAATAGTTTAGCAGAATTCGTCGATCTGTGTCCAGTGTTCATCGAATAGAGAAGTCAAGTTTGTCGACCAGATAATCTTTGTTCGTCGAGCTGAGATCCACGATCGTCGACCTAAGAACTGATAACTACTTTTTTTAGACCTGTCAATTTTGTGCATCAAGTTCGTTGAGCTAGGAATATAACTTCGTCGACTGAATAATAGAATTCCATGTTTCTTGGATTTGAGAATGTTGAAGTAACGTGTCCAAAAATTGTTGACCTCAGAACTGGGTTCGTCGACTTGAGAACTAGTTTCGTCGAGCTGAGAACTTCTAACTGCTACTTCATAAATCTTGTCAAGACTGTGGTCTAAGTTCGTCAAGCTAAGAAGTTAAGTTCGTCGAATGAAGTGTGATTCTGGACTTTGAATACTTAGTTGTTTCTGGAATAAGATGTTGAAGTACAATACCCAGAGATCGTTGACCTGAGAGATAAGTTCGTCGACCTAAGAACTAAGTTCGTCGACTGGAGTTAAGTGAAGAATTCTGGACTTAGAATGTTGAAGTATACTCTGGAAATCGTCGAACTGAGATTCAAGTTCGTCGAGCTCAGCTCAGAGAATTGTCTTTGATTTTGTCGAGCTGAGCACGACTTTTGTCGACCTGAGTTCGATGAACGTCGAACTCATTTTCTGAGTTTGACATTTCTCTAAGTCTTGAGTCTTCTGCAGTTTATTTATGGCTTGTCCATGTGGTGTTGACTCTAAGGACATAGCCTAGACTCTAGAACTCATACATGACCCTGGCTATACAAGTTGGGTCAAATATCCTAGTTTAGTGAACCTAGCCCAAATCCAACTAGGGATCCAACACAACATATTGAGATAGGCCAGACTTTGACTGACATTCTGGAGGCCTTCAGGGCTCAGCAGGTTCCGGCTCCTCAGCCAAATCCCGGGGCAAACTGGCTGAGCGACTTCCGGGGGCTTTCTCCCCCATCCTATCTCGGGACAAAAACTACAGTTCGTATGGAGGAGTGGATGGACATCATTTTTGAGATGTTGGACGGTATTAGATGCCCATCAGAGGAGGCTGTGACTTTGGCAGTCTTATGTCTGGAGTCGCATGCAAAGAGGTGGTTGAAGTCGCTGTTCTACACCACCTTTGCTAGAGTGGATAGTGAGGACATTTCCTGGGAGGAGTTCAGGGCAGCCCTATTGGAGCATTTTCTGCCTCAGTCAGCGAGAGATGAGTTGGATGACAGGTTCCTAAAGTTGAGGCAGGGAAGCAGGACAATTTTGGAGTACTATTGGGAGTTTATTAATTTAGCCCGCTTTGCACATTCGTACCAGCTGGATGATGTGGGCTACGCGAAGAGGTTCTATAAGGGACATCATGATGACACGAGGTAGGACCTCCTCTTCGTCTCTGATGGGAGTTTGGCCATGATCTTGGAGATGGCCAAGAAACTAGAGGCAGACCACCTTGCTGTCCGAGGCCAGAAGAGATCGGTCAATGATGATGTGATTGGCGGTAGGAGAGACCCTCCAAGAGGTCAAGTTATTGGGGAAAAGAGGAATGGGTATCAGCCCCGTCAGGAGGGTAGACAAGAGTAAAGGACCCCGATGGTGTAAGCACCTCAGCCACTACAAATGAGGGAGATGCCGAGGGCAGTGGAGGAGCCACCGACATGTTATTGGTGTAACCAGCCGGGGCACATTCGGAGGAACTGACCTAAGAGAGGAGCACCATTACCAGCACTCCAGGAGGCCACACCTACTCGGCAGTTTGGTGGGTAGGGACATGGCAAGGGCGGTGGATTTTAGGGGAGAGAGCGCAGATAGGACAAGGGGCAGGTTTATGCCTTGGATCTGGCACAGCCCCGGAACTCGGAGAGGTTAATAGCAGGTACATCCAATTTTTCTTTTTAAAGTTCTTTTCTTTCTAAGATGAGACTGTGTAGATTTGAAACAGTTTAAATGCTAAGGAAGAATCTTGAACTAGATAACTAAGAATACTGTAATAAACTCAGGAGTAGTGTTGGTGTGTGGCAAGCCCGCCCTCACTCTCTTTGACACAGGGCAATCACATAATTTCATCTTAGAGGACTTCGTCGAGAAGCTTGAGGGTGTTAGATTTTACGAGGGAGTTACCAGGAGGGTGCGTCGCCCCAATGAGAAGGTTGTCTGATTTACTGCAAGTTGCATCATGAGGGTGATCATCGATAGGTTGACCCTCTACGCCCCAACAACGACCCTGAGCTTGCCAAACTTCGATCTCGTTCTGGCTATGGCATGGCTCGCCCAGAACCACGCTCAGATTAACAGCCCGACGAGGAGGGTTATACTGAGATGTGGTGATGTATATGCGCTGTTTGAAGGTACTGCACCTGTTTCTTGCCTCTTTCTCTCATCTATTCAGGCCGTCAACGCCCACCTGCAGGGAGACGAGGTTTACCAGGTGTTGTTCGAGATGACTGAGGTCAAGGGCTCTGTTACTGATATTCCGGTGGTTCGAGATTTTGCTGACGTATTCCTAGAGAAGCTGCCGGGGTTACCACCGTATCGGCAGCAGGTCTTCTAGATTCAGCTCGTGCTGGGGGCTAAGACGGTATCAGGAGCACCCTACCGTATGGCCCTAAAGGAGCTGGTAGAGTTTCGGAGACAATTATAAGAGCTGGTGAAGCAGGATTTTTCAGGCCGAGCTCCTTGCCTTGGGGAGCTCCAGTTTTATTCGTGAAGAAGAAGGATGGCTCGCTCTGCTTATGCATTGATTACAGATCCCTGGACAAGCTCACGGTCCGAAATACATATCCCCTGCCCAGGATTAATGAGTTGTTTGACCAGTTGGAGTGAGCTCATTGGTTTTTGAAGTTAGATTTGCGATCTGGTTATTACCAGCTGCGTATACAGGAGTAGTACATTCCAAAGACAGCCTTTAGCAGTAGATATGTGTTATTTGAGTTCACAGTGATGCCCTTCTACCTCACGAATGCCCCATACGCGTTCATGAGCTTGATGAACTGGGTATTCAAGGCTTACCTTCACATTTTGTCATAGTTTTTATAGATGACATTCTTATATATGCAAGGACTGAGGAGGAGCATCCTCTCCACCTGGCACTGACCTTGGAGAAGCTCCAGGAGCACAGATTGTGTGCGAAGTTCAGCAAGTGCCATTTCTGGTTGAAGGACATGGCCTTTCTGGGCTATATTATCAGTGGAGCAGGTTTAGCAGTAGATCCGGTGAAGGTTCAGGTAGTTCGAGTTTGGCCTCCTCTGTAGACAACCACCAATGTGAGTAGTTTTCAAGGACTTGTCGGCTATTACAGGAAGTTCGTAGAGGGGTTCTCCCGGATTGCTCTCCCGCTCACATGTAACACCCCCTATCCGTCGCATAGTATATAGCAGTAGGTCCGGCCGGGGCCCGACGCCATATACCACAGACAGACTGGGTGGTTACGTATGGAAACCATCCAACCAATCTCAACGTCCTACACAGAGCATTCTAGCGGAAGCAGTTTATAAGAGTTGTAAACAAGAACCCAGCATAGGAGCATGAATGTCCACTAATACCAAAAGGAATGTTATACAAAAATACCCAAAACCGGCCTTAAGGCCTTACAAAGTGTTTCACTTGAAAATTACATGTTTTACAAACCACGACACGCAGGCCGGTCATACATGAATAAAGCAGTAAACACTTCTACTTGGGCCTTCGAGGGCCAGCTTCGCAAAAAGGGCTTTAGCCCGCTATTGACCGCTTGGTCCAGCTGCACCTGCAAGCAACAAACCACCGCATGGTGGCAAAACAAGGCAACAGTCAGAAATGTTGACCAAATTATAACGATCCCGCCCCCAACTCGGGGCGGCGATGCTCCTTCCCTGCATTTCATTAGCATAAGCGAGCCATATAAATAACCATAGCCATTACATCACAGACGTTGGCTCGTACGGCCACGCGTCCCGTGCACTCAGGGCACATTCTCGGTGAACCGGTTGATGTCACGTCAATTAAAGCCATTAACATTCCGGACTCACCACCGCCACTTAGACGGCCAAACCTATGAGCAATTTGTCTTCCTGGCCTGGGTCACGACAATTTAAGCCATTGACCGCCGAAGACTCACATCTATGCCAACGACGAGTGCCACGTAACCTTAGGTCTCTCTAACCGAACGACATAAAGTGGGTACGGTTCCGTCTAACCCGTGCTCATATCGCAACGACAATTTAAGCCATTTGCGCGGGTCAAACTTCCGCCGAGTCCCATTCTATCGCAAGTCACATAACCCCGTTATGTTCAAGTTGGCTCTCAGGCCACCAAGTTGGCAAGATCTCGTATCCGCCCAGTTTTCCGGGTGCACCTTTGGGTTAGTCCCCAAGGCTCTCTGCTGCAATCTACCGCGTAGAAAACCCGAAAAACAACCAATAGCACGGAGTCTTCTCCGGCCTTATGCAATGCAACATCACCGATCCAGACTAACATGTCCGAGTAGGCTTCACACATCATGCCTATGTCCGTTCTCGCATACGGACTCTAAACATCGGGGACTTCACATATCTACCCGAAGGAACGCCTCCAACTCTCCGCAAACTCACGAGAGCGGGCTTCCTATGCTAGGAAAGAGAGCTATTCGTGCTCAAGATGAGGATCGTTACCCTTGAGTTCCTCTTTGGCGCCATTGAAAAGTAATCGGATGGAAATCGCCGCACTTGCGTTTCCTCCGTGGATCCGGAGTCGGCTTGCGATTCGGAGCTCCGAAGTTCCTCCAATGGCGGATCTAGCTCCTCTTCCACTCTTGGCTTTCCTCTTTCTCTAAGGACATAGAGAGATGAAAAGTGAAGGAAAGTGATGGATTTCTAAGTCAACTCACGGGTATATCCTCTCAGGAACAACCCCCAGCCGTTGGATCTCAACCTAAGAAAACGAACGGCTTTGATTCGGGGCTGAAATGCCCAATCTGGACCGAACACGGCCTGGCACACGCCCGTGTCCAGGGCCGTGTGCCGCATTCGCCGTCAAAATCGAATCACCTGGAACCTCACACAGGTATCGAACACGCCCGTGTTCGAGCTGACACGCCCGTGTTCCACCTGACACGGCCGTGTAGCCGGCCGTGTACACCGTGATTTTTCCCCCATTTTCAACCCGAGCACTGCACGGGTTCTAGGACACGCCCGTGTCCTTGCCCGTGTCATATTGACACGCCTGGACCCCAGGCCGTGTACACGGGACATTTCGTCGAGGGAAGATCGACGACTTGATGACACGACCTTGGACACTCCCGTGTCCTAGGCCGTGTTCCTTGTCTCGACGATCGTCGAGTGAATCTCGACGACTCCCCGGGACGATCGTCGACACGGGTCGACACGCCCTGCGACACGCCCGTGTCGCAGGCCGTGTGCCCATTCTCGACGAATCGTCGAGTATAACTCGACGACTTCACGGCTAAGTGTCGACACACGCTTGACACGCCCTGGGACACGCCCGTGTCCCAGGCCGTGTGCCTTCAGCCAGAACCCAAACTGGCCCAAAACGTCCCCCTTCGCTCCTTTGAGTTTCGGGGCGTTACAACTCTCCCCCTCTTAAAAGAATTTCGCCCACGAAATTACATAAAGGAAAGACATACAAAAACAAAATTTTGTACCTGAGCGGAACAACTCCGGATACTCGTCAAGCATAGTCTGCTCTCGCTCCCAAGAGAGCTCCTCACGACCGCAATTGTCCCACCGGACCTTGACCATCCTGATCTCTTTATTGCGTAGTCGCTTGACCTCCGAGTCCTCAATCCGCACGGGCTTGACCTTTGTCGTTAGCCCACTATCCACCGGCACTTGATCACCCGCGATCACTTGCGTAGGCTCTTGCACCGCCTTCCGAAGCACCGAAATATGGAATACATCATGTAAACCACTTAGCTCCACTGAAAGCTTCAGCCGATAGGCCACTTCCCCAACTCGCTCCTGAACCTCAAATGGTCCAAGGTATCTTGGGTTTAGCTTTTTCAATCGCCGTACCCGCGAGACACCCTTGAACGTCTTGATCTTCAAGTATACATAATCGCCCACAGCGAACTCCACGTTCCTGTGCTTGGCATTATAGTACTTTGCTTGCCGGTCCTGAGCGATAAGCAACCTCTCCCAAATGGTTCTCACCAAAGAAGTAGCACCCTCTACTTCCGATCGCTTATACAACTTTGACTCACCCGTTTCTATCCAAGACAACGGCGTGCGACATCTTCTACCATATAGGGCCTCGAGAGGCACCATCTGAATACTTGCTTGGTAGCTGTTGTTGTATGCGAACTCCACCAAATAAAGGTGGTCTTCCCATTGCTTTCCAAAATCCAAGACACACATGCGAAGCATGTCTTCCATGGTTCTATTCACCCTCTCGGTCTGCCCATCCGTTTGTGGGTGGAAGGCTGTGCTAAACTTCAGCTTTGTTCCCAACATTTGCTGCACCAGCCTCCAATCATTGGACGTGAACCGCCCATCTCGGTCACTCACGATGCTGCGGGGCACACCATGAAGCCGTACTATATTATCCACATAAAGCTTTGCCAGCTTCTCCACCGGATCGTCCTTCCTATGCGGAATAAAATGCGACACCTTCGTTAATCGATCAACAACCACCCAAATGGCGTCGTTCCCCTTTTGCGACCTTGGCAAACCATGCACAAAGTCCATAGAGATGTCGTCAAATTTCCACTCCGGAATAGGCAAGGACTTAAGAAATCCTCCCGGCTTTTGGCACTCCGCCTTTACCAAGGCGCAGGTTTGGCACTTCGCTACGTATAGCGCCACATCCTTTTTCAAACCCGGCCACCAAAATAGTTTCTTTACATCACGGTACATCTTCGTGCTCCCCGGGTGAATCGAGTACTTGGTATGGTGTGCCTCGTACAACAACTCCACCCGTAAATTGCCCACACTTGGGACGCACAGACGACCGTCTTTCCAAAGCAATCCGTCCTCCACGACGAATTGGGAATTTGACCCATCCAGGGCCTCTATCATGAACTGCTTCATATGAGCATCCATATCCAAAGCCTGCCGAATCCGATCAGCCAGGTTATATTGGACTTCAGTCCAATTCAGCACTGCTTCAGCACTTAATTGTCTATCCACACAAACAATCTCCAACGCCTCCAACTCCCGCACCAACCGCTCATCATGCACCGATAGACAATTGGCTTGAGCTGGGGCTCGACGACTCAACGCGTCCGCAACCGCATTCCCTTTGCCAGGCACGTAGTGGATCTTGAATGTATAGTCCCCCAGGAACTCCATCCATCTACGCTGCCGCATATTCAGATCCTTCTGATCTATCAGGTACTTCAGGCTCTTGTGATCGGTGTAGATATCAATCTTCTCACCGTACAAATAGTGTCTCCACAGCTTCAAGGCAAAAATCACGGCCGCCAACTCCAAGTCATGGACCGGATAATTCCTCTCGTGCACTTTTAGCTGTCTCGAGCCATAAGCTATCACGCTTCCGTGCTGCAGTAGCACGCAACCCAAACCGCTGCCTGAAGCATCGCTATATATATGATAGCCTTCGGTTCCACATGGCGAACTCAGCACAGGCGCCGTGGTCAACCGACACTTCAATTCCTCAAAGGCTCGCGCGCACTCCGGCGTCCAAATGAACTTATGATCCTTCCTCGTCAAAGTAGTGAGAGGTAACGCTAACCGCAAGAAGTTCTCTACGAAGCGCCTATAATAGCCGGCAAGCCCCAAAAAGCTCGGGACTTCTG
Source organism: Platanthera guangdongensis (assembly GCA_039583875.1). Taxonomy (NCBI): domain Eukaryota; kingdom Viridiplantae; phylum Streptophyta; class Magnoliopsida; order Asparagales; family Orchidaceae; genus Platanthera; species Platanthera guangdongensis. The sequence goes on from CM077152.1 coordinate 174,676,632, forward strand.
CTACCGTAGCAAGCTCAGGCCACTCCCGTATCGCAACAATCTTCGCCGGATCCACAGCAATACCCTCTCCACTCACTATATGCCTGAGGAACGCTACTGAGGATAGCCAAAACTCGCATTTCGAGAACTTGGCATACAACTGATTTCTCCTTAGCGTCTCCAACACCAAATAAAGATGCTTGAAGTGATCTTTCTCACTTTGCGAGTACACCAAAATATCGTCGATGAAGACGATCACAAAATGGTCCAAGTACTCCCTGAACGTCCTGTTCATCAAATCCATGAATACTGACGGCGCATTAGTCAGCCCAAACGGCATGACCGTAAACTCATAATGCCCGTATCTCGTACTAAACGCTGTCTTCGGGATATCACTCTCCCTTATCCGCAGCTGATAGTACCCAGACTTGAGATCTAACTTCGAGTACACCGTCGACCCGACTAACTGATCAAAGAGATCATCAATCCTAGGGATCGGGTACTTGTTCTTCTCAGTCAGCTTGTTTAGCTCCCGATAATCAATACATAATCTCAAGCTTCCATCCTTCTTCTTAACAAAGAGGACCGGTGCGCTCCAAGGCAAAGAACTCGGGCGCACATACCCTTGCTCCAACAACTCTTGCAGTTGAACTTTCAGCTCCGCCATTTCCTTAGGCGCTAGCCGATACGGAGATCGTGACACAGGCTTTGCACCTGGCACTAGCTCGGTCGTAAAATCTATCTCCCGCTGAGGCGGGGCTCCAGGAGGATCTGCGGGGAACACATGAGGGTATTCCGATACCACTGAAATACAATCAAAAGCGGGCTTCGGCTTTGCAACCTCCACTAGTGTAAAGAACAGTTCTGCTCCGGCACGAACCGCCTTCACCACCTGAAGAGCAGACATCAACGTCTTGCTCGACCCCTTTAAGCCCGTAAAAGTCATCTCACGACTTGCTCCCAGCTTGACTTCCTTGCTACCGCAATCTATATGGGCCTGCTGCTCCGAGAGCCAGTCCATGCCAAATATGACGTCAAACTCCACTAATGGAAGTAAAGACGCCCGCAGGTCGAACTCCTACTCCCCAATACGAATCTTAACATCGCAGATCCTATCCGCTCGCATCGAACACCCGTTGGGCAACAACACATCCAACTTGTCCTTTGCCATCGAAGAAGGGACTCCGATGCGTGATATAAATCCTTCGGACAAGAAGGAGTGTGAAGCTCCCGTATCGAAGAGTGCTCGTGCCGGATTTTCACAAATCAATACAAATCCTAAACAAGTAGTGGTGAGGTAACATGTGCATAACAAGCATATAAAGAAATTGACTTGCTATAAATTAAATCGTACCTGTCACCACATCAGCTTGTTTAATGGCCTCCTGTTCGCCAAGATTGTAGACCCTTGGTTGGGCCGGAGCATAATGGGACGCGGTCGACTCCACCGCCTTTCCCTTCTCTTCATATGTAGCTCCTGGCCTCCTCTCGGACTTAGGACGTCCGCTCAAACAATCACGGGCGAAATGCCCCATCTTTCCACATGTAAAGCACGCGTCCGGGGTCCGACTCGTAGTCGCTCCAGAAGCGCCAGAAGGAGCTGGACCCGAAGTCCTATGCTTCTTGAAAGACCTACGATAGCCGGACTTTGAAGTAGTCGGCACTCTGAACTCAGATTTCTTTTCACCCAAGCTTTTCTTCGCTTGCATGCTCTTCATGTCCTTCTCCAAGGACCGGGCAGTATTGACCAAGGTTAAGAAACCCTGCATCATTGGCCCCGATAGTAGCAGTCTCAACTCATCCCTCAAGCCTTCGTAGAATCGATTAGTCTTGCGCTCCTCATCCATGATGGTGGAGCTAGCATAACGACTCAACCGCATAAACTCGTGGAGATATTCATCCACGCTCCTCTCACCCTGAACCAACTTCAGGAACTCATTCTCCATTGAAATCCTCTGAGTAGAAGGGAGGTATCTTGCTAAGAACAATCCCGAGAACTCTTCCATCGGAACGTCTATCAGTTGTCTACCTCTCAAATGATGCAGCTCCAATCCTTCCCACCACATCCTCGCTTCACCGTCCAGCAGGAACGTAGCGATGGTGGTCATTTGCCACTCCTCCGTCTCCGTCGCCGTCATGTCTCTCTTCACCCTAGAGAGCCAGTCTTCAGCCTGAGATGGGGTTCCCAACCCCGAGAATAACGGAGGGTTAAAGCTCATTACATGCTTTAGCTGCCTCTCAATTGCCCTCCTTGGCACTACCAGTTCTACGACCACTTGCTCCACCCTCCTCGGCTCAGCCTCTCGCAGAGGTTCTTGCTCCATCACGGGAGCGGGCTGCTGCGCTTGCCTTCCAGTCTGCGCATTAATCACGGCCAACACCGCTTCAGCCACCAATCGTATATTTTCAGCCGACAAAGGTGTTGCAGGAGCAACATCCGGTGCACTACTAGCCTCAGAAACTCGGCGTTCTAACGGCCCAACACCACTTTTGGTCACCTATAGTGGTACAAAACACCGTTAGGCGACCAAATAAATTGCAAACAGCAATTATAGGAACACGCAGATTCCTCAAACACGAGTATTTTCATTCCTAAGTGGACATTCATGGGTTCTTTTTACCATTATAACGATGACGCACACAATGTGCTCACCACCCCTTAAAAAGAATTCGCCCACGAATTCACTTTAAGCCCGACCAAAACCAGTAGTCTGATACCAAATTGTAACACCCCCTATCCGTCGCATAGTATATAGCAGTAGGTCCGGCCGGGGCCCGACGCCATATACCACAGACAGACTGGGTGGTTACGTATGGAAACCATCCAACCAATCTCAATGTCCTACACAGAGCATTCTAGCGGAAGCAGTTTATAAGAGTTGTAAACAAGAACCCAGCATAGGAGCATGAATGTCCACTAATACCAAAAGGAATGTTATACAAAAATACCCAAAACCGGCCTTAAGGCCTTACAAAGTGTTTCACTTGAAAATTACATGTTTTACAAACCACGGCACGCAGGCCGGTCATACATGAATAAAGCAGTAAACACTTCTACTTAGGCCTTCGAGGGACAGCTTCGCAAAAAGGGCTTTAGCCCGCTATTGACCGCTTGGTCCAGCTGCACCTGCAAGCAACAAACCACCGCATGGTGGCAAAACAAGGCAACGGTCAGCAATGCTGACCAAATTATAACGATCCCGCCCCCAACTCAGGGCGGCGATGCTCCTTCCCTGCATTTCATTAGCATAAGCGAGCCATATAAATAACCATAGCCATTACATCACAGATGTTGGCTCGTACGGCCACGCGTCCCGTGCACTCAGGGCACATTCTCGGTGAACCGATTGATGTCACGTCAATTAAAGCCATTAACATTCCGGACTCACCACCGCCACTTAGACGGCCAAACCTATGAGCAATTTGTCTTCCTGGCCTGGGTCACGATAATTTAAGCCATTGACCGCCGAAGACTCACATCTATGCCAACGGCGAGTGCCACGTAACCTTATATCTCTCTAACCGAACGACATAAAGCGGGTACGGTTCCATCTAACCCGTGCTCATATCGCAACGACAATTTAAGCCATTTGCGCGAGTCAAACTTCCTCCGAGTCCCATTCTATCGCAAGTCACATAACCCCGTTATGTTCAAGTTGGCTCTCAGGCCACCAAGTTGGCAAGATCTCGTATCCGCCCAGTTTTCCGGGTGCACCTTTGGGTTAGTCCCGAAGGCTCCCTGCTGCAATCTACCGCGTAGAAAACCCGAAAAACAACCAATAGCACGGAGTCTTCTCCGGCCTTATGCAATGCAACATCACCGATCCAGACTAACATGTCCGGGTAGGCTTCACACATCATGCCTATGTCCGTTCTCGCATACGGACTCTAAACATCGGGGACTTCACATATCTACCCGAAGGAACGCCTCCAACTCTCCGCAAACTCGCGAGAGCGGGCTTCCTATGCTAGGAAAGAGAGCTATTTGTGCTCAAGATGAGGATCGTTACCCTTGAGTTCCTCTTTGGCGCCATTGAAAAGTAATCGGATGGAAATCGCCGCACTTGCGTTGCCTCCGTGGATCCGGAGTCGGCTTGCGATTCGGAGCTCCGAAGTTCCTCCAATGGCGGATCTAGTTCCTCTTCCACTCTTGGCTCTCCTCTTTCTCTAAGGACTTAGAGAGATGAAAAGTGAAGGAAAGTGATGGATTTCTAAGTCAACTCACGGGTATATCCTCTCAGGAACAACCCCCAGCCGTTGGATCTCAACCTAAGAAAACGAACGGCTTTGATTCGGGGCTGAAATGCCCAATCTGGACCGAACACGGCCTGGCACACGCCCGTGTCTAGGGCCGTGTGCCGCATTCGCCGTCAAAATCGAATCACCTGGAACATCACACGGGTATCGAACACGCCCGTGTTCGAGCTGACACGCCCGTGTTCCACCTGACACGGCCGTGTAGCCGGCCGTGTACACCATGATTTTTCCCCCATTTTCAACCCGAGCACTGCACGGGTTCTAGGACATGCCCGTGTCCTTGCCCGTGTCACATTGACACGCCTGGACCCCAGGCCGTGTACACGGGACATTTCGTCGAGGGAAGATCGACGACTTGATGACACGGCCTTGGACACGCCCGTGTCCTAGGCCGTGTTCCTTGTCTCGACGATCGTCGAGTGAATCTCGACGACTCCCCGGGACGATCGTCGACACGGGTCGACACGCCCTGCGACACGCCCGTGTCGCAGGCCGTGTGCCCATTCTCGACGAATCGTCGAGTATAACTCGAAGACTTCACGGCTAAGTGTCGACACACGCTTGACACGCCGTGGGACACGCCCGTGTCCCAGGCCGTGTGCCTTCAGCCAGAACCCAAACTGGCCCAAAATGTCCCCGTTCGCTCCTTTGAGTTTCGGGGCGTTACATCACATCCTTGAGAAAGAAGGAGGCCCCACTTGTTTGGACACCGTGGTGCGAGGCTGCTTTCCAGAATCTGAAGGGCCGGCTAACCTCGGCTCCTATTCTTTCCCTTCCATCCGGGAGGGAGTGATTTCAAGTATACATCGATGCTTCATACCAGGGGATGGGTGTCGTTCTGATGCAGAATGGGCACCTGATCGCTTATGCTTCCAGACAGTTGAAGAAGCACGAGCTAAACTATCTGGTACACGACTTGGAGATGAGAGCGGTGATTTTCGTTCTGAAAATCTGGAGACACTACATCTATGTTGTTCACTGTGATATCTTTTTAGATTATAAGAACCTGAAATATGTGGACACTCAGGAGCTGAATATCTGATAGAGGTGCTGGGTAGAGTTCCTTTCAGACTATCAGTATACCATTCATTACCATCCTGGCAAGGCGAACGTGGTGGCAGACGCTTTGAGTCAGAGAGACACCATATCGTGGGCAGTGCCCTAGTTGATGGATTTGGAGCTTTTGCATATGTTGGAGGAGATGCGGATATCCTTGGTATTCAGGGATGACCCAGAGTTGTACAGGGAGTACCTCACGTCGATAAGTACCATAGACGACATCTGGGATCGCATCAAGGACGAGCAGAGGCTGGATGCGAGGATGGAGCCCATTTGTAGAGCCTTGGAGGAAGGCACGACTGGGGATTATTCACTGAGAGATGGGCTGCTTTGTTTTTGGGGCAGAGTGTATATACCGGCAGGAGTCCGGATTCGGAAGGACATCATTGTAGAGGCTCATTGCAGCAGATACTCCGTGCACCCGGGTATCACGAAGATGGCAGCATATCTGAAGAAGACCATGTTTTGGCCGGGCATGAAGAAGGACATCATATATTTTGTGACATATTACGAGGCTTGCCAGCTAGTAAAGGCAGAGTGCAGGAGTCCGGCTGGTTTACTGTAGCCACTCCTAGTGCCGGAGTGGAAGTTTGAGGATATATCCATGGACTTCGTACACGGGATACCTCAGTCGCATGCAAGGAACGATTCGATTTGGGTCATCGTCAACAGGCTGACAAGGGTGGCCAGGTTTATCCCAGTAAGAAAGGACGCACCGATAGTTGATCTGGTGCGGAACTTTGTGGAGCAGTTTGTACGCTATCATGGAGTGCCCAAGATGATCGTGTCGGATCAGGATGGGCGTTTCACGTCCATGAAATGGAGGTCAGTACAGGATTACCTGGGCTCTCAGTTGAAGTTTAGCACAACCTTCCAACCTCAGACAGATGGACAGACAGAGCGCACCAACCAGACTTTGGAGGATCTCCTGCTCTCATGCATTCTGGATCGTAGGGAATCTTGGGAGAGACTATTGCCACTGATCGAGTTCTCCTACAACAATAGTCATCAGGCCAGTATACATGTGGGAACTTATGAGGCTATGTATGGACGGAGGTGTCAGACCCCTCTATCTTGGATCCAGGATGAGGACCCCAAGGCTCTTGGTTCGGATTTTGTGGAGGACACTAATACTCAGGTGAGGCTGATACGCGATAGGATGTTGGAGGCTCAGAGCAGGAAGGCCAAGTACTATGATGCGCGACATCGGCAGGTGAAGTTCTTGGTAGGAGACTGGGTGTTCCTGAAGATTCGACCGATGCATGGAATTTCCTGGGTTCGAAGGCGAAAAAAGCTCAGTCCTAGATACATAGGGCCCTACAGTATCCTAGAGCGGGTCGGCCCCTTGGCCTATAGGCTGGAACTTCCGCTAGAGTTAGTAGGACTGCATGACATCTTCCACGTCTCTTCCCTTCGGAGAGCTTTGTAACAGTCTGAATAGCTGATTTCTGCTACGGATGGCCCTGTGGCGTCGGATCGGTCAGTCTGTATGGAGCCGGTCAGGATTGGCGATACAGCGGTACGGACCCTGTGGTGCATGAGGGTTCCGCTGGTCAAGGTTTGTGGAAGAATCAAGGACAAGAGGAGCACATGTGGGAGCAACAAGACTTGATGCAACAAAGGTACCCGGAGCTTGTCACGTCAGGTAATCCTGTTAACCTCTTGGGATGTCACATTCTTTCTCTTATTTATACTTGAAACCCCGTAGGACTAACTTGAATTTTGAGGACAAAATTTTTATTTTTATGTATTGGGATTTGTAATATCCCTCAGACTCCTATACTCCTAGGATGGTTTTGTCATGACTAGGTCATGATAAAACCCTGGGAAGCACTAAAGGGTCTAGTGATACCCAATGTAACACCCCAAAAGTACGGGCTAATCGTCGAGCAGGGATCGACGAAAAATCATCGAGCAGGGCTTGACGAAAAATCATCGAGCAGGGCTCCACGAAAAATCAACGAGCAGGGCTCGACGAAATTGTCGAGCAGGGCTCGACGAAATCGTCGTGCAGGGCTCGACGAAATAGTCGTGCAGGGCTCGACGAAATAGTCGTGCAGAGCTCGACGAAAATTGTCGAGCAGGCCATTAGCGTTTTGGGAGGAGATTATTCACAGCCTAGAGAGACCAAGGGCCCCTCTCTCCTTTTCCAAAGCATTATTCCAAATCCCCATTTAGTGTTGAGAAGGCCAGGGGTTTTTTTGGTGGCTGTTCAATGGCCGGAACAGTGTATCCACCCATGGAAAAAATACAATTAGTGGCCTGATGCGTGTAAATCGGTAAGCGCACCGGTCGCACAAGTAATATAAAATGGGGGTTTTCCCAAGTATCGATCTCACAAGGAACACAGTAAGGTGGAGTTAATTTCGAGGAGGACTTGAGATTGAAGTCCTTAGGGTCGGCGGTAACGATGGGGGCTTTGATGTTTGCGGAAAAAGAAAATAAAACACTATCAACTACTCCTATGCAACGCCGCTATGCGATGTTTCGCCAGGCGGGATGGAAGACTAGTCGGGCCGCTATGCACCGAATTGCTAGGCGAATGGGCGAGTAGGCTTGCGGATGAGGTTATGAGAATGGCGGAATGAGGGTCGTGAGCACCTCTTCGCTACGCACGCCACTAGCAATTGCTAGTGCGGAAAGGGTGGATGGTGGTGGATGGAATATGACGCAACTCGAGCAACTTAAGTAGTAAAATGAAATAGGAATCACATAGACATGAAACACATAACATATACAACCAAAGTTCACTTCATCAATATAAATAGATTTAAAACACCAATATTCAACAATAAAGCAATAACAAGTCAAGAGATCGACCGAATCCGAAGTCTTGCTGAGGATTCATGGTTGGAATCGTCGGGTTGTTAATCCGCGTCCAAGCTCGGTCCTCAACTGCGTCCGGGGTAGAGAAGGGCTGTCACCACCTTCTAATGGCCCGTCTTCTTCATCTCACGATAGAGGACGAAGTTTGCTAGCTTTCCTTTGCTTGATGGCTATGGCGTCAAACCCTACTTGAAGCTCACGGATGAAGGAGAAGGACGAGAGGAAGCTCTGGCTTGGATTTGGCGGTGAAAGCTTGCCCAGAGCACCTCCCTAGGGTGGAAGATGAAGGGGAACGGCGAAGAAGGTGGAAAACGACGGAGAAATGTCGAGCTCAGGATCCTCTCTTGAATTAGGGCGAGACCTGCACTATTTATACAAAGCAAAAATGAACAATGCGCACGATCACAGGCGCACGACCAGTGGTCGTGCGCACTATGTTCGGTGATCGTGCTTACTGGCATGGAAGATCAGGAAGAAGAACTGGGATAACGCGAACGAGTAGTGGCACAAGACCAGTGGTCGTGCGCACTAAGTCCAATGGTCATGCGATTACCCCAGACAGGACTCCAGAAAAGAGGAATCAATGCACACGAACAGTGGCTCACGACCGGTGGTCATGCGCACTAGGTCCAGTGGTCGTGCGATTACCCAGGCTGATTCTGGAAAACGTAGAGTAGTGCGCACGAACTATAAAAATAACAAAATACCCAACCACAGGCATAAATGTGCACTTCCTATGGAAATAAAGATAAGATGAAATATGAACGATATAGAACTAAAAGTGAAGTGCAAACGCGTGAAAACTAACCCAGATGAGTCCGAAAATAGGTATATAAAGTGGACTCATCACACCCCCAGACTTAACTGTTTGCGCGTCCCGAGCAATCAAAATCTAAGCAGATAGGGAAAAATACTAGTTAACAAAGAAATTGCGATACAGAGTACCATGCGAAGTCGCATGCTCGCGCGCGTAAAAATATATTAGAAGAAATTTCTAAGTATACAAAATAGTTTAAACTTTTCACAATGCGTATCAACATTTTATTATTACTCAAAAATAGAATCACGGTGAATCACCCGGTCACGCGTAGGGAGAAAGTAGACTAATCGATAGTCGAGCATTGCCAAAGATTAGGGCTCGGGATAACCTCCAAAGGAATCCACCAATGTCGGTGACCATATGTTTGTCCTTTCGCATTCTCTCCACGACACTGGTTTGGTTCACACACGAATCAGTAGGACTTTAGGTGAAGAGATGGGGCTTGGGTTTCGGTGAGGTAAACAAAGACATACAGGAAGGCTATGCACCTAACCCAAATGAGCTAGTATAAAATGAATCCCTCTACTAAGCAAAATACACGCGGGTACACCACACCCCCAAACTTAACTTTTAACATATGGGTGTGTGCACCGCCTACTCCAAATATAATCACATTTCCAAACAGATTTTCAATTTAAACTTTTTCTTTTCACTTTTTTTTATCTTTACAAATATATATATATTTTTCTTTTTCTTCATTTTATTTTCACAATTCAGCAGATATAAACTTGGGAGCACTTCCACATTTTCACAAATAATATCACCACATCACATCCCAACATGAAAATATAAAACACTAAACTCGACTTGGGTGTGCGACTAGGATTGGCTATGAGGCTTTGGTGAAATCATGGTGGAGCTGAATCAAAAGGAGGGGTAGGCACAACGGGGATAGCGATGATAAGACGTTAGGAATGGTACAAAGCTCAACCGGGCCAAAATGATGGCCTACATCACGATCATGCATGACTAACCTATACCCATGCTTCGAGAATAGCTTGGGGCAAGTTCTTAGCTAACGAGAAAGACTATCCATCCTCCCGACTCGAGCAATACTAACCTAACGGCCTTCTACACACATCCTTAAGCTACCGTCGGATTCACACATGATTCACCAACTTTTGATTAGAATAAAAAGTATTTACGTAATTAGAAAAATATAAAACTAAAAGCATACGGAAAAATTAAATCTACTCTAATTTCTACACGAGACGAGAGCAGTTGACTAGGAGCACAGCAAGGTCAACATTTTACCCCGTCTCACAATCCTATGTCAGCACCATAATTTTCCCAAATCTAACGAAGAAATGAGTTTAACTCGCGGCACACTAACAGCTAAGCACGCGCTCATGTGGGTGCAGTGGTGTGTAATGCAATGAACTAAGCAAAATAAAACAATAAAGGCTTCTAGTATGCACAAGAAATGTGTGCGTGCATAAGGTAACAAATCTCTCCCCCAGACTTAAACTAAACTACACAGCAGATGATATCGAAATTAAAATCATAAGGAGCTAAGGGAAGAGGTTACCCAATGCTCAGCCAGTGAGCATACCAGAAGACGCGTGGAAACCTGAAGCAGGCCCGCCATTCGAAGAATCACAACCCCACCAATGCAATTTGCTATGAATACCTACAGGGGTGAGCTCCACAAAAATAAAAGAAAAATATACAAAAAGAAAGGCTAAAACTAAAATAGACATGAAAAATAAAATGCAGAAAATGAAAGATAACTACTGGGGTTATTGTCATCCTAGCACGACTTATTCAGCTACGAAAAGGTTCTAGCTAAGGGGCCTATGAAAAGAAAAATGCACAGGTAACTGTCCCAATATCCGTTTCGGTAATGGGTACCAATACAGCGATAGAACAGTTACCCCTCTACCTAAAAAGTAATACCTACCCAACACAGGTAGAGGAAATAAGAAATAAGAAGAGGAGGAGCACTGGTCCTCGCTCATCTAATCATAAAATAAATCCTTGCCTAGCAAGGTATCATATACAGGGAGTCTGCAGGAGGAGAAAGAGATGAATGGAGCTTTCTCAACAGAGGAGGAATCAACCTCCTCACAAAAGAGGATGCTATCATCCATGACTCGAGCTGAAAGCTCCAAGTCCTCCTGAAGCACTTGCGAAGACTCAACCCGCACAGGCTCAGATAAGGAAGTGGGATCAAGTAATAAAAGAGAAGAAGAACTAAAAGAATCAGAAAATGGGAGAGTGATCCCGGTCTCACTCTCTGCAGGATCCAAACAGAGATCATTGTCGGTATCATACGAGTCGTACCGAGGGGAATCCGAGAACTCAAGGTCCGCGGTGGTAAGAGGAACGACCTCATCCAATAAGGAGGTGCAAACCTCCGCATCGGAAAGGGAATATTCCTCATCCCACCGGGGTGCGTAAAAGTGTTCCGAAGATCCACCTTCTCCGTCAGAGATAGAAGAATCATCATCCCACTTCGGCGCAACCTCGGGCACCGAATCATCAATAAATATGGCATCATCATCCGACTCACACAAAAATGGAGTATCACAATCCGGCAAAAATTGTGGAGGGGCAAGGCTGCTCTCAAAATCAAGCACTGAATGAGCAGGACACCTCGTACAGTCATTCGTAGACGCCACCCCGTCGACGACCGAAACAATCTCATCGTCCCATATAGGAGCGTCCATGAGTTCCTGCTCCTCTTTTTCTTGGCTAACACCAGAGTGATCATCATCACTCAAGGGAAGCTCGTAAAAAGGGATCGAGGGACCCATGAAAGAGTTGTATGCTGCTAAAGATTCTTCGGTAATCTCAACGTGTAGAGAATGAGCAAAGTGCGTCATGTCAGTGTATGGGCCAGGCAACACCCTGGTAGGCCTGTCCACAAAAGTCTTCCGCGAACGGGAGGTTTTTGTGCACACGCCCTCAGAGGGAGAAGGCTTGCACAAACGAGGGCAATCCTTCAACATGTGACCCACACCTTGACATAACAAACACCGAATGCAATGCTCGGCATTCATAACAGCACTGGCATCGATGGATCGGCGCAAAGTGTCAAGTAGACGGCACTCAGCATCAGGATCCATCACGAATAAAAATAATTATTGAAAAAATGCTACACAGCTAAAATAAAAATAGCACGAATCTGCTATCTAAATCAAAAATCAGAAAAGGGAAAAAAAGAAATAAGCAAAATAAAAATTCTAAAAACCAAAGCAAATAAATAAAAAAAATGATACGCACAAATGGAAAAGGGCTTCAATCTATTATCTCCCTCTCCAAAAACTCACACGACTGTGTTCCCCGGCAACGGCGCCAAAAACTTGATGCGTAAGATCACAGCAGTGAACTGGTCGCACAAGTAATATAAAATGGGGGTTTTCCCAAGTATCGATCTCACAAGCAACACAGTAAGGTGGAGTTAATTTCGAGGAGGACTTGAGATTGAAGTCCTTAGGGTCGGCGGTAACGATGGTGGCTTTGATGGTTGCAAAAAAAGAAAATAAAACACTATCAACTACTCCTATGCAACGCCGCTATGCGATGCTTCGCCAGGCGGGATGGAAGAGTAGTCGGGCCGCTATGCACCGAATCGCTAGGCGAATGGGAGAGTAGGCTTGCGGATGAGGTGATGAGAATGGCAGAATAAGGGTCGTGAGCACCTCTTCGCTACGCACGCCACTAGCAATTGCTAGTGCGGCAAGGGTGGATGGTGGTGGATGGAATATGGCGCAACTCGAGCAACTTAAGTAGTAAAATGAAATAGGAATCACATAGATATGAAACACATAACATATACAACCAAAGTGCAATTCATCAATATAAATAGATTTAAAACACCAATATTCAACAATAAAGCAAGAACAAGTCAAGAGATCGACCGAATCCGAAGTCTTGCTGAGGATTCACGGTTGGAATCGTCGGGTTGTCAATCCGCGTCCAAGCTCGGTCCTCAACTGCGTCTGGGGTAGAGAAGGGCTGTCACCACCTTCCAATGGCCCGTCTTCTTCGTCTCACGATAGCGGACGAAGTTTGCTAGCTTTTCTTTGCTTGATGGCTATGACGTCAAACCCTACTTGAAGCTCACGGATGAAGGAGAAGGCCGAGAGGAAGCTCCGGCTTGGATTTGGCGGTGAAAGCTTGCCCAGAGCACCTCCCTAGGGTGGAAGATGAAGGGGAACGGCGGAGAAGGAGGAAAACGGCGGAGAAATGTCGAGCTTCGGATCCTCTCTTGAATTAGGGTGAGACCTGCACTATTTATACAAAGCAGAAATGAACAATGCGCACGATCACAGGCGCACGACCAGTGGTCGTGCGCACTATGTCCGGTGATCGTGCGTACTGGCATGGAAGATCAGGAAGAAGAACTGGGATAACACGAACGAGCAGTGGCACACGACCAGTGGTCGTGCTCACTAAGTCTAATGGTCGTGCGATTACCACAGACAAGACTCCAGAAAAGAGGAATCAATACACACGAATAGTGGCGCATGACCGGTGGTCGTGCGCACTAGGTCCAGTGGTCGAGCGATTACCCGGGCTGATTCTGGAAAACGTAGAGTAGTGCGCACGATCAGGCGCGCACGACCATTGGTCGTGCGCATTAAATCCCATGATCGGGCGCAGTATTCCTGTTTCCAAACCATCCCAGGACACGCACACGACCTTTGTACCGAAAGGAAAAACCAATCACTGATATGTGCAGACATTTCAGGAAATCACAAAAAGGAGTACAAACTATAAAAATTACAAAATACACAATCATGGGCATAAATGTACACTTCCTATGGAAATAAAGATAAGATGAAATATGAACGATATAGAACTAAAAGTGAAGTGCAAACGCGTGAAAACTAACCCAGATGAGTCCGAAAATAGGTATATAAAGTGGACTCATCATGGACATTAATGGAGCAGTGAAGAAAGACCCCTCCCCTCCCTTTATGTTTCCTTTAAAAGCTTCACTGGGCACCAAGGGGTCATTTCCACCCTTTCCCCTGCGGTTTCAAGCTACATGGCTATGTTGTTGCAGAATCCTGACTGCCTCCACCAACGGCCATGGAACACCAACACTAAACCCGTCGGCAAGCTTGATTGAAGGTCAATTTCTCCCCCTCTCCCTCGGTGCTAGGATCCTAGATCAATTAGTAGAGACATCAGGCTCAATCGAGCCCGATCCAGTGAGAAATGTTCTGGATTTTTCTGAGGTTTTTGCACCTATTGGGTTCACCAAAAAAGGCCTCTCCGGCGGCCGTGCCACCGCCTGGCGATAGCCACCACCTCAACGGAGGTGGTGGTGGCGGTGGCCGGCTGGGGAGATGATCGGGTGGCCGGCTGCATCTTTCGAAAGTGGCTCCAGGAAGAATAAATCCTGGCCTTTGGCACACTGGAGATGACAACTAGATGCCTTCCTTTATGCTCCAAGATTCGTGTCGCATAGATTTAATCTTAGGATTAAGTATTTCATTTCATTTGATTTTTCTATCATATAATTTACAACTAATGTTTCTATTTAATAAAAATACTTAGTTACATCTATAGAAAATTGGTCAACACCAGAGTTGTAGCCCTTGAGGTCTATTTTATTTTAAAATTTGTTTCAACCAATTTGGTTTAGTGGTCTGACCTCAGCACCCATAATGGTGCAATCTATACTTATGGCAAGTCAAAAATTAAAATAGGTGCCCCCACTTAACCACATGTCCAAATGACCTAAAATTTAGGCAGGAAGTCAATCTTATCTATACCCAGGACATATCCAAAAATGAGAATTTTTGGAGAAAATTGTACTATATTTTTGGTAAAAAGTTAATAATCCTTATGTTATTTAAATAAGGGGCCTAATTACATCACCAATCCCCAAAACTTCGGTGGATGGTCTTAGGTGTCACCTTGAGTCACTATTTAAAATCTCAACCCATTTGATTGTGATTTGGCTGGGTTTTGATGAGACTAAAGTTTGGGCCCTTAAGGGTAAGTTTAGGGTTTAAGATTCTTGGGGCATGGTGGGGCCAATCCTCACCCAAATGGGTTGGGACTCTGGCCAGAGTCCCAAGGTCAGTAGGGACACCCTCTCTTAGATTTTGGGATGGGTTAGAGTGGTTGATACCTAGTTCCCTAGTTCAAGCATTGGATTGAGCCTGTTATGGTTTGTGAAGGACCTAGGGTGTTTAAGCTTTGTTTGGGCTTGGGGTTTACCCAATGAGTTTTTATGGTGGAGTAATGCCCTAGGGTTGTTATAGGTTTTATTTGGACCCTTGCACCCCACTTAAATAACTTTATGCCTAATTAAGCACTTGCACCTTAAAGAATAATTTAGGGGTCCTATGACCTTGGTTTTCCATGGGATGATGGTAGGAGTCATCAACGTGGGTCAGGTTGTGAGAGCCTGGTGGGCTAGGTTAAGGTCATACCTGGGGTGACGAGTGATGGCCTTTCCCTAGTAAGAGAATCCAAGTATACCTAGGAATGGTTTAGAAGAAATTAGTCTTTACTGAAACTCCACTTACACTCACCTCTAGTTACAGGGTTGATAACTCAGCTGGATCAATCGAGTGGTATGCTCGGTGGTTTTAGTTGTGGGCAGGTTAGCCCGGCGAGCTGATTGCTTGGTAGTTGGTTTGACGGACGGGTTAGTCCGGGGAGCCAATGGATTGGAAGTTCTAGTTTGCATATGCATACCAAAAGGTGGTGGGTCTTTGTTACTTGACGATCATTCACTCTGACGTCCATACGATGACTCAACGAGTGTGGTTCACACATAGCTAAGGAAAAGACTGGTAGATTTGCCAGCATGGTACGCAGAGGCTCCGTGGTGTGTTCTTCACATTGAGGCATAAAAGGGTCTAGGTTGGGTGCCATGAATGCTGACCTAGTACTTGGGTGGCCCGACCCACTGCCTCCGTTTACCACAGCATGAGGTACCTGACAGTTTAGCTAACTCCAAAATGTGGGAACTAAAGGTCTGTGCGCATAGAGCCGTGTGCATGAGTTGCACTTTTGTGAACATAACATTTCATGCATAACAAAGCACTACACTCATACTTGCATATAAACCTGACACCCCATCGTATAAAATGATATGAGACTTTTTATATGATGAGAGCCTTGCAAAAGACCCCTTAACTTACAAGTTTGTATGGACATTCATATAAGTTAAGGTTATTCTACATTATACTCTGCTCTCCTACTTTATTTCTTTACTGCCTTACTTTTGATATTATCATATTACTGTTGTACACCTTTATAGTTCTGTTATATTACTACTAGCTTTGGTCCGCCACCATCTGCTTTTATACTTCACATCAATATCTTCCCTATCCTCCTTCCCGCACGGTGCCTAGGAGTCGCGGGGGAGCGGTGGGGATGATAGTTGGCTTAGTCTTTTGACTAACGGTCGATGGACCATTATTTTTCAGGGGCTCCGGATGGGAGACAAGAAGCAATCGTAGAGACAGCACCAGTAGGGCACGGTTCGCATGGAGGTGGGCTAGTTTAGCTCGGGAGCACCCGCTTCTGGCTCCGTCAGTGTTTAGTTTTGTTAGTTTCCTCGAGTGACCTTGTAGTGAGGATTCTGATGTACTTGGCATAAGCCCGTTTACCTTTATGTTCGTCTTTTTCGATACTTTTTATTCTGGGACATATTATGATTCATGCTATTTACTTATATGTGACATGTTTTGTGGATTTGAAATTTACTATCTTCTTTCAAAAGCTTCCACATCTTTGGTGATTCAGTGTGCCAGCAGGGTTGGAGTTTCGTAGTGACGACCTTCCGAGCAAAGGTGTCACCGCGAAATGACGATTCTGGTCGTAAGACCCGGTAGCTTAGCAAAAAAGGGGTCTTGCATATCTCATGGAGACCTTTGGGCCATTGGTTGCAAAGTCTGTCTCTTGGGAGACCTACGAGCTATATTAGTGAGAACTTAAATTATTCTGCTTGGGCACAAGGAGGACTCTGAACCCGCGTCCTATCACGACCATGAAGGTTTCGGATTTCGACGCATGACAATTTGAGCAACGGGCTTTGGCTAACCTATACCCACCTTATGACGATCGACTTCGAGTGAGTCACTGGTTTGAATCTGTGAGAGAACCTTTGACTTTGTTGACTCATAGGAAGAAAAGAGAGAAATGCTCAAGTTTCGACCATCAAGTCTGGGATTGTGGTGGCACCCGGGAGACTCGGTACACCGATAATGTACCCTGAGTACACGGAGCGTGTAGCCGATCGATCCCGCATCTTTTGTGAATGGTGCTTAAGTGGCACATTTCTATTGCCAAAAATATGTATATGTTGCTGCTTGCAAGGAAGGAGAACCGCCACCCCGAGTGAGGGGTGTGGTCATTATAAATTGGTCAGCTAACGATGACCGTTGCTTTGTTTGCCATGTTTTGGTGGGTGGTGCTATGAAGGTGCTGGAGAGCCAAGTGGAAAGTACCGGGCTGAAGTACCTTATACTGCTATTGGCTGGTCCTTGAAGGCCCAAAGGCGAACTTTTACTATTTCATGTGTGGCCGGCCTGCGTGCCGATGGATGAAACCACTTCTGTAAATGAAACAATTGTAAGGCCTTAAGGCCGTAACTTTTTATATATTTTGTAAACATTCCAATGTGGTTTATATTAGTGGACATTTGTATTACTTGAGTTCAATTTAACCCTTGAAGATTCCGCTAGAATGCTCTGAGTTAGGACTCGTTTTGTCACTTGATATTAACATGTAACTCCACCGACTATCTGTGGAATATGGCGTGGTGGCCTGACCAGACCCTCTGTTATATTTCATTTGACGGATGGAGGTGTTATAACTGCTATAAATATCATTCAGAGCAAGCCTAGAAAACCTACTAAAATAATTACCTTCAGTCCGATCCTTGTTGAAAGGAATTTGAAGAAGGCTGTTGCACCTCTTCCTTCTGCTTAGTCAGCAGTTAAGCCAACTGCAGGACCTACTCAGAAGAGAAGGTATAATACATATGAGTGTTATTGCTGTGGCAAGGTGGGACATTTTGCCTTAGATTGCTGACACAATCATGCTATGCCAAGAGCTAGTGTTAGTCCACCAGTCAAAAAAGCTGCTGGTAGACCTGTCCATTTTCAGACTAACATACACCTAGGATCCAATATATATTGGGTCCTAAGGTAAAATAAATTGTGTGATGCAGGTTAGTCCAAGTGCCCATACCCCTATATGATACTTGGATAGTGGTTGTTCCAGGAACATGGCTAGGACAAGGATCAACTTAAAGGAATACACTCCAGTGAAAGATGGATCCAAGGTTATCTTTGGTGGTTCAGATAGAGGAGTGAAATGAGGCTATGGTAAGATTACCAATGGCATAGTCACCATCTCAAAGGTGGCTTATGTTGAAGGGTTGCAACACAACTTTATAAGCATAAGACAACTCTATGATCTTGGATATACCATTGTCTTTCGTAAGGATTAGTGTCAGATTAAGAGCTCAAGTGACTAGGAGGTTATCTTGACAAGCACTAGGAGTGGAAATGTTTATTGCTTAAATTCCCTTTGTCTAGATATAGACTCTCCTATTTGTCTAGTGGTAAATGAGAAAGTTTTTTATTATGTGCAATGTGATGTAGCACCGTCCTAAGAGACTACACGGATGACGTAGGATTACGTTCGCCACGCTCACACGCTCTCTCTTTCGCACAACAACGAAACGCAGCAGCATAATATTATTTTTTTATTTATCTTTCGCGCTAACGTACAGATAGCCAACCCGCCTGGAGATCAAACCACGGCTAAAGGCCGAGATCCAATCAAGCTAAATAAAGGACGAATGTTCGCGTCCGTTCGAGCGATGTTGTACCAAAGAAAGATCTACCAAGAAAATCTTGATTCGCAAACGGTTGATCTTTCCCCAACAAGAAATAACGAGGATCGCCAATTCTCTCGATAGTATTCAGAAAGTCAAACGAAAACCACAGATCTATCAAAAAAAACTCCGCGAAATTTTATTCGTTTCGAAAAATCACGCTAAAATCGTCCACCACAAAAACGATCTAAAAAAAGAAAAACTCTTGAGTAGAAGTTTCGTTACCCCTCTCGGAAAAATAGATCCGAGATGTTGGATCCACTAGAAATGATCGCTCTCCTTTGTACTCCACGGAAGGTGCTCCAGTAGAATGAAGAAACTCGCTTGTCTTCTCCGCTTTGCGCCGTAGAAGATCACCCAAGCCTTTAGTTGTTTCAATCGGATCTTCTCCTCCAATGATGGCCGACTAGTAGAGAGGGGGTTGAGGGAAATCGTGGTGGTTGCGGGGTAACAAGAGGGAAGAAGAAGGTAGAATGAAGAGAGAAGGAGGGGGGCAAAAATTTGAGAGGGGGGATGCCTCTTTTGGCTAGGAAGAGAGAAGGAAAGAGAGAAGGCGGGAATTCTAATTTTAGGAGTTCAAATTTCAAATTTTCATTCAATGAATGATTATCCCATATAATGGCCTATTTATAGGCTTACAAAATGAAACGGCTACATGGAGCCCAATAACAAAGATTAAATATTGTCCCAACAAAAGTGCAATTAAACAAAACATGCAAATATTTAATTAATATTTATAAGAGAATATTTATAAGTATTAATTAATTATTATGGCGCCGCGGCCGGAGATTGTAGCGGCGATGGCGTTTATCAAATTGGTTGTCTCGGCGACGCGCGTCTTTCATCGGAGAGTCACCATCAACCGTAAGCGTGCCAGTACCATCGGCGTCATGTTGAGGGTCGTTGCCTCCATCGTCATGTTGAGGGCCGTCGCCTCCATCAATCCTCCCCCGCTCGAAAATACTCATCACCGATGAGTGTGCCGGAACATAACGGCGTAGGAGTTCCGCATCAAGTAGATCCACTTCCGAAGCAGAGAGCCAAGAGTCATCCGAAGCAGGACGACCACGCCACCGAATCAAGAACCTGTGAACGTCACTGTCGGGAGTTGGAAACAAAGCATCCTGCAATATCCTGTCAGGCAAGAAAGCGGTCTGGGGGAACCTTGGAAATGCGTTAGGCAAAGAAGAAAAACAAGTTTCATCATCATTAGGCGGCTTACCTCCCGTAGAGTCCGCAGGAGAGAGCGATACAAGAAAAATCTCACCACCCACCCCATTAGAAGATTTAGTGGAAATATTAAACGGCGAGACAGAAAGTTCAGGTGGTGGAGCGACATAAAGCGTTAAATCCGAAACGTTAAAAACAGGGGAAATTCCCCAATCAGCGGGTATCTGTAATAAATATGCATTTTCGCCCAACTTCTTTAACACTCGAAAAGGACCGGCTCTCCTATTCGCCAATTTCTTTATAGTGCCCGAAGGCATCCGTTCAGGGGTGAGACGAACCATTACCAAATCATCAATATTCAAGAAGACCGCTCGTCGATGTACGTTAGCGTTCGATTGATAAATAGCATATTGTTTAGCTAATTGCTCGCTAATGTGCTTATGGAGATTGTGGACGTGCGAGTCGAAATCCTGGGCAAAATGACTAGATTTAAAAGATGGTGGTAACGGGACCAAGTCAAGAGGCACGGGGGCCTTATATCCATGCACGACCTGATTCGGAGACAAACCGGTGGACCTATTCTTTGAATTATTGTAAGCTAATTGAGCATGAGGAAGGATAAGGTCCCATGTACCTTTATGATCTCCCACTAAGCAACGAAGTAATCCGTCCAAGCTTCGATTGAGCACTTCCATTTGCCCATCCGTTTGGGGATGATAGGCCGATGAAAACATGAGTTTTGTACCCATAAGCAACATGATTTTTGTACCGTGTGTGGTGAACCCATGTGCAACATGACTAGAATTAATAGTAGAAAATAACGGAACTATGTCAGATGGCACAGGTTCTTTAAATTCAAAAATTATTTCAGTAGAGCCTAACGTTTTCGTTTTAAATTTGGAATTAAATTTTGATTTAAAAATTTCGTAATGAATAGCCAGCAGAAAACGCTCGTCACCAACTACGTTTACCCACATCCATCTAAGTAAGCCTAATGGGGAGGCGGTAATAATAAACTTCTCCAAATATAAAAGGCTAGGAATGACTAGCTCGTGTCCTAACAAATCATCTACTCGAGTTAAATGAACCAAAGGGAGAGTCGACATGGTTGATTTCGTAGGGGAAGTTAAGTCACACTCAACGTCAAAATACGGATTACTCATCCAATAACAAGCCTCTGGTTGCAGGCCGTTAAAATCATAGGAAAAATTAAACAGTGGATTCGTCCTCACTGAAAACTTAGCCGACAAGTCTTCTAACTCACTCGATACTTCATTTAATTCAGAATTAGTGATCATATCATAGGTAGGCAAAATCATATCCGACAAAATTTCTGAACAGTTTTGGGCCCCGGGTAAAGGAGCTATCATCAACGAAATGTCTTTCTGGCCCTCAAGACTACCGTCATCCAAAGATAATTTTTCCCCACAGTGTAAATTTTCCAAAACGACATGTCCTTCGTTAACTAACTCTTCCCATGAAGTGGGTGCGTCGTCACAATCAAAATAAAGGGATGGGCAAATCGAATCCCGGGGAGTATCAAAATTAACTTGACTTTTAAGCGGCGTTGATACCGTAAATGAACTAACTCCCGAATGTATCACAATAAGATTATCCCAATTTGAACAACCATCCCAAGGTGACTCTTCCAATACCGTTGGAACATCAATTAATTCTGGGTCAAACATAATAATACCAGGTCCTAGCAAGTCATCACCTAATTTAGTAACAAGTAAGCTTTCAACATTGGATGACTCTACCGACTCAGCCGGAATGTCTTATGACTCAGGGTCATCAGACGACTCCCTGACTAAAATATCGTCGAATGGGGGTGGAGATAATTCCTCAGGGGAGAAATCCTCGTCCAGGTCAATAGGGTAACCAATCTCCTCAACGTCACTAAAAGCGTCAGCGAGAATTTCCTCATCCTCAGTGACGGGCTTAGTCCTATTCACATCCTCAGGTTCAACAGTAGAGTCAGGCACTATCGTAAGTGAAGGAAGACTCTCAGCTGGCTGATTAACTTCATCATCCAGATATTCTATATCCACATAAGAATCCTCAGAGGTATCAGTCACTATACCAGAGGGCCTAGATGTCGAGGCTAAAGAAGCAAGCACCCTAATAGTAACCTCTTTCGAGTTTAAATTTTGGGGTCTAAATTGTAAGCCTCCCCCTCCCCGGATCCCAAAACACGGCACGAAGAGGGAGTCTTATGCCCGGAACAGCCGCCTTGCGGTAGCATTAGCACACGGGCTAACCTGTACCACAAGACGCCTATTCCGCCGGCTACAACAATATCAATAATTCATGCCAACCCAACCAAATAGATAAGCAAGAGAAGTCAAAATCCACACTAAGTATATAAAGTCCAAAACATCAATAAAGAGAAGCTAAAACATGCTTCTACAACATATCAGAGTACAGCTAAACAATGCCCAAACGGGCTACATCAGAGTAAGCAAAACACTAACATCGGTAACAGACGGTATCGACGGCACCGTCACATCAGGCCCTGTCGTCCTGGCCTGGCTGTCCTGCTGCGTAGTCTGCGGCTGCTCTACCTGTGGCGTGACCTCCTAAAAAGGAAGACGTAGCAACCGTTAGTCGAAACGACTAAGTGGTTTCACATCCGCTCCCCCGGCGACTCCTCGGCACCGGGCGGAGAAAGAGAAACAAGGGTATAATATATAGCAGTAAGTATAAAAGTACAATCAGGTGACAAGGTACATGAGTATCAATGTATAACTAGCAGTTCTACAAAAGCTATCAAGGTATAATAACAAGTGTAAGAAAGCTACAGCAGGAAAGTAACTTAACTTATAAGAATGCCCATACAAACTTATAAGTTAAGGATCGGGTTACATAAAGTAACTCATCGTATAAGAGTGCCCATACAAACTTATACGATGAGGATCTTGTTGTGCAATGATATGAAATGCTATGAATGCTATGCAATGACTCACCCATGCACACCCATGCAATTGCTATGTCGACACAGACTGTAGTTCCCACTTTTCGAGCAGGTAGCTAACCTCTCAGGCATCAGCCGCCGTGGCCAGGCGGTGACAGTAGAACGGGCACTTCTACTACTAGGCGGGTATCACACTACTTCACCTAGGCCTCCGTACGCCTCAACGCTAAGAACACAACAGCGGAGCCCATGCGTACTATGGCCCAGCGGGGTCTTGGGTAGATGTGCACCAAGAACACAGCCCGAACTGGCCTTGCGTGACCCGGAAGGGGCCTCGGAAGAAAGCACGAGGACACAGCCCAACCGTTCACATGGCCGGAGGGGCCTCGGGACGTGAACACCGAGGACACAGCCCAAACCGACCAAGTCTAACTGTCAACTCCCGTCGGTGTGACGACTGGCGAGCCCGTAGACCTGCCACACTATCCTTAACCCGGGATTACGACACCGCGTGTCGACTCACACCACATGCAAACACCATATCAACACAACATGGAAGGAGCCTCGGAAGTAAACACGAGGACACAGCCCAACCATCCATCCACACCTATCTCAACACAACAAACGAGTGACGGTCAACACCGCACTTTCATTCTTCCACAATACTACCCGTAGGGAGACAACGCTCTAAGTATTGGTCCACTAGACTCATTTCATTAGTCAAACATATCCATGGCCATGGTCTATTCATCTATATGACTTCCCAAATGATGACAATGTAAAATAACGTAATGCGCATATAAGATCTATCACATCATCCTTTTTAGTAATATCATAACTTAAACATGAAGTGTACCATATTCAATCTTCCAATTCCTACCAGTTCAATTCTTTTAAACAAGTTTGTTTCACAATTTGGTAATATGAAATATGATTAATAAGATACTTCAATCACACAACAAATGATTAATCATAAGGGTTCATCCAAGGCAAGTATCTTGCATTAATAATTTCACCGAAACAAAATCCATTTTTCCATTAAGCCCAGAATTTAGGCGCAGGTTGAATCTGGTCAGCAACTTCGACCGGAGATTCCCGAGGCTACAGGAATCCGGTGAAGTCGTGTAACCCCTCGATGGAAAGGTATTTCCATGGACTACATCTTTCATATTCAGAGCTCAACCCAGATTTGACATTATCCTATTTGAAATCGGACTTGAAGTCCGCTGCGTACAGAACACAGTTTCTGCATGCAGGATTTATTAAACACCATTTTCGTTTGGATTTTCCCGTGGCTACAGACTTCGCTAGAAGTCGTGCAACCACTCGTTGGAAAGGTATTTTCAAGGGCTTCAACTTTCGTGTTTAGTCAAAAGCCCAGATCTGACCATAATACACTTAAAAATGGTCACGAAGTTCGCTGCGCGCAGAATACAGATTCTGCACGCATCTTAAGGCGGAATGAACGGCATCGGTTCATCTTCCTCCTCAAGGCGATCTTCCAAAAATCATTCCAGAAAACCTCCTCCCTTATTCACCCTCAAGAGGCCAAAACCCTTCACGAAACCATCCCTTATCATCCATTGAAAAAGGGGCGTGGTTGAAGAGATCTAAAACCTAAGACACAAGTCTTAGCATGACCTTTCCTAGAAAACTCCTCCTCACCATCAAGACTCTCTTGAGTCGATGTCTCGCCTAGGAAAATAACTATAGATCTAGCACCAAGGGAGAGGGTAGGAAACTCACATCGGCTCCAGCGGTACCACCATTTCTCGCCATGGATCGCGTAGTTCTCCTCGGCGGCATCTCCTCTTTCACGGCGATGGCGGATCTCCTTCGGTAGGACTTGCTCCTGCAGTTTTCCCTCTCACAGGAGTTCTCACTGGAAATAGGGGATGAAAAGAGCATGAAAACGGCTAGGGTTTTCTGTCCCCTATATAAATAAAATTTGACACGGGTAGGGACACGGCCGTGTCCGTACCCGTGTCCCGCTTCCGCGAAACGGCCGTGGCGGTTTCCATGTCGATTCAATGCTTGACACGGGTAGGGACACGCCCGTGTCCCAACCCGTGTTCACATGACACGGCCGTGTGCCTGGCCGTGTCATTGGCCGTGTACTTCTCGGGTTGCATCTCGACACTTCTCGTCGAGCTCAACTCGACGCACACGGGTAGGGACACGGCCGTGTCACTACCCGTGTCCCTTGGTGTCGACACAGCTCGACGATCTCGACACGGGTCGTCGAGCTCAACTCGACGCACACGGGTAGGGACACGGCCGTGTCACTACCCGTGTCCCTTGGTGTCGACACAGCTCGACGATCTCGACACGGGTCGTCGAGCTCAACTCGACGCACACGGGTAGGCACACGGCCGTGTCCCTACCCGTGTCCCTAGGTGTCGACACAGCTCGACGATCTCGACACGGGTCGTCGAGCTCAACTCGACGCACACGGGTAGGCACACGGCCGTGTCCCTACCCGTGTCACTTCCTTTTTACACTGATTCTCCACTTCTCCACATGTGCAGTCCAATTCCCTGCACTCTCAGGACTCAAGTCAACCCTCCTGACTCAAAACACACACACTAGGGGGCTAGAGCGATTCGGGACGTTACAAATCCTATAAACAAAATAAAAGATTTCGTCCCCGAAATCAGGCTTAGGTTGTGGGGAGAAGTGTATAACAGGAAATTTAACATATGCTTTTAAATAAAATTACCTTGAGCAAACAACTCCGGGTAGCGTTGCCGCATTAAATCCATTGGCTCCCAAGTGTACTCCTCCTTCCCATGATTCGTCCATTGCACCTTCACTAAGGGAACACTTTTGCGGCGTAATGTTCTTGTCTCGCTGTCAACAATTCGTACCGGCTCTAGTCGCACAGTCCTATCTGATGCCACCGCACCATCAGTAGTGGGAATATACTGGTCGGGCCGCAACAGTGCTTTTCGAAGCGACGATACATGGAACACGTCGTGAAGATTTTCCAATTCCGATGGTAACTCCAACCGATAGGCCAACGGGCCAATCCTTTCCAATATAGTATAAGGCCCAACATACCTCGGGCTGAGCTTTTTCACTCCACGCACCCGCGAAACTCCATGCATCGGCCGAATCTTAAGGAACACTTTTTCGCCCACTTGGAACTCCACCATCCGGTGCTTTTTATTGTAATACTTCGCCTGTCGACTTTGAGCCTCCAACATGCGATCCCGTATCAATCTGACCGCCGCATCAGTATCATCTATGTATCCGTTTCCCAATGCCTTCGGATCTTCATCTTGTACCCAAGACAAGGGAGTCCTGCACCTTCTTCCATAAAGGGCTTCATGGGGCGCCATGCCGATGCTCGCCTGATGGCTATTATTATAGGAGAATTCCACTAGTGGCAAGAGCCTTTCCCATGGCTCTCCTCTGTCCAACACACATAACCTCAATAGATCCTCCAGTGTTCTGATGGTCCGCTCTGACTGCCCGTCCGTCTGTGGATGAAATGCGGTACTAAAGGTTAGGCGTGAGCCCAAATACGCCTGTACCGCCTTCCACTCATTGGATGTAAACCGACCATCCCGATCTGAAACAATTGTCTTGGGCACGCCATGATACCGTACAAATTGCTCCACAAAAAGGCGTACCAAAGCATCCACGTGTGCTTCCTTCTTCATTGGAATGAACCGGGCCACCTTTGTCAGTCGATCCACAATAACCCATACTGAATCATTCCCGGAGCGGGAACGAGGTAACCCATGAACAAAGTCCATGGAGATATCCTCGAACTTCCATTCGGGGATGGGCAACGACTGCAACAAACCACCGGGACTCCTGCATTCAGCCTTCACTCTTTGGCAAGCTTCGCAATGTGTAACATAGTAGCGGACATCCTTCTTCATTCCCGGCCAACACATGGTCTTCCGCAGTCCGGCGTACATCTTAGCAATACCCGGATGCACTGAATATTGAGAGGAATGCGCCTCTCTCAATATATCTTCCCGAATTTTGCCGCCCTTGGGAATATAGAGTCGGCCACGAAAATAAATGAGGCCGTCTTTGAGTATGTACTCATCGGTGGTCCCATCTTCAATTGCCTTGATTGCCGGGGCCAAGGCCGCATCCATTCCTTGCTCCACCCGAATCCGGTCTCGGATATCACAAACTATGCTCATGTTGGCCAAATACTCCGCATACTCTGCCGAAGGATCCTTGAATACTAGAGTAATTTCCATCTCCTCGATCATCCGAGCCAACTCCATGCTCATCAGCCGAGACTCTGGGCTAGAGCCTGGCACTTTTCTACTTAAGGCATCGGCTACCGAGTTCGCCTTCCCGGGGTGGTAGTTCATGGTGAACTCGTAGTCGCATAGAAATTCCAACCACCGCCGTTGCCTCAGGTTCAACTCCTTCTGAGTGTGAACATACTTCAAGTTTTTGTGATCGGAAAAGATCTCACAGTGCACGCCATATAAATAATGCCTCCAGACTTTCAAAGCGAACACCACTGCTCCCAACTCCAAATCATGAACCGGGTAATTAATTTCATGTTTCTTTAACTGCCTTGAAGCATATGCGATCACGTGCCCATGCTGCATCAATACCGCTCCCATCCCTTGATATGAAGCGTCCGTGTAAACTTGAAATCCTTCCTTCCCCGACGGAAGTGCAAGGATGGGGGCGGAGGTAAGCCTATCCTTCAGCTCTTGAAATGCCGCTTCACATTGAGGTGTCCACTCAAATGGCACTCCCTTCTTCGTCAAGGAGGTAAGAGGAAGGGCAATCTTGGAGAATCCTTTCACGAACTTGCGGTAGTACCCAGCAAGTCCAAGAAAACTTCGTACATCAGCCGCCGACTTCAAGGGCGACCACTCCTTCACGGCTCGCACCTTCGCTGGATCCACCGCTAATCCTGCTCCACTGATCACATGCCCCAAGAAGGCTACCTCCTTAAGCCAGAATTCACACTTGCTAAACTTGGCATACAAGGCATGCTCCTTCAATTTCTTCAAAACCAAGGTCAGGTGCTCGACATGCTCCTCCTCCGTCTTTGAGTAGACCAAGATGTCGTCGATGAAAACAATGACGAAGATGTCCAAATACGGTTCAAACACCTTGTTCATCAAGCTCATGAAGGCCGAAGGGGCATTTGTGAGCCCAAACGGCATTACTGTGAACTCATACAAACCATATCTCGAACTGAAGGCCGTTTTCTGGATGTCCCCTTCTTGTATCCTCAACTGATAGTATCCGGAGCGCAAATCCAATTTAGAAAACCAATGTGCTCCCACTAGTTGATCGAACAACTCATCGATCCGCGGTAGTGGGTAAGTGTTCCGCACCGTCAATCGATTGAGTTCCCGATAATCTATGCACAATCGCAGTGTTCCATCCTTCTTCTTCACGAACAACACAGGGGCTCCCCATGGTGATGAACTGGGGCGAACGAACCCTGAATCCACCAGTTCCTGCAATTGAACTCTAAACTCCGCGAGTTCTTTCGGAGCCATTCTGTACGGAGCCTTGGATACAGGCTTGGCACCTGGTACTAGATTGATCTGGAAGTCAACCTCTCTATGCGGAGGTAATCCTGGTAGCTTCTCAGGAAATACCTCAGGAAAATCCCGCACTACCCGTACATCCTTTAATTCCAACGCTGCTTCCTTCAACTCGAACCAGATCATGAAGACCTCATCCCCCTTCATATGAGCCTTTACAGCCTGAATAGAAGATAATATCATACGTGGCGCGAAGCCAATACCTTGGAAGATGACGTCAGAGTCTCCATGCCTCAAATAGATCCGCTTCTCCGCGCAGTCGATCCTCGCGAAGTGCCAGTCCAGCCATGCCATGCCCAAAATGATGTCAAACTCCGGCATCCTCAGAACCGTGGCCGGCGTATCAAAGGCCTTCCCATCAATAAATAACTCCAACTCGCACTTGGCGGTTGCGATCATCTCCGAGCCGTCCGGAAGGCGTACACGTCGGGCTATGCCAGTGAAGTACTGTACATCCCCCATGTCTTTTATGAAATCCTCGGACACAAAGGAGTGTGAGGCACCGGTATCGAACAGCGCATAGGCTGTCTTCCCGCCAATAATCACGGTGCCTAAGTACCAATAACCAAAACTTATTGCTAGGGGCTAGTAAGTTCTAATCAATTCAAGCTAGATCATGCAAATATGTAAATTAATTAAATCATACCTGCAATCACATCTTGTGGGTTCCTTTCCTGCGCCATGTCAAGCGCGTACACCTGATCCCGGGCTGGTCCGGGGTTTCCTCTTGGCGGTCCTCGTCCTCGACCGCGCATATATCCTCGCCCTCGTGGAGCTGCTGGAGGGAGAGCAGGAGGGAGAGCAGGAGGGAGAGCAGGAGGGGCGTTCCCATATAGTTGCGGGCAAAAACGCCGGATGTGGCCCGGCTGGTTGCATTCGAAGCACACCAGACCACGCCGCCCTTCCGGTTGTTGGAATCGCTGATGCTGTGGGGGTGGAGGCAACGCAGGCGGCTGCGGAACTGGATGCTCCACCCTATAGTTTCGGTGGACACGCCCTCCACCTCTTTGATAACCTCGTCCTCCTCTGAAGTCCCGTCTCCTTCTATTACTTGGGCCGGCTTCCATCACGTCCTCCGCAGGCCTCTTGCTACATCCCATGTGGTCTGCCTCCAATCTTTTCGCCATATCAATGATCTCCGCCAAGCTACCATCCGCTATAAACAAAAGGGACTGCCTTAGGGGATCTCGCAGCCCTTTATAGAAGCGCTTGGCATAACCTCTGTCATCCAACTCATAAGAGTCCGCAAACCTTGCGAGATGCTGGAATTCCCGCTGGTATTCTGTAACCGACTTTGATCCCTGCTTTAATAGAAGGAACCTCTGCTCAAGCTCATCTCGGGCCGATGTAGGGATAAAGTGCTCCAAGAAAACACCCGAGAATTCACTCCAACTTATCTCTGTGTAGATCCGGCCTTGGAAGGTAGAGCCCATGAGGGACTTCCACCACCTCTTCGCATGTAAGTCCAAGACGGACACTGCCAATGTCACGGCCATGTTGGCCGGGCAACGGATACCAGCCAGCAACTCTTCTATCGTGTCTAGCCATTCCTCTGTACGTATGGCTGACTCCGTCCCAAGGTAGACGGGAGGGGAGAGAGCCCGGAAGGTGCTCAGCCAGTTGGAGCTCGGAGCTTGTTGTTGCACCGGAGCCTGCTGTGCCTTAAAAGCATCAAGAATGGCGGTAAGCGTTTGCCCCAACTCAGACTGTTGGAACTGCGTGGGTATGGGAGGGGTAGGAGTACCCCCCATCGGCTCAACATGCAGTGGAACCTACACATACACGACAAATTTGTGGTCAGGTTGGCTAAACTTAAGGTCAAAGTTGGACAAACTTAATGTGAATTACATATGGGCACACCACTGCTTCCGCTAAGTCAGTTTGTCCCCAAACTGACTAACCAAACGGGGGTGGCACCATTGTTGAATGACTTCTTAGTTGAGGATCGTGGCAAACTGATACCATTTGTAAGCCTCCCCTCCCCGGATCCCAAAACACGGCACGAAGAGGGAGTCTTATGCCCGGAACAGCCGCCTTGCGGTAGCATTAGCACACGGGCTAACCTGTACCACAAGACGCCTATTCCGCCGGCTACAACAATATCAATAATTCATGCCAACCCAACCAAATAGATAAGCAAGAGAAGTCAAAATCCACACTAAGTATATAAAGTCCAAAACATCAATAAAGAGAAGCTAAAACATGCTTCTACAACATATCAGAGTACAGCTAAACAATGCCCAAACGGGCTACATCAGAGTAAGCAAAACACTAACATCGGTAACAGACGGTATCGACGGCACCGTCACATCAGGCCCTGTCGTCCTGGCCTGGCTGTCCTGCTGCGTAGTCTGCGGCTGCTCTACCTGTGGCGTGACCTCCTAAAAAGGAAGACGTAGCAACCGTTAGTCGAAACGACTAAGTGGTTTCACATCCGCTCCCCCGGCGACTCCTCGGCACCGGGCGGAGAAAGAGAAACAAGGGTATAATATATAGCAGTAAGTATAAAAGTACAATCAGGTGACAAGGTACATGAGTATCAATGTATAACTAGCAGTTCTACAAAAGCTATCAAGGTATAATAACAAGTGTAAGAAAGCTACAGCAGGAAAGTAACTTAACTTATAAGAATGCCCATACAAACTTATAAGTTAAGGATCGGGTTACATAAAGTAACTCATCGTATAAGAGTGCCCATACAAACTTATACGATGAGGATCTTGTTGTGCAATGATATGAAATGCTATGAATGCTATGCAATGACTCACCCATGCACACCCATGCAATTGCTATGTCGACACAGACTGTAGTTCCCACTTTTCGAGCAGGTAGCTAACCTCTCAGGCATCAGCCGCCGTGGCCAGGCGGTGACAGTAGAACGGGCACTTCTACTACTAGGCGGGTATCACACTACTTCACCTAGGCCTCCGTACGCCTCAACGCTAAGAACACAACAGCGGAGCCCATGCGTACTATGGCCCAGCGGGGTCTTGGGTAGATGTGCACCAAGAACACAGCCCGAACTGGCCTTGCGTGACCCGGAAGGGGCCTCGGAAGAAAGCACGAGGACACA
Source organism: Platanthera guangdongensis (assembly GCA_039583875.1). Classification (NCBI taxonomy): domain Eukaryota; kingdom Viridiplantae; phylum Streptophyta; class Magnoliopsida; order Asparagales; family Orchidaceae; genus Platanthera; species Platanthera guangdongensis. Next base: position 174,708,096 of record CM077152.1, read on the forward strand.
GCCCAACCGTTCACATGGCCGGAGGGGCCTCGGGACGTGAACACCGAGGACACAGCCCAAACCGACCAAGTCTAACTGTCAACTCCCGTCGGTGTGACGACTGGCGAGCCCGTAGACCTGCCACACTATCCTTAACCCGGGATTACGACACCGCGTGTCGACTCACACCACATGCAAACACCATATCAACACAACATGGAAGGGGCCTCGGAAGTAAACACGAGGACACAGCCCAACCATCCATCCACACCTATCTCATCACAACAAAACAAGTGACGGTCAACACCGCACTTTCGTTCTTCCACAATACTACCCGTAGGGAGACAACGCTCTAAGTATTGGTCCACTAGACTCATTTCATTAGTCAAACATATCCATGGCCATGGTCTATTCATCTATATGACTTCCCAAATGATGACAATGTAAAATAACGTAATGCGCATATAAGATCTATCACATCATCCTTTTTAGTAATATCATAACTTAAACATGAAGTGTACCATATTCAATCTTCCAATTCCTACCAGTTCAATTCTTTTAAACAAGTTTGTTTCACAATTTGGTAATATGAAATATGATTAATAAGATACTTCAATCACACAACAAATGATTAATCATAAGGGTTCATCCAAGGCAAGTATCTTGCATTAATAATTTCACCGAAACAAAATCCATTTTTCCATTAAGCCCAGAATTTAGGCGCAGGTTGAATCTGGTCAGCAACTTCGACCGGAGATTCCCGAGGCTACAGGAATCCGGTGAAGTCGTGTAACCCCTCGATGGAAAGGTATTTCCATGGACTACATCTTTCATATTCAGAGCTCAACCCAGATTTGACATTATCCTATTTGAAATCGGACTTGAAATCCGCTGCGTACAGAACACAGTTTCTGCATGCAGGATTTATTAAACACCATTTTCGTTTGGATTTTCCCGTGGCTACAGACTTCGCTAGAAGTCGTGCAACCACTCGTTGGAAAGGTATTTTCAAGGGCTTCAACTTTCGTGTTTAGTCAAAAGCCCAGATCTGACCATAATACACTTAAAAATGGTCACGAAGTTCGCTGCGCGCAGAATACAGATTCTGCACGCATCTTAAGGCGGAATGAACGGCATCGGTTCATCTTCCTCCTCAAGGCGATCTTCCAAAAATCATTCCAGAAAACCTCCTCCCTTATTCACCCTCAAGAGGCCAAAACCCTTCACGAAACCATCCCTTATCATCCATTGAAAAAGGGGCGTGGTTGAAGAGATCTAAAACCTAAGACACAAGTCTTAGCATGACCTTTCCTAGAAAACTCCTCCTCACCATCAAGACTCTCTTGAGTCGATGTCTCGCCTAGGAAAATAACTATAGATCTAGCACCAAGGGAGAGGGTAGGAAACTCACATCGGCTCCAGCGGTACCACCATTTCTCGCCATGGATCGCGTAGTTCTCCTCGGCGGCATCTCCTCTTTCACGGCGATGGCGGATCTCCTTCGGTAGGACTTGCTCCTGCAGTTTTCCCTCTCACAGGAGTTCTCACTGGAAATAGGGGATGAAAAGAGCATGAAAACGGCTAGGGTTTTCTGTCCCCTATATAAATAAAATTTGACACGGGTAGGGACACGGCCGTGTCCGTACCCGTGTCCCGCTTCCGCGAAACGGCCGTGGCGGTTTCCATGTCGATTCAATGCTTGACACGGGTAGGGACACGCCCGTGTCCCAACCCGTGTTCACATGACACGGCCGTGTGCCTGGCCGTGTCATTGGCCGTGTACTTCTCGGGTTGCATCTCGACACTTCTCGTCGAGCTCAACTCGACGCACACGGGTAGGGACACGGCCGTGTCACTACCCGTGTCCCTTGGTGTCGACACAGCTCGACGATCTCGACACGGGTCGTCGAGCTCAACTCGACGCACACGGGTAGGGACACGGCCGTGTCACTACCCGTGTCCCTTGGTGTCGACACAGCTCGACGATCTCGACACGGGTCGTCGAGCTCAACTCGACGCACACGGGTAGGCACACGGCCGTGTCCCTACCCGTGTCCCTAGGTGTCGACACAGCTCGACGATCTCGACACGGGTCGTCGAGCTCAACTCGACGCACACGGGTAGGCACACGGCCGTGTCCCTACCCGTGTCACTTCCTTTTTACACTGATTCTCCACTTCTCCACATGTGCAGTCCAATTCCCTGCACTCTCAGGACTCAAGTCAACCCTCCTGACTCAAAACACACACACTAGGGGGCTAGAGCGATTCGGGACGTTACAAATCCTATAAACAAAATAAAAGATTTCGTCCCCGAAATCAGGCTTAGGTTGTGGGGAGAAGTGTATAACAGGAAATTTAACATATGCTTTTAAATAAAATTACCTTGAGCAAACAACTCCGGGTAGCGTTGCCGCATTAAATCCATTGGCTCCCAAGTGTACTCCTCCTTCCCATGATTCGTCCATTGCACCTTCACTAAGGGAACACTTTTGCGGCGTAATGTTCTTGTCTCGCTGTCAACAATTCGTACCGGCTCTAGTCGCACAGTCCTATCTGATGCCACCGCACCATCAGTAGTGGGAATATACTGGTCGGGCCGCAACAGTGCTTTTCGAAGCGACGATACATGGAACACGTCGTGAAGATTTTCCAATTCCGATGGTAACTCCAACCGATAGGCCAACGGGCCAATCCTTTCCAATATAGTATAAGGCCCAACATACCTCGGGCTGAGCTTTTTCACTCCACGCACCCGCGAAACTCCATGCATCGGCCGAATCTTAAGGAACACTTTTTCGCCCACTTGGAACTCCACCATCCGGTGCTTTTTATTGTAATACTTCGCCTGTCGACTTTGAGCCTCCAACATGCGATCCCGTATCAATCTGACCGCCGCATCAGTATCATCTATGTATCCGTTTCCCAATGCCTTCGGATCTTCATCTTGTACCCAAGACAAGGGAGTCCTGCACCTTCTTCCATAAAGGGCTTCATGGGGCGCCATGCCGATGCTCGCCTGATGGCTATTATTATAGGAGAATTCCACTAGTGGCAAGAGCCTTTCCCATGGCTCTCCTCTGTCCAACACACATAACCTCAATAGATCCTCCAGTGTTCTGATGGTCCGCTCTGACTTCCCGTCCGTCTGTGGATGAAATGCGGTACTAAAGGTTAGGCGTGAGCCCAAATACGCCTGTACCGCCTTCCACTCATTGGATGTAAACCGACCATCCCGATCTGAAACAATTGTCTTGGCACGCCATGATACCGTACAAATTGCTCCACAAAAAGGCGTACCAAAGCATCCACGTGTGCTTCCTTCTTCATTGGAATGAACCGGGCCACCTTTGTCAGTCGATCCACAATAACCCATACTGAATCATTCCCGGAGCGGGAACGAGGTAACCCATGAACAAAGTCCATGGAGATATCCTCGAACTTCCATTCGGGGATGGGCAACGACTGCAACAAACCACCGGGACTCCTGCATTCAGCCTTCACTCTTTGGCAAGCTTCGCAATGTGTAACATAGTAGCGGACATCCTTCTTCATTCCCGGCCAACACATGGTCTTCCGCAGTCCGGCGTACATCTTAGCAATACCCGGATGCACTGAATATTGAGAGGAATGCGCCTCTCTCAATATATCTTCCCGAATTTTGCCGCCCTTGGGAATATAGAGTCGGCCACGAAAATAAATGAGGCCGTCTTTGAGTATGTACTCATCGGTGGTCCCATCTTCAATTGCCTTGATTGCCGGGGCCAAGGCCGCATCCATTCCTTGCTCCACCCGAATCCGGTCTCGGATATCACAAACTATGCTCATGTTGGCCAAATACTCCGCATACTCTGCCGAAGGATCCTTGAATACTAGAGTAATTTCCATCTCCTCGATCATCCGAGCCAACTCCATGCTCATCAGCCGAGACTCTGGGCTAGAGCCTGGCACTTTTCTACTTAAGGCATCGGCTACCGAGTTCGCCTTCCCGGGGTGGTAGTTCATGGTGAACTCGTAGTCGCATAGAAATTCCAACCACCGCCGTTGCCTCAGGTTCAACTCCTTCTGAGTGTGAACATACTTCAAGTTTTTGTGATCGGAAAAGATCTCACAGTGCACGCCATATAAATAATGCCTCCAGACTTTCAAAGCGAACACCACTGCTCCCAACTCCAAATCATGAACCGGGTAATTAATTTCATGTTTCTTTAACTGCCTTGAAGCATATGCGATCACGTGCCCATGCTGCATCAATACCGCTCCCATCCCTTGATATGAAGCGTCCGTGTAAACTTGAAATCCTTCCTTCCCCGACGGAAGTGCAAGGATGGGGGCGGAGGTAAGCCTATCCTTCAGCTCTTGAAATGCCGCTTCACATTGAGGTGTCCACTCAAATGGCACTCCTTCTTCGTCAAGGAGGTAAGAGGAAGGGCAATCTTGGAGAATCCTTTCACGAACTTGCGGTAGTACCCAGCAAGTCCAAGAAAACTTCGTACATCAGCCGCCGACTTCAAGGGCGACCACTCCTTCACGGCTCGCACCTTCGCTGGATCCACCGCTAATCCTGCTCCACTGATCACATGCCCCAAGAAGGCTACCTCCTTAAGCCAGAATTCACACTTGCTAAACTTGGCATACAAGGCATGCTCCTTCAATTTCTTCAAAACCAAGGTCAGGTGCTCGACATGCTCCTCCTCCGTCTTTGAGTAGACCAAGATGTCGTCGATGAAAACAATGACGAAGATGTCCAAATACGGTTCAAACACCTTGTTCATCAAGCTCATGAAGGCCGAAGGGGCATTTGTGAGCCCAAACGGCATTACTGTGAACTCATACAAACCATATCTCGAACTGAAGGCCGTTTTCTGGATGTCCCCTTCTTGTATCCTCAACTGATAGTATCCGGAGCGCAAATCCAATTTAGAAAACCAATGTGCTCCCACTAGTTGATCGAACAACTCATCGATCCGCGGTAGTGGGTAAGTGTTCCGCACCGTCAATCGATTGAGTTCCCGATAATCTATGCACAATCGCAGTGTTCCATCCTTCTTCTTCACGAACAACACAGGGGCTCCCCATGGTGATGAACTGGGGCGAACGAACCCTGAATCCACAAGTTCCTGCAATTGAACTCTAAACTCCGCGAGTTCTTTCGGAGCCATTCTGTACGGAGCCTTGGATACAGGCTTGGCACCTGGTACTAGATTGATCTGGAAGTCAACCTCTCTATGCGGAGGTAATCCTGGTAGCTTCTCAGGAAATACCTCAGGAAAATCCCGCACTACCCGTACATCCTTTAATTCCAACGCTGCTTCCTTCAACTCGAACCAGATCATGAAGACCTCATCCCCCTTCATATGAGCCTTTACAGCCTGAATAGAAGATAATATCATACGTGGCGCGAAGCCAATACCTTGGAAGATGACGTCAGAGTCTCCATGCCTCAAATAGATCCGCTTCTCCGCGCAGTCGATCCTCGCGAAGTGCCAGTCCAGCCATGCCATGCCCAAAATGATGTCAAACTCCGGCATCCTCAGAACCGTGGCCGGCGTATCAAAGGCCTTCCCATCAATAAATAACTCCAACTCGCACTTGGCGGTTGCGATCATCTCCGAGCCGTCCGGAAGGCGTACACGTCGGGCTATGCCAGTGAAGTACTGTACATCCCCCATGTCTTTTATGAAATCCTCGGACACAAAGGAGTGTGAGGCACCGGTATCGAACAGCGCATAGGCTGTCTTCCCGCCAATAATCACGGTGCCTAAGTACCAATAACCAAAACTTATTGCTAGGGGCTAGTAAGTTCTAATCAATTCAAGCTAGATCATGCAAATATGTAAATTAATTAAATCATACCTGCAATCACATCTTGTGGGTTCCTTTCCTGCGCCATGTCAAGCGCGTACACCTGATCCCGGCTGGTCCGGGGTTTCCTCTTGGCGGTCCTCGTCCTCGACCGCGCATATATCCTCGCCCTCGTGGAGCTGCTGGAGGGAGAGCAGGAGGGAGAGCAGGAGGGAGAGCAGGAGGGGCGTTCCCATATAGTTGCGGGCAAAAACGCCGGATGTGGCCCGGCTGGTTGCATTCGAAGCACACCAGACCACGCCGCCCTTCCGGTTGTTGGAATCGCTGATGCTGTGGGGGTGGAGGCAACGCAGGCGGCTGCGGAACTGGATGCTCCACCCTATAGTTTCGGTGGACACGCCCTCCACCTCTTTGATAACCTCGTCCTCCTCTGAAGTCCCGTCTCCTTCTATTACTTGGGCCGGCTTCCATCACGTCCTCCGCAGGCCTCTTGCTACATCCCATGTGGTCTGCCTCCAATCTTTTCGCCATATCAATGATCTCCGCCAAGCTACCATCCGCTATAAACAAAAGGGACTGCCTTAGGGGATCTCGCAGCCCTTTATAGAAGCGCTTGGCATAACCTCTGTCATCCAACTCATAAGAGTCCGCAAACCTTGCGAGATGCTGGAATTCCCGCTGGTATTCTGTAACCGACTTTGATCCCTGCTTTAATAGAAGGAACCTCTGCTCAAGCTCATCTCGGGCCGATGTAGGGATAAAGTGCTCCAAGAAAACACCCGAGAATTCACTCCAACTTATCTCTGTGTAGATCCGGCCTTGGAAGGTAGAGCCCATGAGGGACTTCCACCACCTCTTCGCATGTAAGTCCAAGACGGACACTGCCAATGTCACGGCCATGTTGGCCGGGCAACGGATACCAGCCAGCAACTCTTCTATCGTGTCTAGCCATTCCTCTGTACGTATGGCTGACTCCGTCCCAAGGTAGACGGGAGGGGAGAGAGCCCGGAAGGTGCTCAGCCAGTTGGAGCTCGGAGCTTGTTGTTGCACCGGAGCCTGCTGTGCCTTAAAAGCATCAAGAATGGCGGTAAGCGTTTGCCCCAACTCAGACTGTTGGAACTGCGTGGGTATGGGAGGGGTAGGAGTACCCCCCATCGGCTCAACATGCAGTGGAACCTACACATACACGACAAATTTGTGGTCAGGTTGGCTAAACTTAAGGTCAAAGTTGGACAAACTTAATGTGAATTACATATGGGCACACCACTGCTTCCGCTAAGTCAGTTTGTCCCCAAACTGACTAACCAAACGGGGGTGGCACCATTGTTGAATGACTTCTTAGTTGAGGATCGTGGCAAACTGATACCATTTGTAAGCCTCCCCCTCCCCGGATCCCAAAACACGGCACGAAGAGGGAGTCTTATGCCCGGAACAGCCGCCTTGCGGTAGCATTAGCACACGGGCTAACCTGTACCACAAGACGCCTATTCCGCCGGCTACAACAATATCAATAATTCATGCCAACCCAACCAAATAGATAAGCAAGAGAAGTCAAAATCCACACTAAGTATATAAAGTCCAAAACATCAATAAAGAGAAGCTAAAACATGCTTCTACAACATATCAGAGTACAGCTAAACAATGCCCAAACGGGCTACATCAGAGTAAGCAAAACACTAACATCGGTAACAGACGGTATCGACGGCACCGTCACATCAGGCCCTGTCGTCCTGGCCTGGCTGTCCTGCTGCGTAGTCTGCGGCTGCTCTACCTGTGGCGTGACCTCCTAAAAAGGAAGACGTAGCAACCGTTAGTCGAAACGACTAAGTGGTTTCACATCCGCTCCCCGGCGACTCCTCGGCACCGGGCGGAGAAAGAGAAACAAGGGTATAATATATAGCAGTAAGTATAAAAGTACAATCAGGTGACAAGGTACATGAGTATCAATGTATAACTAGCAGTTCTACAAAAGCTATCAAGGTATAATAACAAGTGTAAGAAAGCTACAGCAGGAAAGTAACTTAACTTATAAGAATGCCCATACAAACTTATAAGTTAAGGATCGGGTTACATAAAGTAACTCATCGTATAAGAGTGCCCATACAAACTTATACGATGAGGATCTTGTTGTGCAATGATATGAAATGCTATGAATGCTATGCAATGACTCACCCATGCACACCCATGCAATTGCTATGTCGACACAGACTGTAGTTCCCACTTTTCGAGCAGGTAGCTAACCTCTCAGGCATCAGCCGCCGTGGCCAGGCGGTGACAGTAGAACGGGCACTTCTACTACTAGGCGGGTATCACACTACTTCACCTAGGCCTCCGTACGCCTCAACGCTAAGAACACAACAGCGGAGCCCATGCGTACTATGGCCCAGCGGGGTCTTGGGTAGATGTGCACCAAGAACACAGCCCGAACTGGCCTTGCGTGACCCGGAAGGGGCCTCGGAAGAAAGCACGAGGACACAGCCCAACCGTTCACATGGCCGGAGGGGCCTCGGGACGTGAACACCGAGGACACAGCCCAAACCGACCAAGTCTAACTGTCAACTCCCGTCGGTGTGACGACTGGCGAGCCCGTAGACCTGCCACACTATCCTTAACCCGGGATTACGACACCGCGTGTCGACTCACACCACATGCAAACACCATATCAACACAACATGGAAGGAGCCTCGGAAGTAAACACGAGGACACAGCCCAACCATCCATCCACACCTATCTCAACACAACAAACGAGTGACGGTCAACACCGCACTTTCATTCTTCCACAATACTACCCGTAGGGAGACAACGCTCTAAGTATTGGTCCACTAGACTCATTTCATTAGTCAAACATATCCATGGCCATGGTCTATTCATCTATATGACTTCCCAAATGATGACAATGTAAAATAACGTAATGCGCATATAAGATCTATCACATCATCCTTTTTAGTAATATCATAACTTAAACATGAAGTGTACCATATTCAATCTTCCAATTCCTACCAGTTCAATTCTTTTAAACAAGTTTGTTTCACAATTTGGTAATATGAAATATGATTAATAAGATACTTCAATCACACAACAAATGATTAATCATAAGGGTTCATCCAAGGCAAGTATCTTGCATTAATAATTTCACCGAAACAAAATCCATTTTTCCATTAAGCCCAGAATTTAGGCGCAGGTTGAATCTGGTCAGCAACTTCGACCGGAGATTCCCGAGGCTACAGGAATCCGGTGAAGTCGTGTAACCCCTCGATGGAAAGGTATTTCCATGGACTACATCTTTCATATTCAGAGCTCAACCCAGATTTGACATTATCCTATTTGAAATCGGACTTGAAGTCCGCTGCGTACAGAACACAGTTTCTGCATGCAGGATTTATTAAACACCATTTTCGTTTGGATTTTCCCGTGGCTACAGACTTCGCTAGAAGTCGTGCAACCACTCGTTGGAAAGGTATTTTCAAGGGCTTCAACTTTCGTGTTTAGTCAAAAGCCCAGATCTGACCATAATACACTTAAAAATGGTCACGAAGTTCGCTGCGCGCAGAATACAGATTCTGCACGCATCTTAAGGCGGAATGAACGGCATCGGTTCATCTTCCTCCTCAAGGCGATCTTCCAAAAATCATTCCAGAAAACCTCCTCCCTTATTCACCCTCAAGAGGCCAAAACCCTTCACGAAACCATCCCTTATCATCCATTGAAAAAGGGGCGTGGTTGAAGAGATCTAAAACCTAAGACACAAGTCTTAGCATGACCTTTCCTAGAAAACTCCTCCTCACCATCAAGACTCTCTTGAGTCGATGTCTCGCCTAGGAAAATAACTATAGATCTAGCACCAAGGGAGAGGGTAGGAAACTCACATCGGCTCCAGCGGTACCACCATTTCTCGCCATGGATCGCGTAGTTCTCCTCGGCGGCATCTCCTCTTTCACGGCGATGGCGGATCTCCTTCGGTAGGACTTGCTCCTGCAGTTTTCCCTCTCACAGGAGTTCTCACTGGAAATAGGGGATGAAAAGAGCATGAAAACGGCTAGGGTTTTCTGTCCCCTATATAAATAAAATTTGACACGGGTAGGGACACGGCCGTGTCCGTACCCGTGTCCCGCTTCCGCGAAACGGCCGTGGCGGTTTCCATGTCGATTCAATGCTTGACACGGGTAGGGACACGCCCGTGTCCCAACCCGTGTTCACATGACACGGCCGTGTGCCTGGCCGTGTCATTGGCCGTGTACTTCTCGGGTTGCATCTCGACACTTCTCGTCGAGCTCAACTCGACGCACACGGGTAGGGACACGGCCGTGTCACTACCCGTGTCCCTTGGTGTCGACACAGCTCGACGATCTCGACACGGGTCGTCGAGCTCAACTCGACGCACACGGGTAGGGACACGGCCGTGTCACTACCCGTGTCCCTTGGTGTCGACACAGCTCGACGATCTCGACACGGGTCGTCGAGCTCAACTCGACGCACACGGGTAGGCACACGGCCGTGTCCCTACCCGTGTCCCTAGGTGTCGACACAGCTCGACGATCTCGACACGGGTCGTCGAGCTCAACTCGACGCACACGGGTAGGCACACGGCCGTGTCCCTACCCGTGTCACTTCCTTTTTACACTGATTCTCCACTTCTCCACATGTGCAGTCCAATTCCCTGCACTCTCAGGACTCAAGTCAACCCTCCTGACTCAAAACACACACACTAGGGGGCTAGAGCGATTCGGGACGTTACATAAATAGCTTATGTTTCCTATAGGTGGGTCTAGGCACACTTTGGGTATTACTACCTCTCTGGGGATAGGATCTATCCTGAGGCGTAGGGTCACTCCTATAAGCCGATACGGGTCTGGTGCCATAACTATTCTTACTAACGGGTGTGGTGCTATTAGTGCGCAGGTAGGCAGGATCAAATTGATCCGAGAGGAGGCTACGCATGTGCGGCCAAGCATAATGATAACTACCAACACGACACTGTTCATTTAACCAAAATAATTGGGCTCGACCTACTAATCGCTCTCGGGCAAAGCTAACCTTTTCGTAGTCATCCCATAAGTGACAATTAAAATATTGTTCTAATCCCTTAAGCCAATCTCTAAAATTTTGGGGATACTCTAAATCGTCATAAGTAGGATAAATGTGTTGTGCCCTAGGAGTGTGTTTAGCCATATCCTTAGCATTGGAATAGTCTAGCTGGGTAGCATATATGTCATATGCCATTTAGTGAGAACCGGAGAGAAAACTCACCCAGAACTGGTGCACATGCAATGACTAAATAACGTGACCCTACTTAATTTTAAAAGATGGAATTGTTCCCGCTTAGCCACTAAGGTTATAATTATATAAAATAGATTTTCTTGCTGGAAAAAATATGAGGATTATTAAAAAAAAATTATTTTTGAATTTTGCTGAAAATATAAAAATATAGGCCGCTATTTGCAGACCAACTATTAAATTTTAAAATAACTTAATAAAAATAATGATTTAATGAAAAATAATTTTTTTTTTTTGGATTTCTGAAATTGGAAATTTGAAATTTTGAATTTTGAATTTTGAATTTTGAAATTTGAAATTTGAAATTTGAAATTTGAATTTTAAATTTTGAAACTTGAAATTTGAAATTTTGAAATTTGAAATTTGAATTTTGAATTTTGAATTTTGAATTTTGAATTTTGAAATTTGAAATTTGAAATTTTGAAATTTGAAAATTCAAATTTAAATTTTGAAATTTTAATTTTGAATTTTGAAATTTGAAATTTGAAATTTGAAATTTTGAAATTTATGTGTTTTTAATTTGAACTTTGAAATTGTGGAATTTCAATGCATTTCATGAAAACTAATTTTCTAAATATTGATCTGCAACGAAACGGGTGAGTGCGTACGTACGTGCCACATAAGAGGGGGAGGAGTGCCTATTAGGAAATTGACGAGAACTCCCTCTGATACCAAATTTGATGTAGCACCGTCCTAAGAGCCTACACGGATGACGTATGATTACGTTCGCCACGCTCACATGGTCTCTTTTCCGCACAACAACGAAACGCAGCAGCACAATATTATTTTTTATTTATCTTTCGCGCTAACGTACGGATAGCCAACCCGCCTGGAGATCAAACCACGGCTAAAGGCCGAGATCCGATCAAGCTAAATAAAGGACGAATGTTCGCGTCCGTTCGAGCGATGTTGTACCAAAGAAAGATCTACCAAGAAAATCTTGATTCGCAAACTGTTGATCTTTCCCCAACAAGAAATAACGAGGATCGCCAATTCTCTCGATAGTATTCAGAAAATCAAACGAAAACCACAGATCTATCAAAGAAAACTCCGCGAAATTTTATTCGTTTCGAAAAATCACGCTAAAATCGTCCACCACAAAAACGATCTGAGAAAAGAAAAAACTCTTGAGTAGAAGTTTTGTTACCCCTCTCGGAAAAATAGATCCGGGATGTTGGATCCACTAGAAATGATCGCTCTCCTTTGTACTCCACGGAAGGTGCTCCAATAGAATGAAGAAACTCGCTCGTCTTCTCCGCTTTGCGCCGTAGAAGATCACCCAAGCCTTTAGTTGTTTCAATCGGATCTTCTCCTCCAATGATGGCCGACTAGTAGAGAGGGGGTTGAGGGAAATCGTGGTGGTTGCGGGGTAACAAGAGGGAAGAAGAAGGTAGAATGAAGAGAGAAGGAGGGGGGCAAAAATTTGAGAGGGGGGATGCCTCTTTTGGCTAGGAAGAGAGACAGAAAGAGAGAAGAAGGAGGGAATTCCAATTTTAGGAGTTCAAATTTCAAATTTTCATTCAATGAATGATTATCCCATATAATGGCCTATTTATAGGCTTACAAAATGAAACGGCTACATGCAGCCCAATAACAAAGATTAAATATTGTCCCAACAAAAGTGCAATGAAACAAAACATGCAAATATTTAATTAATACTTATAAGAGAATATTTATAAGTATTAATTAATTATTATGGCGCCGCGGTCGGAGATTGTAGCGGCGATGGCGTTTATCAAATTGGTTGTCGCGGCGACGCGCGTCTTTGATCGAAGAGTCACCATCATCCGTAAGCGTGCCAGTACCATCGGCGTCATGTTGAGGGCCGTCGCCTCCATCGTCATGTTGAGGGTCGTCGCTTCCATCACAATGGCATAAGAGACTAGCTCATTTAAATTACAAGACTATATACATGCTCTTTAGTGAAGAGCTAATTAGGAATGGTCCTAAGATGAAATACACCGAGGAAAGCTTGTGCTCAGCATGCCAAAAGGGCAAGCAGACCAAGGCTACCTTCAAGGGCATTGGGACCAAAGACTCTATGAGGTGCTTATACCTCTTGCATATCGACTTGTTTGGTCCTATGCCAATTCATAGTCTAGGTAGAAAAGTTTACACCCTTGTGGTGATTGATGACTATTCTAAGTTTACTTGGGTGTTCTTTCTTAAGAAAAAGAATGAAACCCTAGATGTCTTCATGATGTTTGTCAAATAAATTCAGAATGAGTTTGATATTACTGTGGTCAAAGTCAGAAGTGACCATGGAACTGAATTCCAGTTTGATAGCATGATAAAGTTCTGTGAAGAGCTAGGGATTCTTCAAGAATTTTCTTCTCCAAGAACACCCAAGCACAATGGGATTGTTGAGAGGAAAAATAGAACTCTTATAGAAGCTAGAAGGACCTTATTGAGTGACATATCTCTCCCAGAATATTTCTAGGCTGAGGTAGTGAATACTGTATGTCATGTCCTTATTAGGTCTTCTATCACCAAGAGCCACAAGAAGACTCCCTATGAGATCTTGAGAGCAGAAAACCAAACCTGGGCTATCTCAGAATCTTTGGTAACAAGTGTTATGTGCTTCAAGGTTAGTCCTATGTGAATAATTTTGTTGTCAAGTCCTTTAATGGGATTTTTGTTGGGTACAACAATCATAATAAAGCTTATAGGATCTATAACTTAAAAATCCAAGTTATAGAAGAGTCTGTACATTTAGTATTTGATGAGTCTACCATGATTAACAATGAGCTGCCAAGCTCCTCTTCTAGTACTACAAGTACAGAGCTGATGTTGGACAAACTAACCATCAAAGAAGCTGCTTCAGAAATCCAAGATGGAGTGAATATTATAGATGAAGTGCAAACACACTTGAAGAGGATGAAGATCAGCAAGAATCTGCTGCTGAAGCTGATGATGAAAGAAGATTGCCTCCAGCTATCAGGCATCTAAGAGACCATCCAAGACACCAAATAATTGGTGATGCACACCAAGGAGTGGTGATTAGAAGCAAGAGCCTTAATACATCAATGTATATAAGTTTCCTGTCACAGGTTGAGCCCAAGATATTTGAAGAGGCCAACATATATCAGTTCCGGGTCACAAGGACATAATGTCATTAGAGTCAAATGGATTTACAGGAATAAACTTGATGAAAATGGCATATAACCAAGAACAAGGCAAGGCTAGTAGCTAAGGGGTACAAATAAGAAGAAGGTATTGATTTTGATCAAACCATTGCCCTTATAGCAAGATTAGAAGCCATCAGACTCTTCCTTACATATGCTTCATTAAAGAGATTTAAAGTCTACCAGATGGATGTGAAGTCAGCCTTCCTGAATGGTGACTTAAAGGAAGAAGTCTATGTTGAGCAACCTACAAGTTTTGTTGATTCTAACTCACCTAAATTTGTTTATAGACTTAGGAAATCTCTATATGGGCTGAAGCAATCCCCTGGAGCATGGTATGAGATATTGTCTAGCTTGCTCATTGAGAACAAATTCTCAAGGGGGAAGATAAAAAGACCCAATTCCTAATGGAATCTAAGGGTAAGATCATGTAACATCCCTCAGACAACTAAACCCCTAGGAGTGGTTTTGTCATGACTAGCTAATGACAAAACCCTAAGAATCCCAAGGAGACCAAGTTGACCTAGGAATGTAGGTGAGATCACTATGGTCTACAAATAGTAGGTTTCTAAACACTAGTTTAGGATGATCATGAGGCTTCACCATGACTCCAAGACCCCACCACAATCTCACCAACCTATTGCAAGGTCCATTAGAGCCCTAAGTGTCCACTAGAGTGAACCTAGGGTAGCCAAGTTGACCTGGGGTCATCCTAGTCCTAAATTGGGCAAGTTGCTCTAACTAAGGGCAATGTGCCCCTAATGTGCCCAACCAACCATACCTAGGTCTTCCTAGACCTAAGGTGAAGTCAATGGGTCACCAAAGACCCATTGGGGTCAATCTTAGAGGCTAAGTTGACCCAAATCAACCCTAGCCATAAATGGGTCAAAGTGCCCTAATTAAGGGACAAGTGACCACCAAGGTGCCAAGTCGACCCTACATAACCCTTCCTAGACCTTAGGGCAACCAAGGGGTCACCAAGGACCCCTTGGGTTCAACCCAAATCGTCATGTTGACAAAAGTCAACTCATGGGTCAAAGTGGTCAACTTATGTTAACCTAGCCCAATTTAAGTGTGCTAAGCCCAAGTGGTGTGGCCCATTAGTCTAAGGAAGTGGAGAGACACATTTTGGGCGCACCAAATTCAGAGAATGGTGACTAGGAGAGAGAAGAAAGGAGTTACGCAATTTTTGAGGAGAGAGAAGATGCAGCTTAATGGTCATTATGGCCATGGAGGTTTCAACCCCCCCCCCCCCCCACATTAGTGGGCCTTTACTCCTTGGAGGCAGGGGAGGGGTTTTCAGGAGGTGGCCAGACAATGGGGTGGCTCAGCCCTTCAAATGGCTGAAACTGAAATGACCATTAATGGCCATTAGAGTTATACCCTTCCCCATCCCCAATTAGGGATCTTAAAAGCATCACCAGGCAGAGGGGGGAAGGTTACAACCTTTACCTGAAGTATTCGAAGCACTTGACTGTGATGTTGCAGAAACCCGATTAGCGCCACCACCACCATGGCAAATCGGAGAACAACGCGCCTCCAGCCCACCCAACAGGTCCTCCCTTGCTCCTTCTTCTGTGGGTAGATCATAGGATTCAATAGGGATAAGCATCGAGATCAATTTAGCCCGATCGGGGGAAGAAATTTCCCTGGTTTTCCCGAAAAATCAACTTGTCGGGATCGCCGAAATCCGCCCCTCCGGCGGCTGTGCTGACGTCTGGCGATAGCCACCACCTCAACGGAGGTGGTGGTGGAGGTGGTCGGCCAGGGAGGTGGCTGGGTGGCCAGGAAATGGGGATGGAATGAGCTCCAGGTCGGGGAAATCCTGGCCTTCGGCTCGAGCTTGAAGATGACTGGATGCCGCCTATTCTGCGCCAAGATTCGTGTGCCTTGATTAAATTTCTAGGAATTTAAATGATTTCAATTAAATGATTTTCTGTCACACATTATACAGTTAATGTTTTTAATTATTAAAAATACCTAGTTCCCATACAGTAAAAATGGTCAACATGAAAATTGTAGCTTTATGGGTCTACTTTAATTTAAAATTTGTTTCAACCCATTTTGGTAAGTGGTTTGACCAGAGCACTCATTTTGTTGTGTCTATACCTAGGGCTAGTCAGAGATTTAAATGTGTGCCCCCACTTCATTACAAGTCCCAATGACCTAAAATTTGGACATGGAGTCAATATTACATATACCTAGGTCATGTCCAAAAATTGAAATTTTGGGGGATACTTTTTTCTATAGTTTTGAAATTTTTTAATAATGATATGGTAATTTATTGATGGGACCTAATGACCTCGAAACCCTGCCAAAGTTTGATGAGTGGTCCTTGGCGTCATCATAAGGCTCTGGATAAAATTTCATCTCATTTGGAGATGATTTGGGTTTAATTTTTATAAACCCTAGCCTTGGCCAAAAGAGTGGTATTTAGGTCAAAGTGTTCCTTGTGGGTTTAAGTAGTCAAATCACCTCAACAGAGGCAGAAACTATGGCCATTGGTTTGTTATGATGCTAGACACCCTCACAAGGAATTTGGGCTGGATTGGGGTAGATTTGCCCTAGGACCCAAGTTCAAACCCTGAGGTTGAACTTTGGGGGTTTGTGAAGGGCATGGGGTGATATGCCCTTGTATGGACTTGGTGTTTTGTCCATGTGATACTAGGGTGGTGAAAAGTCCTAGGGAGAGATATGGTGGTATTTGTACACATGCACACCACTTAAAGTACTCAGTAAAGTTTTGGGTTTATACACTGATGAATTGTAATTATACGTATTTTTATGCACAGTAATTTAGTCATTTTCATTTATTTTCGTCGTTTTTACTTATTTTTGTTCAATAAAATGCTCCTATTCTTGTAAATTTTCTCTGAACTTGTTTTATTTTATTTTGCAGAAAAATTCCAAAATCTGCCAAAATTTGGGAAGTACACGCCCGTGACACATTGGTCACGCCCGTGACCGGGCCGTGACTGCGCATTTCCCGTGAAATCGAAAAATTTCTGAAGTAAAAGCCTGACACGCCTGGGGTCACTCCCGTGTCACTCGACACGGGGCGTGACCCAAGCCCGTGTCCTCTCCTCTCGACGAATTCCTCTCGACGATCGTCGAGTGTCGACACCAACAGTCACGCCCAGCGTCACGCCCGTGACCTGGGGCGTGACTCAATCTCCGCTCGACGATTTCGACTCGACACTTTCCACTCGACATTCGTCGAGTGTCGACCCCAACTGTCACGCCCATAGTCACGCCCGTGACCCGGGGCGTGACCTTTCCAGCTGGCCCGACAAGATGCTGCCGAGGACTTTTGACGCAACCTGCGCCCGGTTCTACCTCCCCGACACGCCCAGAGTCACGCCCGTGACCTGGGGCGTGACTGCTGCGAACTCAGCCCGAAGTCAACTTTGCTGTCCAATCGCCGGCCACCTTCATGAATAGTACTGTCACGCCCCCCCTACACGCCCGTGACCGAGGGCGTGTACTTAGAAATTTTTTCCTATAAATAGCCCAGTTCTGTAAGGTCCAAGGGTTCAGATTTTTGGGCCAAGTTAGTGTCTTTTTGTGGGCTTAATCCGTGGATACTAGTGCTATGTAAGGAGATTTCTCCCTTCTTATTTCATGTTTTGTTTTGCTTTATCTTTTAGCTTTGTAATAGTTTGAAAATTTTAATAAAATGTTAGATTTTCTCTCTCTATTTAGCATGAAAAATTCATTTGGATGGCTCACCTCTTTCCCTTTTTATCCTTGGTTTTATCTTTGTTCTTCACTTAGTTCTTCATTTATGAAAGGTGTGTGTGTGTGTATGAGTGTAATGTATTTACTTTCCATGTCTTTTTTCCCTTAACTTGTCTTCATGCTTAGGATTTTGATCTCATTCTTATGATTTTATAAAAGAGATTTAAAAAGTGATTTTGTTCTTTTTTACTTAGTTTTCTTTTAGGATTGTAAAACCTCTTTTGTTCTTTTCATCTTATTTTTCACCTTTTTTATCACTTTCATAACATCATAAGAATGAAAATGATGGTATTTTAATTTTCCAAAAACTTTGGTTTTTAATTTGTTTTGAAAAACTTTTGTCTTCTAAAAATTGAAATTTTCTCTTTTTATTTGTTTTTGGCAAAACCTAAGCATGAAAAAGTTAAAGTTTTAATTTTTAGGTAACTTTGATTTTTCTTTGTTATTTGTGTGTGTGAGTGTATGAGCCTAAATTTCCTTTTGTTCTTCTTAATCTTCATGAAGTGTGTGTGAGTGTAGGTGTATAACTTTTATGCTTTGATTTAAATTGTGTAGAGTGTGTGAGTGTAGGTGTTAAATTTTAATGCTTTCTTTTTAATTGCTTTCTTTTAATGCTTTATTCAAATTATGTAGAGTGTGTGAGTGTAGGTGTATAATTTTATTACTTTCTTGAATTTCTTATGGAGTGTGTGTGTATGTGTGTATTTATTTCCGCGTACTCGTTAACAGTTAAATGGCGCATCATTTTCATTTTCAGTCCTACTCGTTCGAGTAGGACTTGTAATTTTTCTTTCTTTATTTTTCCACCTACTCACTTGAGTTTAAATGGCCGGACTTTATTTCCTGCCTACTCATTTGAGTAGGATTTGTAATTTTTCTTTCTTTATTTTTTCCGCCTACTCACTTGAGTTAAATGGCCGGACTTTTAGCCCTATAATCGCATTTATTTTCTCCTACTCATTTGAGTAAGACTCGCTTTCATTTCAGTCCGACTCGTTTGAGTAGGACTTGCAATTTTCAGCCTTTATTTACCGCCCCCACTCGTTTGAGTGAGACTCGCAAATTTGAATTATGCAAATTTCTTTTTATGTGTAACTTAGTTCCTTTCTAATTTATAATTTGGAGTGTGCGTGAGTTCTTGTTTTAGCTAATTTTTCAGTTTTCTAAATGTTGTTATTTTTCTTGTGTCCCTTTCTTATAAACGTTTAGTGTTTAATTTCGAGCTCGCGCCTCACTAAATTATAAGCCGTCCCCATACCGATATGTGGCTAATCGCTATTAGGCTCGGCATCGAAGAGCTTTGGGACATTTAAAATGATTTATAATAATTAAAGTTCTTTATTTTCATTTTAATTTAAGCACTTAAGGTTTACCCCGGGTTTACGATGCGTAGGACCACATATCGATGTGTGGGCCCTATTTCCGTAGTCCATATGCTAGCTAGCCGAGAGGCCGTGCATATGGACCGATCACCCCTGGGTAAATAGGGTTGCGTGCATACCCTCGAGAGAGGACAAGCGTAATTCTACCGGATTGGGTTCCCCACCCAATAGCGGGGTTCTTAGCGTAAAGCGGGCGTTAAGAGGAATCCTTCGTCGGACTAACGTTCGGTCGAATAGTCTTAACGTTTAGGTGAGCGATATCCCTATAGCTAGGTGAGCTCACATTTGTGGAACCTCCACGGCCAAGTTGCCTTATTATTAATTTGAAAACTAAGTCTTTTTATTATTAAAAATTGTTTTAGTCTTAATCCGATTCGATGCCGTGCGTTAACCCTTCATCGAATATTGTCTAAATCGTTTTTTCGCTCCTTTGCTTTTCTGTCTTTTATTAAGTAAAAAAAAAATCCATCTTTCTTTCAGTAAAATAATAGTCCTCCCGGAGGAGTAAGAATAGTCAACGCGACCCCGAGAACAATACGACCTCGGTATTCCCCCGAATATCGAGTACTACTTGCGATAGGTGCACTTGCCTACCCGAGCAAGCCCGCGGCGATCGACTCACCGAACCAACCACAGTAAGAGTCTGTTCGCGGGCCCATCAAGTTTTTGGCGTCGTTGCCGGGGAATCTCTTTTCGAGTTGCTATTTCGAATTCCGGAGTCTATTAATTTTACTTATTTTCTATAAAAAAAAAACTAAAAACTTTATTTTAAAAACAAAACAAAACAAAAAAAAAAGTTTATTTTTGTTTTATTTTTATTTGGGTGTATGACCCGAGGACAACCCTCAGAGTCTGAAGATTTAGACTTCGACCCTGAGATCGAACGCTCTCTTGCGCGTATCCGATCTCATCGCCGAAATCCTTCTTTAGATCCCGAGGAATCTATCGGAGAACCCACTGTTGTAGTTATGGCCGCGCCTAACCTTCCCCCGGCGGCCGAGCGTACTATGTCTTATTACGCCCGGCCTAACCTGGATGATTCTGGGTCGAGTATTGTTCGCCCGTGCGGTGGCCAATAATAATTTTGAAATAAAGTCAAGTGTCATTCAAATGGTCCAAAACGCCGTGCAGTTCGATGGACTGCCGGATGAGGACACGAATGTCCACTTGTCCAATTTCTTGGAGATATGCGACACCTTCAAGATCAATGGCGTCACTGATGACGCCATTCGTTTGCGCTTATTTCCTTTTTCCCTTAAGTCCAAAGACAAGGCGTGGTTGAATGCCCTCCCGCGAGGATGTATCACCACGTGGGCTGAGTTGACGGAACGGTTCCTAACGAAGTACTTTCCGCCCGCAAAAACTGCAAAGTTGCGGGAGGACATTTCTTCATTTGTGCAGAACGATCCTGAGTCTTTATACGAGACTTGGGAACGGTTTAAGGAATTCCTCCGCCGTTGCCCGCACCACGCGCTGCCAACGTGGTTGCAAGTTCAAATTTTTTATAATGGGCTGAATTTTCAGACGCGTCAAATGATTGACGCGGCTGCCGGGGGTACGCTTAACAACAAAACCCCCGAGGCCGCCCAGGCTTTATTCGAAGAGATGGCTATGAACGCCTATCAATGGAACGTCCCGCGGGGACGGCCAAAGCCGGCGGCTGGTCTTTTTGAAGTGGATGCCACTGCTCTCTTGACCCTTCAAGTTGAAAGGTTAACAAAGCAGGTGGCGGAGATGTCTGCTGCCTCCTCCACTCCGCCTTGTTTTATTCCCCCTAATGTCTGCATAGCTGAAGAGTTCGTGGACTTCATGGGAAATTCGGGTCGTCCTCCCTTCAACCCCAACAACAACCCTTATAGTAATAACTATAATCCGGGTTGGAGGAATCACCCCAACTTCTCGTGGAGCAACCCGAATAATGCTCAGCGTCCCCCTATTTCTTTTGCGCCCGGATTTCTTCCTCCCCCTCCTCTTCCGAAACCCTCCCCGATGGAGGAAAATTTTTCGAAGTATATTGCGTCCAACGAGTCAAATATCCGGAACATCATCGGATCGCTAAAAACACTCGAACAACAGGTTGGACAGCTGGCGAGGATGATGTCCGAGCGCGCGCTCGGGGCACTGCCGGGAAACACGGAGCCCAATCCGCGGGAAAACGCCAACGCTATAACCCTCCGTAGCGGAAAGGAGGTGGTCGATCCAAAACGGACCAACCCTCAGGTACATATTTCACCTCCGACCCCTCTTCCCCTTTCTTCGCTTACGCCGCCTTTACCTATTATAAAAGAAACATTATTTTAAACAAGGCTCTTCCGTATCCGCATAAGTTAGAAAACGAGCGTAAGGACGCGCAATATGAAAAATTTATTTTATTATTAAAACAAATTCACATTAATGTTCCTTTTTGCGAGGCTATCTCGCAAATGCCCAAATATGCGAAATTTTTAAAAGAACTACTTTCTAATAAACGCAAATTAGAGGATATTTCGCATGTATCTCTCAACGCTGTCTGCTCGGCGGCCCTTACTAATAAATTGCCCGCAAAACAAAACGACCTGGGACGGTTTTCCATCCCGTGCCTTTTTGGCGATATATTAGTAAAGTACGCCTTAGCTGATTTAGGGGCTAGCATTAATCTGATGCCGTTCTCGCTCTTTCGTCGCGTTTAGGTTTGGGTACTCCTAGTCCTACGAATATGCGCATCCAATTAGCGGATCGCTCGGTTAAGTTCCCTATCGGGGTAGTGGAGGACGTCCTTGTCCGAGTCGACAAGTTTACCTTCCCGGTAGACTTCGTCATCTTAGATATCGAGGAGGACGCCGAGGTACCAATAATACTCGGTCGCCCTTTTCTCGCCACCTCCCGCGCACTAATAGATGTTAGTAATGGTAGCCTTCTCCTCCGAGTAGGCGATGACCAAGTTACTTTCTCTATTAATCCCTCGATGGACAATTTGTCATCGAGCGACGATTTCTGCTATTCTTTAGATACCTTTTTCGGAGATCGTTCTTCTCCCATTTTCGAGTCCGTATTTTTAAATGACGATATTTATGCGCTCGAAAATTTTAACTGCGATGAGGATACGTCTATAGACTTGCCTTTCGAACCAATTGGTAAGAAAGACATAGGAATTAAAACCTCCCTAGAAGAACTGCCCATCCTAGACCTCAAACCCTTACCCGCCTCGCTCAAGTACGCTTTTTTGGAAAAAGGTGATACGCTCCCCGTTATCATTTCTTCGGACTTGAGTGATTCAGAGACTTCCAATTTATTGGAAGTTTTATTTAAACATCGCCACGCAATTGCGTGGCAAATCTCTGACCTAAAGGGGATTAGCCCCTCCTTTTGCACCCATAAGATTTTCCTAAACGATAATTGCCGCAAAACGATACAGCCGCAGCGTCGTCTTAACCCAAACATGAAAGACGTCGTTAAAGCCGAAATCATTAAGTTATTAGATGCGGGGATTATCTACCCTATTTCGGACAGTGCATGGGTTAGTCCCGTGCATGTCGTGCCCAAGAAAGGCGGTCTTACCGTAGTGGCGAATGAGCATAACGAGCTTGTCCCAACTCGTACTGTTACGGGTTGGCGAGTGTGCATCGACTATAGGAAACTTAACGACGCCACCCGCAAGGACCATTTCCCTCTGCCATTTCTAGACCAGATTTTAGAGCGTTTATCCGGTCATCCGTATTATTGTTTTCTTGATGGTTTATCGGGGTTTTTCCAAATCCCCATTTCCCCCGATGATCAAGAGAAAACAACTTTTACTTGCCCGTTCGGCACCTTCGCATATCGAAGAATGCCATTTGGACTCTGCAACGCGCCAGCTACATTCCAAAGATGTATGCTAGCGATCTTTGGCGAGCTAGTAGAAGACATTATGGAAGTCTTTATGGATGACTTTTCTATTTTCGGACGCTCTTTTCCCGATTGCCTTAACAATTTAGATCGTGTCCTTCAACGGTGCGAGGACACAAGCCTTGTTTTAAATTGGGAAAAATGCAACTTTATGGTTCGAGGAGGTTTGGTCCTCGGCCATATGATTTCGTCTAAGGGGATAGAGGTGGATAAGGCCAAGATAGAAATTATAGAAAAACTTCCGCATCCAACAAACGTAAAATCTATTAGGAGTTTCTTAGGCCATGCGGGCTTTTATCGACGCTTTATTCAAGACTTTTCAAAAATAACAAAGCCGCTAACTCACCTCTTGGAAAAGGAATCACGCTTCATCTTTAGTAGCGAATGCGAGTCCGCCTTTAATTTAATAAAACAAAAACTTATCTCTTCACCAATTTTAGTGGCCCCTAATTGGTCCCTTCCGTTCGAAATAATGTGCGATGCTAGTGATATTGCCTTAGGTACCGTTCTTGGCCAACGCGTAGAAAAACATTTTCATCCTATTTATTACGCTAGCAAGACGCTCACTTCCGCACAAATAAATTACACGACAACGGAAAAGGTACTCTTAGCCGTCGTTTTCGCTTTCGATAAGTTTCGCTCGTATATAACGCTTTCTAAAGTTATCGTTTTTACCGATCACTCCGCGCTTAAATATTTATTAGCTAAAAATGATGCGAAGCCCCGCCTTCTTCGATGGATTCTCCTCCTACAAGAGTTTGATTTGGAGATCCGAGATAAGCGGGGAGCGGAAAATCTAGCGGCAGACCACCTCTCCCGTTTAGAAAATCCGGGTGCGGAAGCGCTCGTCGAATCTGAAATAAATGACAGATTCCCCGAGGAACGCCTTCTTGCCATTAATAAATCTTCGTCATCTTCGCCTTGGTTCGCAGATTTTGCAAATTTTTTAGTCGCGCGGGTCCTTCCAAAAGAGTTTTCCAGTCACCAAAAGAAGAAATTCTTTTCTGACTTGAAAAATTTCTTTTGGGAGGACCCATTTCTTTTTCGTATCTGCGCGGACCAAGCGGTTCGACGATGCGTTGCGGGTGTGGAGTGCTTACAAATTCTTAAGCACTGCCACGAGGGTCCAGCCGGTGGGCATTATCAAGCCAACCGGACCGCTCGGAAGGCGCTAGAGGCGGGCTACTTTTTGCCCACTCTCTTCAAAGACGCGCATAATTTTGTGCGCGCATGCGATAGCTGTCAGCGGTCGGGTAACATCTCTCGTCGCGACGAGATGCCCCAAAACATGTTTTTAGAGTGCGAAGTCTTCGATTTGTGGGGCATAGATTTTGTTGGCCCCCTACCTCCATCTTTCAAAAGTATGTATATTTTAGTGGCGGTCGACTACGTATCGAGGTGGGCGGAAGCGCAAGCTCTCCCCACCAACGACGCGCGAGTCGTCGTTACATTTCTTAAAAAATTATTTTCTCGCTTCGGCACGCCTCGCGCAATTATTAGTGATAGGGGAACGCATTTCTGTAATGCTCTTATGGATAAGACGTTAGCTAAATACGGAGTCACGTACAAGCTTGCCACCCCCTACCACCCGCAAACAAGTGGCCAAGTCGAGGTAGTAAATCGAGAGATTAAGCGAATTTTAGAAAAAACCGTTTCGCTAAATAGGAAAGATTGGTCCGTTAAACTCGACGATGCGTTGTGGGCATATCGGACGGCTTACAAAACCGCTATTGGATGTACGCCGTTCCGGTTAGTCTACGGAAAAGCGTGCCATTTACCCGTAGAATTAGAACATCGCGCACTTTGGGCTTTAAAACTCTTAAACCTCGACTCCAACTTAGCCGCTCAGAATAGAAAACTGCAACTAAACGAGCTCGATGAATGGCGTGCGAACGCTTACGAGAGCAATAAATTCTATAAGGAGCGCTCTAAGTTATATCACGATCGAAAAATCAAGTCCCAAAAATTATTTTCTCCGGGCGATCTTGTCCTTCTTTACAATTCACGTCTTAGGCTTTTTCCAGGTAAATTAAAATCTAGATGGTCCGGTCCCTTCCTAGTTGAAGAAGGTTTTCCTTATGGAACCGTACTCGTCTTCCACCCGGACAAAGGCTCTTTTAAAGTAAACGGTCATCGGTTAAAGTCTTACATCGCGGGCGACCCAGTTATCGGTTTTAGCGAAACCATAACTTTCCTCCACATTATAAACCCGCCAAAATAGTCAAGCTACACGACTATAAACAAAGCGCTCCTGGGAGGCACCCCTCGCTTATCTTTTTCGCCCTTTCCTCATTACCTTTGCTGCTTTTTCTAATAAACGCAGGGTTTCTGATCGGCCTCCCCCTACGCGTTTCAGGGAAGCTTCTACCCCCTTCCCTTTCTTTTCTTTGTACATATTGTCTTTCCTTTCTGTTCCGCATACTTACGATACAACATTGGGGACAATGTTGGACTTAAGTATGGGGGTATTTTCGTGCTTTACTTTCTGCACTTCAATTTTTCTGCATCTCAAAAAAGAAAAATACAAAAAAATACATATAACAACAAAACAAAAACAAAAAAATTTAAAAAACATCTTAAAATGAAACAAAAAAATTTTAAATGAAAAAAACAAACAAATTTTAAATGAAAAAAACAAAAAAATTTTTAATGTAAAAACAAAAATCCAAAAATTTTTTTTGTTTTGTTCTCTCTCTTTTCCAAAAACTCAAAAAACAAAACAAAAAATTATTTTGTTTAGTTTCACTTTGTATATATTTTTTGTTTTTTCTCTCTCCCCCTTCCTCATTCTTGTACAAACCTTTTTCTTTTTCTCCCTTATTTTTGTACATATTATGAAAATTCTCTTAAAAAATACAAAAAAAAGGATAATAGTTCAAAAAACAAAATTTTCAAAAAAATTGCGAAAAACAAAAATACAAAAAAAAAGATAATAAATGAAAAACACAAAAAAAATGATAATAAAAACTATAAAAATCAAACAAAAAATGTTTTGCAACAAATAAATTAAATATTCCATACTTAACTTTTCTGCTATCCAAAAATTCTGTTCTGAGTTTATTTATATGTGAATACTATTAATTCTCTGTTTGCTACCCGTTTGTTAATTATTGATTGAAACATTTAAATAGTCGGGGTTAAGTTTTAAAGAATTCATTATACTTTGTTAAAAATAGCGAACTCGTTTTAGGCACTACTTCTAATTTTTCATTGATAGGAGCACGTATATTATGTTAGGAAATAACGACTATAGAATTCAATTATACTTACTTTTAGCTTTCTGAAAAAAATTGGGACGTACAAATTATTAAGGTTGCTCTCAAAAATTTTTAGGATTACAATCTAGTTTTCCTTTCTCCCCTTACTTTTCATGACCTACTTGGCATGAAAAATTTTATCCTTAAAAGATCTTATGTCAATGGGAACAAGATTTCGTTCCGTAAACATAGGCACCCAATAATTTTAAAAGATTATATAGGGAGTAAGAGGATAAAATTCATTACTCCTATAAATATACATTGGGTTAATTTTTCTTATGAAGTTGAAAAACAAAAATCATATTAGGAAAATAAGATTTCGTTTTCCTAATAATCCAAAAGAAAAAAAACATGGAGGTTCGAGAAAAAATTACCTCACCTCAAATATCAAAACCCTCTTCATAAACCCACTACCCCCTTAGCCAATTCCACGATTCTAGAATTAATTCAAAAATCTTTTTGAGAGCATAATTAGTAAATTGTATTATTTCCGGTAGCACTCGTATAAGCTAGAGTTCTTATAATTCCAAACTATTTTCATTAATCTAACCATTTCAAATGTTGCCTTCTATTTGATTACATCAAGAAGTCTTTTGGCCAAAACTTTTGCGCTATTTAAAGCATCTACATAATTTTAGGACTTAACTCTTACACCCCGTATATTTATTTCGATCTCTCTTATAATTGATTAAGCGATAGCCAAAACTTAGAATTTTTTTTATTCCTTATAGATTCACCTCAAACTTTTGCTCTGCAATAGCAAAAGCCTAAGTATGGGGGTATTTGATGAATTGTAATTATACGTATTTTTATGCACATTAATTTAGTCATTTTCATTTATTTTCGTCGTTTTTACTTATTTTTGTTCAATAAAATGCTCCTATTTTTGTAAATTTTCTCCTAACTTGTTTTATTTTATTTTGCAGAAAAATTCCAAAATCTGCCAAAATTTGGGAAGTACACGCCCGTGACACATTGGTCACGCCCGTGACCGGGCCGTGACTGCGCATTTCCCGTGAAATCGAAAATTTCTGAAGTAAAAGCCTGACACGCCTGGGGTCACGCCCGTGTCACCCGACACGTGGCGTGACCCAAGCCCGTGTCCTCTCCTCTCGACGAATTCCTCTCGACGATCGTCGAGTGTCGACACCAACAGTAACGCCCAGCGTCACGCCCGTGACCTGGGGCGTGACTCAATCTCCGCTCGACGATTTCGACTCGACACTTTCCACTCGACATTCGTCGAGTGTCGACCCCAACTGTCACGCCCATAGTCACGCCCGTGACCCGGGGCGTGACCTTTCCAGCTGGCCCGACAAGATGCTGCCGAGGACTTTTGACGCAACCCGCGCCCGATTCTACCTCCCCGACACGCCCAGAGTCACGCCCGTGACCTGGGGCGTGACTGCTGCGAACTCAGCCCGAAGTCAACTTTGATGTCCAATCGCCGGCCGCCTTCATGAATAGTACTGTCACGCCCCCCCCTACACGCCCGTGACCGAGGGCGTGTACTTAGAAATTTTTTCCTATAAATAGCCCAGTTCTGTATGGTCCAAGGGTTCAGATTTTTGGGCCAAGTTAGTGTCTTTTTGTGGGCTTAATCCGTGGATACTAGTGCTATGTAAGGAGATTTCTCCCTTCTTATTTCATGTTTTGTTTTGCTTAATCTTTTAGCTTTGTAATAGTTTGAAAATTTTAATGAAAATGTTAGATTTTCTCTCTCTATTTAGCATGAAAAATTCATTTGGATGGCTCACCTCTTTCCCTTTTTATCCTTGGTTTTATCTTTGTTCTTCACTTAGTTCTTCATTTATGAAAGGTGTGTGTGTGTGTATGAGTGTAATGTATTTACTTTCCATGTCTTTTTTCCCTTAACTTGTCTTCATGCTTAGGATTTTGATCTCATTCTTATGATTTTATAAAAGAGATTTAAAAAGTGATTTTGTTCTTTTTTACTTAGTTTTCTTTTAGGATTGTAAAACCTCTTTTGTTCTTTTCATCTTCTTTTTCACCTTTTTTATCACTTTCATAACATCATAAGAATGAAAATGTTGGTATTTTAATTTTCCAAAAACTTTGGTTTTTAATTTGTTTTGAAAAACTTTTGTCTTCTAAAAATTGAAATTTTCTCTTTTTATTTGTTTTTGGCAAAACCTACGCATGAAAAAGTTAAAGTTTTAATTTTTAGGTAACTTTGATTTTTCTTTGTTATTTGTCTGTGTGAGTGTATGAGCCTAAATTTCCTTTTGTTCTTCTTAATCTTCATGAAGTGTGTGTGAGTGTAGGTGTATAACTTTTATGCTTTGATTTAAATTGTGTAGAGTGTGTGAGTGTAGGTGTTAAATTTTAATGCTTTCTTTTTAATTGCTTTCTTTTAATGTTTTATTCAAATTATGTAGAGTGTGTGAGTGTAGGTGTATAATTTTATTGCTTTCTTGAATTTCTTATGGAGTGTGTGTGTCTGTGTGTATTTATTTCCGCCTACTCGTTAAGAGTTAAATGGCGCATCGTTTTCATTTTCAGTCCTACTCGTTCGAGTAGGACTTGTAATTTTTCTTTCTTTATTTTTCCGCCTACTCACTTGAGTTTAAATGGCCGGACTTTATTTCCCGCCTACTCGTTTGAGTAGGATTTGTAATTTTTCTTTCTTTATTTTTTCCGCCTACTCACTTGAGTTAAATGGCCGGACTTTTTAGCCCTGTAATCACATTTATTTTCTCCTACTCATTTGAGTAGGACTCGCTTTCATTTCAGTCCTACTCGTTTGAGTAGGACTTGCAATTTTCAGCCTTTATTTACCGCCCCACTCGTTTGAGTGGGACTTGCAAATTTGAATTATGCAAATTTCTTTTTATGTGTAACTTAGTTCCTTTCTAATTTATAATTTGGAGTGTGCGTGAGTTCTTGTTTTAGCTAACTTTTCAGTTTTCTAAATGTTGTTATTTTTCTTGTGTCCCTTTCTTATAAACGTTTAGTATTTAATTTCGAGCTCGCGCCTCACTAAATTATAAGCCGTCCCCATACCGATGTGTGGCTAATCGCTATTAGCCTCGGCATCGAAGAGCTTTGGGACATTTAAAATGATTTATAATAATTAAAGTTCTTTATTTTCATTTTAATTTAAGCACTTAAGGTTTACCCCGGGTTTACGACGCGTAGGACCACATATCGATATGTGGGCCCTATTTCCGTAGTCCATATGCTAGCTAGCCGAGAGGCCGTGCATATGGACCGATCACCCCTGGGTAAATAGGGTTGCATGCATACCCTCGAGAGAGGACAAGCGTAATTCTACCGGATTGGGTTCCCCACCCAATAGCGGGGTTCTTAGCGTAAAGCGGGCGTTAAGAGGAATCCTTAGTCGGACTAACGTTCGGTCGAATAGTCTTAACGTTTAGGTGAGCGATATCCCTATAGCTAGTTGAGCTCACATTTGTGGAACCTCCACGGCCAAGTTGCCTTATTATTAATTTGAAAACTAAGTCTTTTTATTATTAAAAATTGTTTTAGTCTTAATCCGATTCGATGCCGAGCGTTAACCCTTCATCGAATATTGTCTAAATCGTTTTTTCGCTCCTTTGCTTTTCCGTCTTTTATTAAGTAAAAAAAATCCATCTTTTTTTCCAGTAAAATAATAGTCCTCCCGGAGGAGTAAGAATAGTCAACGCGACCCCGAGAAAAATACGACCTCGGTATTCCCCCGAATATCGAGTACTACTTGCGATAGGTGCACTTGCCTACCCGAGCAAGCCCGCGGCGATCGACTCACCGAACCAACCACAGTAAGAGTCTGTTCGCGGGCCCATCATACACCTTAGGTAATGTCTAGTGGCTCATGTGACTTTGGAACTACATGATATTTTGGTAGAGGTCATTTTCTTAATTATGTTAACCACTGAAATATACTACATAAAGTTTGGATGAGTTTACAAGTGGGTTCCTTTGAAAAGTGCAATATGATGAGTTATCTTGAAGAATTTTATTATATGACTTCTTAACCTTGGGTTTGGATGATATCTAGTCAAGCTGTCTCTTAAGACTATAGGAAGCCCTAGAAATTTTTAATATGAATTTTTGATCATTATATGGGTACTTCATTCACAACCCATCTAGTTGCCCCTTCTACTTAGAAATTGTTTATGAACAAACCATTCAATGGAAACTTATGAAATTTGGTAAGAAGACCTTTATTGATATTTTAAAGCTCTGTGAATTTTTATGAAATTTTTGGAAGTTTATTTGTAGGGGTTGGTTCACAAGGTGATGTTTTCCAAGTAAAAGTATTTGAATTTATTTTGATACTTATTAAGCTTAATAAAATGTGATTTTCGGTCAGAGGCCCTCTGTGTTCATCCTTGAGACTCAGTAATTTTTCTACAATTATCTGATGAATAACTTTAGTACTTTCTTCCTTACCCATATTTAATGGCATATTATTTGATTTATTAATTAGAGGCTAAACCTTTTATGGAAAATCATGAAATTTGGTATTTACTGTTATTCTTTTGTTATCTAGTATTCATAATTTTTGGGTGGCCAATAGTTCAGAATATATTGCACTTCATGTTCAAATTACCCATGGCTTAACATTTGGGAAAATTAATTAAATACCAAAGTAATTAGAAAAATTATAATTTTTTGGAGATTGGCTAATCATGTCATGATATACCCCCATTAAATATCTTAAGGCTTGTGGATGATAATTAGCAGTACCTCCTATCATGTACATCATATAACTTAGGTTGGTCTGCATTTAGTAAAACAGCGGAAATTGTGATAACATGGGTTATGGTCATAAGAAGTGGGGATAAATGCATGCTGATTTGGTAAGATGAAAGAGAGCTTCATTAGGAATTATGGTGAGGAGAGTATTGGGTTGGCTAGAGTTAAGAGGTGCTTGTGATCGACGAAAGATCGTCTTTCCTATGGAGAGAGAGAGAAAGTGTCAAAACACACAAGGGTTAGATTCAGAGTAATATTAAAAGGGATCGGGAATCGGGTATTAACCAATTACAGTAAGTGCCTTGCGAAAGGGAGCTTTGGGCTTGAGCCCATCGTAGTTCCTAGTGCCCTGTCGGAGCCCTTCACCGGGAATACCTTGGACAATCCTGGTCTAACGTAAACCTTAAGAATAATCAATGTTTAAGAGTAACTAGTATAACTAGGTTTACAACACTTTCACACACCCCGATGTCTAGGGAAGTTAGGTTGGCTCGCACGGGCGGTAGGCTCGGTGGTTTTGGTGATGGGCAGGATAGCCCGGCTAGCCGAAGGCTCGGTAGATAATTATGACAGACGGCATAGTCCGGGGAGCTTTGGTTCAGTTGTTGGTTATGACAGATGGGTAAGTACGAGGAGCTTTGGCTCAGTGGTTAACACATTAAGATTGAATGTGTATAAATTCTAAGGTGGTGGGTCTTCGGTGTTGGAGGGTCGATGCACCGACGCCAATACGTTTACTCGGCAAGTGTGGTTTAGCACATCTCCAACTTAAATCCGGTGGACCAGCCGGCAAAGAGTACGCAGGATCTCCTCTTAGTGCACCAACGTCGAGGCTTATGATAGATCTGATTGGTAGTGCAATTACCAGTTTAGAGGTGGGCGAGGCCCAACCCACCGCTTCCGTTTGCCACTACGGAGGTATCCTGGGAGGTTAGGCTCCAGAAAGGGGGAACTAAAGGTCTGTGTGCACAGAGTCAGGTGGGTGTGTTGCACTTGCGTGATTCATGGCATAACATAACATAACATAAATAATTACATTTAAACCTGACACCCATTGTATAAATTGGTATGAGACATTTTATTTGATAAGCTTGCGTGAGCGTGCTTATAAGCTAAGGTTATAATTCTATGGATATATATTGCTTTCTTGAAAACCGACACCCCAACGTATAAATCGGTATGAGACTTTTTATACGATTGGAGCCTTATAAAAGATCCCTTAACTTATAAGTTTGTACGGGCATTCATATAAGTTAAGGTTACTTGTTTCTTAGTCTACCGTTCATATACTTACTGATCTGCTTTACTTTCTACCTTACTTCTATCTTGTACCTTCCTACATTAGTTGTAAATACATTATAACTAACTGCTAGAATAGTTCCACCATCACCTGCCTTGCTTATTCTCCACCTTCATTACCTTTCCTTTCCTTCTCCCCGCTCGGTGCCTAGGAGCCATGGGGGGAGGGGTAGGGGATGATAGGACTTATTCTTTTAGAATTACGATTTTCGGACCAAATCATTATAGGGGATCGTGGAGCCCAGCTTGGAGGAGCAGACCCGGAGGTCGGCACACTTGGAGACTGGACAGTCTAGCACCAGAGTTCAGACAGATGGGATAGTGAGTCCCGTTCGCTAGTAGTTGTTATAGATTTGCTTCCACAATGAGTGACATATTGTGAGGACTTGATGTATCGGGCATGAGCCCTGTTTCCAGAACTTTTTTTTATTATTAACATGGACTCTCCCTTCATGGAGCATTATTACTATATATGTGTTGGATCCCTAGTTTGATTTGGGCTAGGTTCACTAACTTAAGATCTTGTGACCCACAATGTATAGTCAGGGTCATAGTTGTGTCCTAGAGTCTAGGCAAGTCCTTAGAGTCAACATCACATGGACCAGCTATAAAACAAGACTGCCAGAGACTCAAGACTTAGAAGATTTCAAGACTCTGTAAAGTGTGTTCGACGTTCGTCGAACTCAGGTCGACGATAGTCGTGCTCAGCTCGACGATCTCAGAGAAAATTCTCTGAGCTGAGCTCGACGAACTTGGTACTCAGGTCGACGAAAAATTGGACACTACAACAACACTTCAAGTTCAGAAAACATCAAGATATTCTAAGTCCTTAGTATCAGACTTTGGTCGACGAACTTAGTTCTCTGCTCGATGAACTCTATTCTTTGGTCGACGAATCTTTGGACTACTATAGCATTCTGTCAAGACTATGTTCTCTAGTCTTAGGTCAACGAACTTGGTTCTCTGCCCGACGAATTCTGGAATTATCTACTTCAATAACTTAGAACAAGAAGAGTTGTGTCGACACTCAGAGTATATGTCGACACCAACTGAGTCGACACTAGAAGAACTTGTGTCGAGACCCAGATCATCAGTCGATAATTTGGAAAGATAATGTCTACACCACACAGAAGACTTGTGTCGACACACAGAATATCAGTCGATACACAGAATATATGACAACTCCAGAATACTTTCTGAACTCCAATCGACGAACACATTTACCAGCTCGACGAACTTCGGACACAGAATAGGCAAAGTTCAGAGGAGACAACAGTTCAGTTTCCAGCTCGATGATCATGGAACTCAGCTCGATGAACAGAAGCCGTCTGGTCAACGAACACAACATCTCAGCTCGACGAAATGTGGACTCAGTTTGACGATTTCTGTCATCTATTCGACGATTCCAGACTAAGTCATTTCCATCCCTGTCCCCATGATTACTGCAATAATTCCTGAGTAATCAATGCTCTAACATTCTCTTCATATAACCGTTAGAGGAGCATTGATTAGGATATTCTCCAGGATTATTGCTTTCCATTTTTCCACGGGATAGTTGGGGAATATATTCAATGCTGCTTATTCTCCAGGCCGTCAGCATTGAATGTAGAAGGAATTCAAAATTCGAAAGACCAATTTCCTCAGGAAATATAAAAAGAGATATCTCTCTCTTTCCTGATAGCACAGTACAACAAACAGATAGAAAGAAAGTTAGAAAAATATCCAGAGTGAAGATTACTGAATCAGACAAGAAAAACTCAACCCTTCTGCTCTCAGGCTGACACAAGATTTCTGATACTGAAGAAGAAGAACAATCATTCAAATATCAAGAGTTTTCATTCTTCAAATTCTCCAGGACACTTCACAAGACAACAAATCTTCCATCTGTCAAAGAAGTTCCGGAAGATCTCTATAATCAAAGCTGAAAGCTTGAAGGCCTATCACCCTATGCAAAGCTCCAGTTCTCTTGAACTCTTCTACATATCAGGGGGAGCTTTGACAACATCACTGAATCCACATAGTATTCTCATTGTGATTGAGAAAAGTAGACTTTCATCACTCTCTCATCCCCACCTCTGTAAAGGTTTGTCATCTCCCTTCAAAAGTGATTCCTGGTTACAAGTCACCTAATCAAAAGACTTGAGGATTTGGTTTTTGAGCACCTGATCAAAAGCTCATTGGTGTCAGGCACCTGATCAAAAACCTGAGTGGATTCCTACCAGGGTGGTAGAAGAGTGGATGTACCCAGGTTGGGGAACCACTATAAAATTTCTTATGTCGTCTGGTTTCCACTTTTCTTTTTGTTCTTGTTGTGCTTATGTTTTTAGGACTGCTGTGTGATTATTTACTTTAGTTTAATTCTGCACATTTTAATTACAGCAGAAGCTGTAATAATTTTATAAGGACCTACAAATACTCTATTCACCCCCCTCTAAAGTATATTAGATCTAACACATCACTTTCAATTGGTATCAAAGCAGGTTCCTTTGGTTGTACAAGCTAAACCTTGAACCAAAGATCCTTTTTTAGATCTACACATTATTTCATTTTCATTTAGATTATAAACACAGTCATGGCACAGAATAAGGATTATGCAAGCACCATACCTCCAGTTTGCAATCTTAATAGGTTTGCCGTCTGTAAGGCAAGAATCAAGTTATACAAGATCTCTATTGAAGAAGACATCTACAACTCTATTTTGACAGGTCCCCCACAGGCATCTACATCTACAACATCTTCCAACAACAATGCAGTCCCACCACCTGACTGGACTGAAGCCCAGAATAAAGCCAAGATTGCTGATGCCAAAGCCATGAACATATTTGCTAAGACTATGTTAGATGACATCTTTCAGAATGTGGCT
Organism: Platanthera guangdongensis; assembly: GCA_039583875.1. Lineage (NCBI taxonomy): Eukaryota > Viridiplantae > Streptophyta > Magnoliopsida > Asparagales > Orchidaceae > Platanthera > Platanthera guangdongensis. Next base: position 174,743,403 of record CM077152.1, read on the forward strand.
GAGTGCACCTCTGCAAAAGCAATCTGGGATTCAGTCAATCAAATTATTGCTGGTTCAGCAGATGAGACGAAAGATAGAAGATCAAACCTCATCACACAATATAGAAACTTCAAGAAGGATGAGGCAGAAATAGTGGAAGTGATGTACAACAGGCTTAGCTCCATCATCAGTGAGCCAAGGACCTTAGATAAAGAAATCACCTTGACTGAAGTGAATGACAAGATCCTAATATGCTTCCCAAGTTCATGGGGCACCAGGATCTGGCCAATCAAAGAGGCCAGAAGCTTGTTTGAGATTTCAACTGAATCTCTCCTCGGAAAGCTCAAATCTTATGAGCAGTTACTCAAGTACAGAGAAGCAGTGGAACACAGGACTCCTCCTCCAGCAAGGAAAGAACAATCCACTGCATTCAAGGCTGCAGAAGAAACTGAAGCCCCAATAGTCAATGAAGAGCTAATGAGTCTGTTTTCCAAGAGATTCTTCAAATTGACAAGGAAAGAATTCAGAAGGAAGTCATCCAGAAATGACAGCTAGCCAAGGTATGACAAAACACCCACTAAAGAGGTAGTGTGTTATGGGTTCAGGAAACCAGGACATTTCATGTCTGAATGTCCTGAAAATCAAAAGAAGGAAAGAAGAAAAGAGAAGCAATCAAGAAGCAATTATTACAACAAGCCCTCTTCCAGCAAGTACAAAAAGAAGGACAAAGGATTTGTGGCTGAAACATGGAGTGACACAGAAGATGAAATCACATCTTCCAGCTCCAGTGAAGAATAAGATGAGGCCAAGGCAAAGGAGGTTTGCCTCATGGCAATTGATGCAAGCAGTAGCAGATCAGATACAGTTGAATCTGATAATGAAGAAAACCTGTCAGCTGAAGATCTGGTAATAACATCTTATGATTTTGAATCTGATGAATTTAAATTTGAGTTTAAAAACCTATGCTTAGATTTGATAAGCTCTAAGAAGGAAATCAAACTTCTCGGAGATAAATTAAATGATCTAGATAAAATCACTTCTGAAAATGCAAATCTATCTAGTGAACTGAAATCTGCAAATGAACAAATTACTTTTCTGAAATCAGAACTTAGCAAAGCTAAAATATTAGAAGAATCATTAAATGGAAGAAGTTTGAAGTTGCTAGATATAACCAGCACAGTAAATGCTAGAACAAATAACTGCAAATTAGGATTAGGAGCCACATCTAGTGAACCAACCCTAATTCAAAGGAATCATCTTTCAAAACCTGAAAATTTTATCTCTGATAAAGGAAAGAAAAACACTGAACAAGTAAATAAGGTTAATAAAATTCTAAAACAAATTGAAGCCAAGGACAAAAATAAAAACTAGAAGAATGATAAAAATAACAATGTTAAGCAGTTATCGTCGAACTCAGATCGACGATATAGGAACAGATCGTCGAACTCAGAACGACGATCTCTGAACGCTTCAATAATAATCATTCGTCTAACTGTGATCGATGAACTTTGTATGGTTCGTCAAGCAGAGGTCGACGAACGTGGGGCAGAGAAAATGAATATGTTCATTCTCTGGGCAGAGATCGATGATCTCAACCCAATTCGTCGAACTCTGGTCGACGAACTTACAGAAATTCGTCGAACCCAGAAAGACTCAACCAAAATTTTAACTGTAACTGTAACTTAAATAATTCTAGAAAAGCCTTTAATCCTCTAGCTGATTGGGTTATACCACCTAGAAGATATCACCCTCTAGGATATAAGTCCCAACCAGAATTTTCAGGTATTTCCAGCTTTGCATATAAACAAAATAAAGGACCCAAGGTAACCTGGGTCAAGAATATTTAACTGCTTTCATTGCAGGAGAAGAGCTCTCCAGGAGTGAATCAGCTATGGTACTTGGACAGTGGATGCTCCAAACACATGACAGTTAGCAAGGACAATCTCACCAATTACAAGACCAAGCTAGAGCCAAAGGTGATCTTTGGTGATTCAAAAAGTGGCCAATCTGAAGGATATGGAGCAGTGAAGATTGGAGCAGTTACATTTAAGAAAGTAACATATGTAAGAGGACTCAAACATAACCTCATCTCAATAAGCCAACTTTGTGATGAAGGTTATCAGGTAACTTTTAACTCTAGCACTTGTATTATTTCATATAAAGGAAACAAACCTGTTTTAACTGGAAATAGACAAGGTAATATATACTTAGTTGATTTTCTATCTGCCACTTCTAATATCTGTTTACTTAATTTAACTAGTAACCAGAATGATTTATGGCATAAAAGACTAGGTCATGTAAATCTGAAAAACATTGCCAGGCTATCTAAAGACAACCATGTTAGAGGTCTACCTCCTGGTCCCTACAAGAAGGAAGGCCTTTGCAGGACTTGTCAATTGGGCAAGAAAACTAAATCTAGTTTCAAATCCATTAATAAAACTGATTCACCTAGGATTTTGTATTTGCTACACATGGATCTTTTTGGACCTATAGATGTACAAAGCCTAGGAGGGAAATCTTACACTTTGGTTATTATGGATGACTTCTCCAGGTTCACTTGGGTATTGTTTCTGAGATCGAAGTCATATACCTTTAAGGTTCTTACAAATTTTCTCAAGACCATAGAGATTGAGTACTCTACTCATGTTGCGTTGATCAGAAGTGATCATGACACAGAGTTTGAGTCTCTTCTTATGCATGAGTTTTGTGAGAAGGAAGGTATCAGGCATTGCTTCTCAGCTCTTATAACTCCTCAACAAAATGGGGTAGCAGAAAGGAAAAATAGGACACTCATTGAAGCTGCAGGTACATTGCTTGCTGATGCATACATGCCACTAACCTTTTGGGCAGAGGCTGTACACACTGCAAACTATATCCTGAACAGAAGCTTAATTCACAAACTAAAGAACAGGACTCCCTATGAATTGCTTAAAGGGAAGAAACCTAAAATAAACTATTTTAAAGTATTTGGTTGTACCTGTTATATACATAATAACAACAAGAAATACATTAGAAAGTTTGAGTCTAAGGCTAAAGTAGGAATTTTTCTAGGATATTCCCAAGTAAGCAAAGCCTATAGGGTCTTTAATAAATCATCACTGAAAATTGAGGAATCAATTCATGTAAGCTTTGATGAGACTAACATGTATTGCAAGGAGAAAGAAGTCTCTACCAGTAACTCTTTGCAGGTACCTAACTTGTATGAGAAGTTGGATGACCTAAACCTTACCCAAGAGGTTCCAACTCATCCTTCTCCACAAGTTAATGAAGATAGTGAAGAAGAAAGCATTGAAGGGATTGACTCTCCTCCAACAGCCAACATAAATCCACAAGAGGAATTGGTTTCAAATGCTGTTGCACAACCAACTCCACCCACTGATCTTGTCACACTTAGTGATCACCCCAGATCTCAAGTGATTGGAGACATATCAGCAGGTGTATAGACAAGCCATCAACTCAATCAAGATGTGATGCATGCCTATTTTCTCTCTCAGATTGAACCTCAATCCATTCATGATGGTGAGCAAGATCCCCACTAGATCATTGCAATACAGGAGGAATTGAATCAGTTTGAGAGATGTAGAGTTTGAGATTTGGTTCCAAGACCACAAAACTACCCAGTTATTGGAACCAAATGGGTATACAGAAATAAGCTTGATGCCCAAGGAGTTATTGTGAGAAACAAGGCTAGGCTTGTTGCTCAAGGCTACAGGCAAGAGAAAGGAATAGATTATGATCAAATCTTTGCTCCTGTTACAATGTTAGAATCCATAACAATATTCTTAGCCTATGCATCCTATAAGAAATTCAAGGTCTACCAAATGGATGTGAAGAGTGCATTCTTGAATGGAGTATTAAAAGATGAGGTTTATGTTGAAAAATCTCCAGGTTTTGTCTCTCCAACTCATCCTTTGCATGTATTCAAGTTGCATAAAGGCCTTTATGGTCTAAAGCAAGCTCCAAGAGCTTGGTATGAGACCCGTAGCAAGCTTTTTATTAGAGCATAAATTCATTAGAGGCATAGTAGATAAAACACTTTTCACTAGACATCATAATGACCAAATCTTGTTAGTACAAATATATGTGGATGACATCATCTTTGGGTCTACTGATTCAAAATTGTGCAAGAGGTTTTCTGACCTCATGCATTCCAAATTTGAAATGAGTAGCATGGGTGAGCTTTCTTATTTCCTTGGTCTCCAAGTGAAACAGCTCCCTGATGGCATCTTCATCTCCCAAGCTAAATATGCTAAAAAGCTTATTAAAAAGTTTGGGATGGCTGATGCCTCAGCAAAGAAGACACCTATGGCTACAAATGCTATGATTGACTCTGATGCACAGGGAAACCTGTAGATCAGAAACTATATAGGGCATTATTGGGTCCCTACTATATCTCACAGCTAGCAGACCTGATATCATGTTTGCCACATACCTTTGAGCTAGTTTTCAGGTGAACCCTAAAGAATCTTACCTTATTTTCCTAAAAAGAATTTTGAGATATATAAAAGGTTGTCCTAGTCTAGGCCTATGGTATCCCACAGAATCAGAATTTGAGTTAACTGGATACTCAGATGCTGATTTTGCTGGATGCAGGGTGGATAGAAAAAGTACTTCAGGAACTTGCTAGTTCCTGGGTATGAGATTAGTGTCCTGGTTTTGTAAAAAACAATCATCTGTCTCAACCTCCACTACTGAGGAAGAATACATTGCAGCTGGTAGTTGTTGCTCACAAATGTTTTGGATACAAAACCAATTACTAGACTATGGTCTCAACTTAAATAATTCAACTCTACTTTGTGATAACACAAGTGCTATAGCCATAACACAGAATCCAGTCCATCACAGTAGGACAAAGCATATATACATTAGGCATCATTTCATTAGATAGTGTGTAGACAAAAATAAAATAAATCTTGTCAATATCTAAACTGATTTACAAAGAGCTGATATAATCACCAAACCGCGGGATGAGAAAAATCATGTATTCTTTATAAATTAACTTGGAATGATAAATGGAGAAGATTTAGTTTAAGTTCTGTCTGCACTCGACGAATTTTCCAAAGTTCGTCGAATGAAGTTCGACGAACCGTGGAAAGTTTGAGAGATCTTCGTCGAACAGAGGTCGACGAACTCTCTGTGAGTGAAACAATTTTCGTCGACCGAAGATCGACGAACTTGCTTCAGAAGATATTCGTCAAACGGTGCTCGACGAATTGTCTTCAATTCTTCAGGATGAGATCGATGAATTATTTACTTCTAAATCATTTCGTCGAACTCAGTTCGAAGAATTGTTTTTGTTTTTGTGGAACGGAGTTTATCGATTCATATTCTGGAAAACCTTATATCTAGGTTTTCTTCTACCTCCATCCTGTGCTTTCTGTTCTCATGCACTTGATCGTCGTCTCTCTCTTTTACAGGTGATTCCATGGTGATTCCAGCAGGATCTCTAGCCACCATGAAGTTGACACCAGCTTTGATGTTGACTTTGAATCGTTTCAGCACTCGGATCCAATCTTTGTATATATTCTGGAACTTCTGGAAGAACAAAACTTGAAGAACTTGATGACTACAAGGATAAAGTTGGCAGGAACAGAAATCAGAGAATGGGTCTATACTTCATTCACTTCTGAAGAAAATACTATGACAGGATCAATCGCAGGTAACACTGTTTCCTTAACTCCCGCAGTTTTAACTAAAATCTTTGGTTTGACAAATGGAGAAGAGGAATTAGAAATTGATTCTGAAGAGTTTGATACGATGCTAAATCTAATGGGTTATGCTGGTGACAACCCAAATAAATTGTTGAAGAAACATCTGTCTGTGACATACAAGTTTCTGGCAGACATTGTTTGGAAGGTCTTGCTTGGCAAGCATACTGCCCATGACTACATCACAAGTCATCAGTTCTTAGTCATGTGTGCAATGATAAATAAGAAGCAAGTCGATTGGGCTCAGATCCTCTTTGATCTAATAAAGAAGAAAAATAATAAGAAAGAAGTGTGTTTTGGAAGGATCCTAGGTATCTTCCTAAAGGAGAAGGCTGCTGAATCCCTGGTCTCCCAGACCATATTCATTAATGTCATCAAAAGGCTTACATTTGCCTTGTTTGGAAGATGAGAGAGGATCATATCTAAGACATCCAAGGCTTCTACCTCTTCCACTCCAGCTTCTGAAGGCACCAGGGCTGTTAAAGCCACTCCCTACCCTACAAAAGTGATTCATCCAACACCACCATATCTTTAAACCCACCTTCCAGCAACACAAATCCATCCCTCTCCCACACCTCCATCATCCCCTACTCAACCTCCTACTACACCAGAATCTCCACATGCTTCACCAGCACCAACTCCTCCATCATCTCCACTTCCTCCTCATTTATCCTCCATACCATTTTTCAATATACCTCCATCACCTCCCAATTCCCCTTTTCCTCCAACCACCCACATGGAAGATGCCACCCATCCATCCCCATCAACATCTACCATCCCTCAACATGCATCCCCTCCAGATGTTCATATACCAGATGTTCCACTTCCTATCCCTCCCATAGTTCCCACTTCTACACCTTCTGCAACACCATCTACCACTCCACCATTGGACACCTCAACCATTGCTTCTTTCATTGCCCTCCTCACTCCCCTTCTCAAAACACTAATAGTAGAGGCCATTAGACCTCTTGCTACTTCAATTACTACCTTATCTGCACAGATCACTGCCCTCACTACTGCCCCATCTTCAGTCAGGGGCATGGATTCAAGTCTTACTGAAACCATACAGGTGGAGATGTGTGATGATGAAGCTATAGTAGTTCCAGCAGTAGCAGCTCCAACAGCAAAGGCAGTAGTAGCAGCTCCAGCAGCAGGGGCAGCAACAATAGCAGTAGATTGTACAGATTATATTGATACAGATGATATTGATTTTATTAATTTTATTGATACATATGATATTGATTTTATTAATTTTATTGATACTGACATGGACTTGAAAGAGTCAGTCTCTGAGAAAATAACTACTGGTGGTGATTTCATCATTAATCCCACAGTTGATTTAGAAAATTTGTTGAAGAATTTTGAACTTGCAGTTTTGAGATGTCTTACAGCAGAACATACTACTAAGCTATACTTGGCTATTATACCATATACATCTCCAGTAAGTCCACAAGTTGCAAAGAAACTCAGTGAGAGTTTTGTTGTTCCTGAGCCCATAGTTATTCCATCTCCTTAAGAAATTTCTTCTTTTCCTAGTTATGTCATGGATGATTCTCCATTTCCAGATCTGGATGATGTGATCTTGGCTGACATCCAACAAGAAGAAAAGGCAGCTGCTGAAAGCACTGTCATAGTTAATGACACTCCAGCTTCTTCTATGGCTTCTACTCCAGCTCCTGTTGATATTCCTGCTCAAGCACCTTCTCAACCTGATAAGCCTATCATTTTTGTTGAGGCACTGAAGGCTCTGAATGCTTTATATGATAATCCTCAAAGATCTGATGATGAGGATAGTGATGGTGAGGATGATGATGATGAATCTGTTGATGAACCAAAGAGGAAGCTAGTATCAAAGAAAAGAAAAGCCCCTCCTCCTCCTGTTCCTAAGCCTAATCCAAATAATGACACTCCTTATTACATTATTCAAAAGATAACACCATATAAAGGGATGCCAGCTTGGATGTGGCTGTCCAAGAATCAGTAGAAGGAGAGGAAGAAAAGCAGAAGATACTCTCCTCCTCCAGTTCAAAGATACAAAAAAGATCCACCTCCTCCTCCTCCTCCAGCAGCAGGATCCTCTAGATTAACATCTCAAAGATCTCCTTCTATTACCCAGACCTATCAAAGGCAAGACATATCTTCAAATCCTCCTCCAGCTGGATCATCCGATAAGCATTCATCCTCTCAAAGGTCTATTACTTCAAGAAAGTCAAAAGGAAAGTTTAGTGAAGTCCCACATCCCATGTCTTTATACTCTAGTCAGAAACAACAATATACAGTGTCTACAAATTTCCAGGACCAATCTACTCAGTTCAGAATCTCTTCTCTAAAGTCAGACCAGGTAGAAAATTCATAGAGACCTCCTTCTCCTCCTCTTGATCCTGAGCTTGACCTCAACTTCAGAATGGCAAGGTTTAATGAATTAGTTGGGCTCTCTCAAATGAATAAAGCCAGGAAAGAAGGTCAAGACCCGTCTAAATTTACTACAATGTCATCATATAGAGAGAAAGAACTTAACAGATTGCAGGTCAGCAAGAAAGTATTTAATCCATCAGAGTATATGTCTCTTCATCCTGAAGCAGTTGTCCCCAGGGCTACATATCTGAAGATTATAAGGGCTGCTGACATGACCATGACTAGTGTGCAAGCTTCAGATCCTAACAGAGAAATAATATTTACAAAGCCAGGAGATAAGAGTAAGGATGCAATGCCAAAGGAAAAGAAGCAGAAAAAGTAATTTTGAACTCTATTTATCTTTCTGCATTATTTATAACTGCTTTATATTTTTTGAACAAAGCTCATGTATATATATATATATGTTGCATGTGTTATCTATCTCTGCCAGATATATGTTCTTTTTCTACTTTGTTTATTTTCAGTTTAAGTCTGAGTCTGTGGTTAGTAACCTCACCCAAATAGGGGGAGATTGTTGGATCCCTAGTTTTATTTGGGCTAGGTTCATTAACTTAGGATCTTGTGACCCACAATGTATAGCCAGGGTCATAGTGGTGTCCTATAGTCTAGGCAAGTCCTTAAAGTCAACATCACATTGACCAACTATCAACAAGACTGCCAGAGACTCAAGACTTAGAAGATTTCAAGACTCTGTTAAGTGAGTTTGACGTTCGTCGAACTCAGGTTGACGATAGTCATTCTCAGCTCGACGATCTCAGAGAAAATTCTCTGAGATGAGTTCGACGAACTTGGTACTCAGGTCGACGAAAACTTGGACACTACAACAACACTTCAAGTTCAGAAAACATCAAGATATTCTAAGTCCTTAGTATCAGACTTTGGTCGACGAACTTAGTTCTCAGCTCGACGAACTCTATTCTTTGGTTGACGAATCTTTGGATTACTACAGCATTCTGTCAAGACTATATTCTCTAGTCTCAGGTCGACGAACTCAGTTCTCTGCCCGACGAATTCTGAAATTATCAACTTCAACAACTTAGAACCAGAAGACTTGTGTCGACACTCAGAGTATATGTCGACGCCAACTGAGTCGACACTAGAAGAACTTGTGTCAGGACCCAGATCATCAGTCGACAATTTGGAAAGATTATGTCGACACCACACAGAAGACTTGTGTCGACACACAGGATATCAGTCGAAACACAGAATATATGACAACTCCAGAATAGTTGCTGAACTCCAGTCGACAAACACATTTACCAGCTCGACGAACTTCAGAAACAGAATAAGCAAAGTTGAGAGGAGACAGCAGTTCAGTTTCCAGCTCGACGATCATGGAACTCAGCTCGACGAACAGAAGTCGTCTGGTCGACGAACACAACATCTCAGCTCGACGAACTGTGGACTCAGTTCGACGATTTATGTCATCTGTTCGACGATTCCAGACTAAGTCATTTCCAACCTTGTCCCCATGATTACTGCAATAATTCTTGAGTAATCAATGCTCTAACATTCTCTGAATATAACCGTTAGAGGAGCATTGATTACGATATTCTCCAGGATTATTGCTTGCCATTTTTCCATGGGACAGTTGGGGAAATTATTCAATGCTGCTTATTCTCCAGGCCGTCAGCATTGAATATAGAAGGAATTCAAAATTCGAAAGACCAATTTCCTCAGGAAATATAAAAAGAGATTTTTCTCTCTTTCCTGATAGCACAGTACAACAAATAGATAGAAAGAAAGTTAGAAAAATATCCAGAGAGAAGATTACTGAATCAGACAAGAAAAACTCAACCCGTCTGCTCTCAGTATGACACAAGATTTCTGATACTGAAGAAGAAGAACAATCATTCAAATATCAAGAGTCTTCATTCTTCAAAATCTCCAGGACACTTCTCAGGACAACAAATCTTCCATCTGTCAAAGAAGTTCCTGAAGATCTCTCTGATCAAAGCTGAAAGCTTGAAGGCCTATCACCCTATGCAAAGCTCCAGTTCTCCTGAACTCTTCTACATCTCAAGGGGAGCTTTGACAACATCACTGAATCCACATAGTCTTCTCATTGTGATTGAGAAAAGAAGACTTTCATCACTCTCTCATCCCCACCTTTGTAAAGGGTTGTCATCTCCCTTCAAAAGTGATTCCTGGTTACAAGTCACCTGATCAAAAGACTGGAGGATTTGGTTTTTGAGCACCTAATCAAAAGCTCATTGGTGTCAGTCACCTGATCAAAAACCTGAGTGGATTCCTACCAGGGTGGTAGAAGAGTGGATGTACCCAGGTTGGGGAACCACTATAAAATTTCTTGTGTCGTCTGGTTGCCCTTTTTATTTTTTTTCTTGTTGTGCTTGTGTTTTTAGGACTACTGTGTGATTATTTACTTTAGTTTAATTCTGCACATTTTAATTACAGTAGAAGCTGTAATAATTTTATAAGGACCTACAAATACTCTATTCACCCCCTCTAGAGTATATTAGATCTAACACATCACTTTCAATATGTGGTTTTTGTGGACATGTGTTAGAGTTTTATTTCATGTACTCTCATACTTTTGCTACTATTATGTGATCAATACGGCTGGTGGGATCGACGTTTTGTAGTGACAACCTTCTCGGGTGTGATCGTGTCACCACAAAGCGGCGGTTTTGGGCCTATGACCCCGTGGTTTAAAAAGAAAAAAATGGGGTCCTACAAGTGGTATCAGAGCAAACCTCGATCGAAAAAGTAGCAGTCCACTAACCCTGGGTCACCCCAGCACCAGTTTAGTTTGGGGGAAAACTAAGCAGCGGAAGTAGTGGTGTGCCCATATGGGTGATCACATGTAAATTGTCCACTTTTAACTAGGTTTGGGTCAATTGCATACAAATGGTCTTTGTGACGCAGCCTCCGGCACAGCCTACACCATAGGGCGGAATCTAGCAAACTCCGAATGTTGCACCACCTCCCATTGCCCCCACTCCATTTCTACAGTCGGATGTGGGGCATACTCTAACAGCCATACTGGATGCTTTCAGGGCCCAGCAGGATCTGGCTATGCAGCCAAACCCGGGGGCCAATTGGATGAGCATCTTCTGAGGACTTTCTCCCCCATATTACTTGGGGACAGAGTCAGCTGTGCGGATAGAGGAGTGGATTGACATCATATACGAGATGCTGACCGGGATACGGTGCCCATGGGAGGATGTGCCTCTGCTGGTCTCTAGCTTGGATACCCATGCCAAGAGATGGTGGAAGACACTGCTGGACACAACATTTGCAGATAAAGAGGTTGCTGACATTACTTGGGAGGATTTCAGGGCTGCTCTGTTGGAGCACTTCATTCCACAGTCGGCAAAAGATGAGCTGGAAGACAGGTTCCTATAGTTTAGGCATGGCAACAACACAGTGGTGGAGTACCACCGGGAGTTCAATCATTTAGCCCGGTTTGCAGAATCCTATGAGGTAGATGTGGCATGATACATCAAGAGATTCTAAAAGGGTCTCCGAGAGGAATTGAGAGAGGCTCTTTTATTCGTATTCGACGGGCCCATACCCCGGATGTTAGAGACGACAAAGTGGATTGAGGCAGATTGTCACACGACTTGACACCGGAAGAAGCCAACTTAGGATCAGGGCCGGGGAGCCAGAAATGATCAGCGAAGGGGCTGCATTGCTGATGGGAGAGATGGGAGAATGGCAGAGGATGAACCTCGTCAAGAGGTGATACAGGAGCCGAGGGAGCCGGTGGTAATGGCTCCTCAACCACTCTAGATGCGGGAGATACAGAGACTCGAGGTTATGGCATTTCCCTAACCCGAGTGCTACAGCTGTCATCAGGTAGGGCATATCCGGAGAAACTACCCCATTAGGGGGGCACCCCTACAAGCACCACAGGCTGCCCCGACTGCTCTGCAGTTTGGAGGTCGAGGACGCGGCTAAGGACATGGATTCCAGGGCGGAGACCACAAACATGATAGAGGGCAAGTGTATGCCTTGGATCTGGCTCAACCTCAGAACCCGAAGCAAGTGATAACAGGTATGCCAATAATTTTAAGTTCTTTTCTTTCCTAAAAAGCTAGACTCATGGACATAGAATTGATAGAACTAGGAAGGAAAACCATAACTAGATTTCTAAGATATTTAACCTCCCCAGGAATAGTCTTCATCGGAGGCGAGCCCGCTTATACGCTGTTCGATACAGGAGCTTCACACTCATTCATGTCGTAAGCCTTTGTGGAATGACTAGAAGGTGCGGGGCGATTCACAGGCTTGACCGTGAGGGTGCGTTAACCCGACGGATCGGAGCTATTCACCTCTGCCCACTGCAACATGGAGGTGGAGATCGGCGGAAAGGCATTCGAAGCACCAACGACGATCCTAAAGATGCCAGCCTTCGATCTGATCCTAGGCATGATATGGTTGCATTGGAACCATGCCCAGATCGACTGCCTGTCAAAGAGGATCACCTTGAGGCATGGGGATTCCTATGTCGTCATCGAAGGTATCATATCTATCACCCCTCACTTGTTATCATCTGTACAGGCTGTCAAGGCCCACCTGTAGGGAGACGAGGTATATCAAGTGCTGTTTGAGATGGTCGAGGCCAAGGATTCCATCACTGGTATCCCGGCGGTATGGGATTTTGCTGACGTGTTTCCAAAGAAGCTGGCAGGGCTACCCCCGTATTGGGAGAAGGACTTCCAAATACAGCTCATGCCGAGGGCAAAGCCGGCATCTAGAGCTCCTTATCGGATGCCCCTGAAGGAGTTGGTGGAGTTTTGAAGCCAGCTTCAGGATCTAGTGGAAGCCGGATTTGTCCGGCCAAGCTCTTCACCTTGGGGAGCTCCAGTGCTGTTCGTCAAGAAAAAGGATGGGATGCACCGATTATGCATCGGCTACAGGTCTCTGAATAGGCTGACGGTCCAGAACACGTATCCTCTACCGAGGATTGACGAGCTATTTGACCAGTTGGAGGGAGCCCACTGGTTCTCAAAGTTGGATCTGAGGTCAGGTTACTACCAGCTACGTATTTAGGAGGAGGATATCCCGAAGACAGCCTTCAGCAGTAGATAGGAGCTATATGAGTTTACCATGATGCCCTTCGGGCTCACGAATGTGCCATCGTCTTTAATGAGCTTGATGAACCGGGTGTTCGATCTGTACCTCGACCGGTTTGTCATAGTATTCATAGATGACATCCTCTTATATTCAAGGATGAAGGAGGAACATACACAACATCTGGCCTTGACTATGGAGAAGCTCAGGGAGCACCAGTTATATACCAAGTTCAGCAAGTGCCAGTTTTGGCTGACAGAGGTGGCTTTTTTAGGCCATATTATCAGTGGAGCGGGACTGGCAGTGGACCCCGCAAAGATTCAGATAGTTCGAGAGTAGCCTCAGTTGAAGACGACCACGGATGTTCGAAGTTTCCTGGGATTGGCCGGATACTACCGGAAGTTTGTGCAGGGATTTTCTCAGATAGCCCTCCCACTCACTTCTCTGATGAAGAAGGACACTCCATTTGTTTGGACGCCGCGGTGTGAGGTGGCCTTCTAGGAGTTGTAGAGAAAGCTTACGTCGGCCCCTATCCTCGCCCATCCATCTAGGAAGGAGGGCTTCCAGGTATATACTGATGCGCCTTTTCAGGGGATGGGTGCTGTACTGATGCAGCATGGTCATGTGATAGCATACACCTCACGACATCTGAAGAAGCACGAGTAGAACTACCCTGTTCACGACAAGGAGATGGGAGCAATAATGTTTGCTCTGAATATTTGGCAACATTACTTCTATGCTGTGCACTTTGATATATTTTCGAATCACAAGAATTTGAAATATGTTGATACGTAGAAGGAGTTGAACGTTCACCAGAGACGATGGGTGGAGTTCCTATCTGATTATGAGTACACGATACACTATCACCCAGGGAAGGCAAACGTGGTGGCGGACGCGCTGAGCCGGAAGCCTACAACCTTAGGAGCAGGACCTTAGCTGATAGCCATGGAGCTGGTGCAGATGTTAGAGAAGATGCAGATATCTCTGGTGTCCAATGGTCACCCAGAGCTATACCGGGAGTATCTGTCGTCGATGGTTTCCATCGACGACATTCATGATCGTATCAGAGCTGAGCGGAGAAGGGATGACAAGATGGATCCAGTATTCAGGACCTTGAGGGCAGGCATGGCTGGGGAATATACAGAGAGGGATGGGATGCTGGGCATCAGATGCAGTGTATACATACTGGCTGGGGGCAGAATTCGGGAGAACATCATGACTGAGGCTCACTGCAGCAGGTACTCGGTGCAGCCAAGCATCATAAAGATAACGGCCGACCTGAAGAGGACAATGTACTGGTCGGGCATGGAGAGGGATATCACCTACTTTGTGACCCACTGCGAGGCTTGTTAGTTGGTGAAGGCAGAGTGTAGAAACCTAGCTGGATTATTACAGCCACTTCCGGTGCCAAAGTGGAAGTTCGACGACAGCGCCATGGACTTCATACATGGTCTTTCTCAGTCACATGCGAGGAATGACTCGATATGGGTGATCGACGAACGATTGGCGAAGGCGGCTAGGTTCCTACCGATCAGGAAGGACGCACCGGTGGGTGACTTGGTACGGAAGTTTGTGGAGTGGTTCGTTCGTTATCATGGAGTGCCGAGTACAATAGTGTCCGATCATGATGAACGATTCACGTCTAGGGAATGGAGGATGGTTCAGGCTTATTTGGGGTCTCGACTGACCTTTAGTACCGCCTTCCACCCTCAGATGGATGGACATAGAGAGCGCACCAATCAGACCCTAGAGGATTTACTGCGTCTTTACATACTGGACCACGGAGAGCTATGGGAGAGGCAGCTATCATTGATCGAGTTCTCGTACAACAACATCCACCAGTCCAGCATCGGTATGGCCCCTTATGGGGCTTTATACGGGCGGAGATGCAGGACTCCTTTGTCTTGGATCTAGGATGAGGATCCGAAGGCATTGGGCTCGGAGTTTGTCGAGGATATCGATTCTCAGGTCCGATAGATACGAGATAGGATGTTGGAGGCCCAGAGCAGGCAGAATAAGTATTACGATGCTCAGCATCATCAGGTGGAGTTTCAGTTAGGAGACCTGGTATTTTTGAAGATCCGATCGATGCATGGATTCTCGTGGGTGCGTGGTCGGAAGAAGCTCATCCCGAGATACATGGGGACTTACAGGATTCTGGAACGGATCGCCCGCTTGGCTTATAGACTGGAGCTACCGTCATAGCTAGCGGGTTTGCATGACGTCTTTCATGTTTCCTCCCTAAAGAGAGCTCTACTTTGGTCGGAGCAGTGGATTACGACTACAGATGGGCCTATAGCTTCTGATCGATCAGTGCACCTGGATCTGATCCAGATAGACGATACTGGGATGCGGGTCCTGCGACGCAAGAAGGTCCCGTTGGTCAAGGTCTTGTGGAGGAATCATGCGCAAGAGGAGTATACATGAGAGCCGCAGGATTTGATACAACAAAAGTACCCGAAGCTTTTCAGTCATGTATTCCTTATAACCTTTTGGGAGGTTACATTTTATTTCTCATACTTGAAACCCCATAGGCCTAACTTAAATTTTGAGGATGAAGTTTTTTGTTTATGTATTGGGATTTGTAACATCCCTCAGATAACTAGACCCCTAGGAGTGGTTTTGTTATGACTAGCTCATGACAAACCCTAGGAAGCCCAAGGAGATCAAGTAGACCTAGGAATGTAGGTTAGATCACTATGGTCTGTAAATAGTAGGTTTCTAAACACTAGTTTAGGATGATCATGGGGCTTCACCATGACTCCAAGACCTAACCATAACCTCACCAACATATTGCAAGGTCCATTAGAGCCCTAAGGGTCCACTAGAGTCAACCTAGGGTGGCCAAGTTGACCTAGGATGATCCTAGTCCTAAATTGGTCAAGTTGCCCGAACTAAGGGCAATGTTCCCCTAATGTGCCCAGTCAACCCTGCCTAGGTCTTCCTATACCTAAGGGGAACTCAATGGGTCACCAAAGAGCCATTGGCGTCAATCTTATAGGCTAAGTTGACCCAAGTCAACCCTAGCCCTAAAGAGGTCAAAGTGCCCTAATTAAGGGGCAAGTGACCACGAAGGTGCCAAGTCAACCCTACAAAACCCTTCCTAGACCTTAGGGGAAGCCAAGGGGTCACCAAGGACCCCTTGGGTTCAACCCAAATGGTCATGTTGACCAAAGTCAACTCATGTGTAAAAGTGGTCAACTTAGGTTAACCTAGTCCAATTCAAGTGGGCTAAGTGCAAGTGGTGCGGCCCATTAGTCTAAGGAAGTGGAGAGACACATTTTGGCCACACCAAATTCAGAGAATGATGACTAGGAGAGATAAGGAAGGAGTAACTCAATTTTGAGGAGAGAGAAAATGGAGCTTAATGTCCTTTATGGCCATGGAGGTTTCAACCGCCCCCCCCCCCCCCCACCTTGGTCGGCTTTTACTCCTTGGAGGCAGGGGAGGGGTTTTCAGGAGGTTGCCGAACAATGGGGTGGCTCAGCCCTTCAAATGGCTGAAACCGAAATGACCATTAATGGCCATTCATGGCCATTGTAGTTACACCCTTCCCCATCCCCAATTAGGGATCTTAAAAGCATCACCAGGCAGAGGGGAGAAGGTTACAACCTTTACCTGAAGGATTCGAAGCACTTGACTGTGCTGTTGCAGAAACCTGATCGGCTCCACCAATACTATGGCAAATCGAATATCAACGTGCCTCCAGCCCTCCCAACAGGTCCTTCCTTGCTCGTTCTTGCGTGGGCAGATCATAGGTATCAATAGGGATAAGAATCAGGCTCAATTGAGCCCGATCAGGGGAAAACATTTCCCTGGTTTTTCCAAAAAATCAACTTGTCGGGATCGTCGGAATCTGCCCCTCCGGCGGCTGTGCTCCGGCCTGGCGATAGACACCACCTCGACGGAGGTGGTGGTGGTGGTGGCCTGCCAGGGAGGTGGCCAGGTGGCCGGGAAATGGGGATGGAATGAGCTCTAGGTTGGGGGAATCCTGGCCGTTCGCTGGAGCTTGAACATGAGTGGATGCTACCTATTCTACGCCAAGATTCGTGCGCCTTGATTAAATTTCTAGGAATTTAAATGATTTCAATTAAATGATTTTCTATCACATATTAAATAGTTAATGTTTTTAATTATTAAAAATACCTAGGTTCCCCTACAGTAAAAATGGTCAACATGAAAAGTGTAGCTCTTTTGGTCTACTTTAATTTAAAATTTACTTCAACCCCTTTGGGTATCTGGTTTGACCAAAGTACTCATTTTGCTGGGGTCTATACCTAAGGCTAGTTAGAGATTTAAATGTGTGCCCCCACTTCATCACAGGTCCAAATGACCTAAACTTTTGGCAGGGAGTCAATCTTACCTATACCTAGGTCATGTCCAAAAATAAAAATTTTTGGAGATACTTTTTCTATAGTTTTTGAAATTATTTAATAATCCTATGCTAATTTAATTAGGGGTCCTATGACCTCCACACCCTCCCAAATTTTGGTGAATGGTCCTTGGGTCATCATAAGGCTCTGGATAAAATTTCATCTCATTTGGAGATGATTTGGGTTAAATTTTTTGTAAACCCTAGCCTTGGCCAAAAGAGGGGTATTTAGGTTAAAGTGTCCTTGTGGGTTTAAGTAGTCAAATCACCTCAACAGAGGCTGAAACTAGGGCCACTAGTTTGTTATGATGCTAGACACCCTCACATGGAATTTGCGGAGCATTGGGGGTAGATTTGCCCTAGGACCCATGTTCAAACCCTAAGGATGAACTTTGGGGGTTTGTGAAGGGTATGGGGTGATATGCCCTTGTATGGACTTGATGTTTAGTCCATGTGATCCTAGGGTTGTGAAAAACCCTAGGGAGAGATATGGTGGGATTTGGACAAATGCACACCACTTAAAGAACTGGGTAAGTTTTTGGGTTTATACACCTTAGGTATGGTCTTTTGGATCATGTGAATTTGGAAGTGCATGACATTTTGGTTGAGGTCATTTTCTTAATTATGTTAACCACTGAAATATACTACATAAAGTTTGGATGAGTTTACAAGTGGGTTCCTTTGAAAACTGCACTATCATGAGTTGTCTTGAAGAATTTTATTATGTGACTTCTTAACATTGATTTTGGATGATATTTAGTCAAGCTATGTTTTAGGACTATAGCAAGCCCTAGAAATTTATAATATGAATTTTTGGTCATTATATGACGTACTTCATTCACAACCCATCTAGTTGCACCTTCTACTTAGAAATTTCTTTTGAACAGACCACTCAATGAAACTTATGAAATTTGGTAAGAAGACCTTTATTGACATTTTAAAGCTCTATGAATGCTTATGGAATTTTTGGAAGTCTATTTGTAGGGGTTGGTTCACAAGGTGATGTTTTTCAAGTAAAAGTATTTGAATTTATTTTGATAGTTATAAAGCTTAATAAAATGTGATTTTTGGTCAGAGGCCCTCTCTTGTCATTCTTGAGATAAGTAATATTTCTACAATTTTTTGATGAATTACTTTAGTACTTTCCTCCTTACCCATAATTAATGGCTTATTATTGGATTAATTAATTAGAGGCCAAAATTTTTATGGAAAATCTTGAAATTTGGTATCTATTGTTATTCTTTTGTTATCTAGTGTTCATAATTTTTGGGTGGCCAATATTTGAGAATATATAGTACTTCATGTTCAAATTACCCATGGCCTAACATTGGAGAAAATTAATTAAATACCAAATTAATTAGGAAAATTATAATTTTCTGGAGATAGGCTAATCATGTCATGATATAGCCCCATTAAATATCTTAAGGCTTGTGGATGATAATTCAGAGTACCTAATATAATGTACATCATATAGCTTAGGTTGGTCTGCATTTAGTAAAACTGCGAAAATTATGATAACATGGGTTATGGTCATAGGAAGTGGGGAGAAATGCATGCTGATTTGGTGAGATGAAAGAGAGCTTCATTAGGAATCATGGTGAGGAGAGTATTGGGTTGGCTAGAGTTAAGAGGTGCTCGGGATCGATAAAAGATCATCTTTCCTATGGAGAGAGAGAGGGTCAAAACACACTAGGGTTAGATTCAGAGTAATATTAAAAAGGATCGGGAATCAGGTATTAACCAATAACAGTAAGTGACTTGCGAAAGGGAGCTTTGGGATTCAGCCCATCATAGTTCCTAGTTCTCTATGAGAGCCCTTCACCGGGAATACCTCGGGCAATCATAGGCTAACGTAAACCGTAAGAATAATCAATGTTTAAGAGTAACTAATATAAGTAGGTTTACACTACTTTCACACACCCCAGTCGGAACGTTAGGTTGGCTCACATGGGAGGTAGGCTCGGTGGTTTTGGTGATGTATAGGATAGCCCGTCGAGCTGAAGGCTCGGTAGATAATTGTGACGGACGGGATAGTCCGGGAAGCTTTGGTACTGTTGTTGGTTATGACAAACTGGTTAGTCCGGGGAGTTTTGGCTCAGTGGTTGATACATTAAGATTGCATGTGCATAAATTCTAAGGTGGTGGGTCTTTGGTGTTGGAGGGTCGATGCACCTACGCCAATACGTTGACTCAGCAAGTGTGGTTTAGCACTTCGCCAACTTAAGTCTGGTGGACCAGTCGGCAAAGAGTACGTAGGAGATCCACTTAGTGCACCAGCATCGAGGCGTATGATAGGTCTGACAGGCCCTAAAATTACCAGTTTAGAGGCGGGAGAGGAAAAACCCACCGCTTCCATTTGCCACTACGGAGGTATCCTTGGAGGTTAGGCTCCAAAAAGGGGGAACTAAAGGTCTGTGTGCACAGAGTCTGGTGGGTGTGTTGCACTTGCGTAATTCATGGCATAACATAGCATAGAATAAATCATTGTATTTAAACCTGACACCCATCGTATAAATTTGTATTGGACATTTTATACGATAGGCTCTACAAAACGACCCCTTAGTTTATAAGCTTGCATGACCGTGCTTATAAGCTAAGGTTATTATTCTATGGATATATATTGCTTGTTTGAAAACTGACACCCCAATGTATAAATCAGTATGGGAATTTTATACGATGGGAGCCTTATAAAAGATCCATTAACTTATAAGTTTGTATGGGCATTCATATAAGTTAAGGTTACTTGTTTCTTAGTTTTCTTATTATATACTTACTGCTCTGCTTTACTTTCTACCTTACTGCTAGCTTGTACCTTCCTACATTAGTTGTAAATACATTATAACTAACTGCTAGAATAGTTCCACCATCAACTACCTTGTTTATTCTCCACCTTCATTACCTTTCCTTTCCATCTCCACGCTTGGTGCCTAAGATCCATGGGGGGAGTGGTAGGGGATGATAGGACTTAGTATTTTAGACTAAAGGTTTTCAGACCAATTCATTTTAGGGGATCGTGGAGCCCAGCTTGGAGGTGCAGCCGTGGAGGTCGGCATGCTTGGAGATGGGACAGTCTAGCATCGGAGTTCAGACAGCTGGGACATTGAGTCCCGTTCGCTAGTAGTTGTTATAGATTTGCTTCCGCGATGAGTGACTTCTAGTGAGGACTTGATGTATCAGGCATGATCCCTATTTCCAGTTCTTCTATTATTATTGTTGTGGACTCTTGCTTCGTGGAGGATTATTACTATATATGTGGTTATTGTGGACATGTATTAGAGTTCTATTTCATGTACTCTCATACCTTTGCTACTATTCTGTGATCGATATGGCCGGCAGGATCGACATTTTGTAGTGATGACCTTCCCGGTCATGATGGTGTCACCACAAAGTGGCAGTTCTGGGCGTAAGACCCCGTGGTTTAAAAAAAAGTACGGTCTTACAGATCATCCTAGTCCAGATATATGTAGATGACATTATCTTTGGATCTACTGATGATAACCTTTGCAGGAAGTTTTCCAAACTTATGCAAGGGAAGTTTGAGATGTGCAGTATGGGTGAACTTAAGTTCTTCTTGGGACTCCAAGTAAGACAGACTAATGATGTCTTGTCCATATCTCAGTCTAAGTTTACCAGGGAGTTGATAAAAAGATTTGGTATGGAGAATGCCTCCACCATGAAAACTCGCATGGGGTCAAGTATCCCTATATGCAAAGATGAGGCAGGAAAACCTGTTGATGAAACTTTGTATAGAGGGATTATTGGCTCCTTTCTATATCTCACTGCAAGTAGGCTAGACATCATGTATGCTACATGTGCTTGTGCTAGGTATCAGGCTAGCCCTAAAGAATCTCACTACTCTGCTGCTAAGAGGATTTTGAGGTATCTTAAGGGCATACAAGTTCTTGGCCTATGGTACCCTAGAAATAGGGATTTTGAACAAATAGACTATTCCGATGCAGATTTTGCAGGCTGCAAAGAGGACAGGATGAGAACTCCAGGCACCTGTCAGTTCTTGGGAGGAAGACTAGTGTCTTGGAGTATCAAGAAGCAGACTAGTCTTGCAATCTCAATATCTGAGTCAGAATATATCTCAATAGGTAGCTACTGTGGACAGTTGATATGGATCCAGCATCAGCTCTAGGACTACAATCTCCAGATAAGTAAAACTTCTTTATATTGTGATTCTACTAGTATAATCTCAATTGCTAGGAATCCTGTCTCTCATAGTAGGACTAAGCACATTAAGATTAGGTATCATTTCATTGGGTGGCATATGGAGTGTGAAGACATTAGCCTTGAGTTTGTCCCTACAAACAAGCAAGTGGCTGACATCTTCACCAAGCCACTAGATGAAGCAATGTTTAACTCCTTCAAATTTGAGCTGGGTATGTTGAACCTGGTATAGCTTAAGTTTCTCCTTGTGTTGTTATTGTTGCAGGATTTACTCTTCTTGCAGGTAGATCAGTCTTTCAAGTGATATCAAGTGGTATCAAGACTAAGATGGACTCAACTGTATAGTAGAGAGAAGATAGAAGATGCTCGTATTAAGGGGGATCAAGTCAAGATGTTCCTATTGAGGGGGAACAAGTACAACAGATTCTACTATGGATCAAAGATCATCACTACTACTGCTATGAAGTCACTACTACTACTGAAAGGATAAGTGGAACAACCATGTGGATCAATGATAGTAGCTAGCTCAAGTAGATCAATAACCACTCAAGTGTTAAGTGGCTGCAATGATGTGTTGCATCCATTTTTCAACACAAGAGGTATGTTCTCCAATTAACTAGGTTGAACAGTAGTATAGTAGAAGTAGGCTAGGATCAAGAGATAAATTCTCCCATGATCCTATCACCTCCCTCAATATGCCTATATAATAAGCCAAAAAGGGGGAGATGTGAGGCAATACTGGAGAAAGGGGGGATATGTGTGACAACACTTGTAATGGGGGAGATTGGGGATGTATAAGTAATACTTGACATGACCAGGTCATGTTGAGTCAGTTCATATTTCTTGGAAAGATTAAAGTAGTATGAGGAATGCAACGACTACATGTTGAGCCATGTTGAGTCAGTGCATATTATGAGGTAAGTGCTTCTAGTGGTGCTCCATTTAAGTATTAAGTGATATATGGAGAGTGCCTATTACTTGAGAAATTATTTAATTGGTATGATAGTGCATTGACTTGACATGTCGAGTCAATGCAGTTAAATGGAGTACATGAAATTAATATGCTTATTATGTTAATGCTTCTTAGTATTGCTGAGTGAACTGCCTTCTTCAGATAGAGTGAGATTATTGAGAATATTGCCTCAATGTTCCCAAGTCTTGATTTGAAGAGGCATCACCATCAAAACTAAGTGCATTGTTATATTTGATGTTGTTAAAGCTCATCATGTGTAGGATGTTCCATGGTACAAATTTAGATAAGTTGTCTAAGTGGTTGTGATAGGTGATCACGAGGTGGAGATGTGGAGAGACAAAAATCTGTCTAAGTCCATAGTCGTTGAGTGAAGCCAGTTCACTCAAAACCAGAAGTCAAAGAAGGATGTTGGAAAGGCTGAAAATCATCTAAGTCCACAGGAGTTGAGTGAAGCAAGTTCACTCAATGCCAGATGACAAAAAGCACTGAGTAAGGTGTGGACAGTCAAATCCTAGCAGTCTGCAAAGCAATTTTTTATTTAAGTCCACAGGTGTTGAGTGAAGGCAGTTCACTCAACACCATATATCAAAGGGCATCAAGTATAGCTGAGTCTGTCAAAGCCTCAGTATTGGAAGACAGAAAGTGTCTAAGTAGAAAAGTATTGAATGATGAAGCTTCACTCAACGCTCTCAATGCCTCAACAAGCTGGCAGACTTCAGAGAAGTAAGTATAAAATCATTGAGTGATAAAGCTTCACTCAACACTCTCAATGCCTAGCAGATAAAGAGTTGCAGCTAAGTTCATGGGCATTGAGTGATGCTAATTCACTCAACGCACTCAACGCCTGGCACTGCAGAAAAGATTGACCAAGTCTAGAGGCGTTGAGTGAAGCCAGTTCACTCAACCCACTCAACGTTTGATGTTGTTGAGAGTTTGACTAAGTCTAGATTCGTTGATTGAAGGCCATTCACTCAACGCACTCAACTCCTAGAGTGAACCTGAGAAATTGGCCAAGTTCATACCTGATGACGTCAGCCAAAGTCAAAAAAGTCAACAGAGTTCAAATTACTTGCAGAAATACTGCAGAACACGCCAAATAGCACCGGAGGCCTACTGTACGTCTTCTTCCATTAATGCAAGTTGCAGCTGTCAACTACACGTGGTACCCACTACTTCTTGGAGCCATTAATCGGCAGAAGATAAAAGGGACAAGTTCATAAGGAGAACAAAAAACTTTTAGGGTTTTATACTTTTCACAAAGTTGCGGCTGAACTTCATCTTCCTCACCATTGCTGCCAGGCTAGAAGCTTGAAGTCGATCCAGCTGATATAAAAGTACATTCCAGATAGTTGTAGCAATTTCTTCTACTATAACAAGGTGAGATAAGATTCTGATAAAGAAAGAGAAGCAGAGCTTCCAGTTTTCTGCAGGTTCATGTTAGATGTTTAAAGAACTCAAGATCTGTCACGTCTTCAGTCTTCTTTAGCAAGTTTAGAAACAAGTTTTTGAGGTTCTTCCAGCAGTGGCAGTTACTTACTGAAGATTATTCTCTTATTATTGAGAAGATAGTTAGGGCTGAGATAACTCAGCTCAGGATGCAGACACAAATAAATATCTCTGTGTCAAATCAGCAAAAATAAAACCCCTTTAGGATCCTCTTGGATCAGTGTTGTAGGGCTTTGCTCCTCATGTATGGCATTTTTTCTTGAGTGTAGGATCCAGTTTTGGAACTGAGTTATAGGACATTTGGGTATGAGGTAGGATCCTATTGTATCTGAGCTGTAGGGCCATTATGCCTGAGGTAGGTCAGTTTGCCTGAGCTATTGGAGAGTCATCCTCTCTGAGTGTAGGACCTTTGGGTCTGAGTGTAGGATCCAGATTTGGATTTAAGGTTGGGCCTTATGCTTGAGCTATAAAAGAGTCATTATATCTTAGGTAGGGCTCTCCTCCATAACCTGTGCTATAGGACTTGTAATCAAGTCTTAGGTAGGTTATCATTTGATCACTGAGTTGTACGAGCAAATTTGCTCTGAGGTAGGGCTGTGTGCCTGAGTTGTAAGACTTTAAGGAGATTGAGAGATCCTGAGGGATCTGTGGTGTAAGCTCTAAGGAGCTGAGTTTTTGTAGAAGTGCCTTGTCTAACAAGAAGTTAGAAAGGTGGGAGGAGAGTGGATGTACCCATAATCTGGGGAACCACTATAAATTCTATGTGTGTTCTTTATGGTTTTGTCTTGAAAGCATATGACTACTAACTAACTACACACTAAGTTAAAGATAATAATAAAAGACTAGAAAACCTATTCACCCCCCTCTAGGTGTTTAGCTACCTTGAAATTAAAGACTTTCAGCCTGGACTTAACTCAGTAAAATTTAATTCACTCGACTCCTTCACTTGATGTCTAGCCGAGTTCACTCAGCGTACTCGACGCCAAGGGATGTAACACTCAAAGCACTCAACTCCAAGCCTGATACTCGACGAATTCCTCGATATTACTCAACAAATTTAACTTAGACTCACAGATCGCTAGAAGTTCTTGACTCAAAGTCTAATTAACTCAACGGCAAGTCCGATTCGACGATTTTGACTTAGTCCAAAACCCACACTTGACGAATTTCATTCAGGCTGACCCCACCAATTTCGATGAATTCCAACTAAAGATAACTGCCATATTCGATGAATTCCAACCTAGACTAACAGTCATACTCGACGGATTACACTTAGGTTGACTTCACCATAAATCGATGAATTACTTATAACCAGACTCAACCCTCTGACAAAGGTTACCTTGGCCGGAAATCCTACGTTACTCAACAAATCGATCTTGGCCGACCCTTTCACTACCCCTACATTATAAGGAAGGGAGGAAATGAAAAGAATGAAAAGCAAGAACAAAATAGCAAGGGGAAGATTCACCACTTACCTCAAGCCTTTGAAATTTGGCCTTACGAGCGCTCCTCCTCATAGATTCGGCTGCAAGAACACCTTAACTACACTTCCTGAAACTTTCTGGGGAAAACAAGCATCAAAAACAAATAACCCATCGCCCAAAAATCCTAGAAATAAGAAAAAGTCACTGCTCACACGTATATCTCGGCGAGAGCTTTCCGAATCTTCCATCCGACGAAAATTTTGTGCACTAGAGCTCCTACAATCGACGACCGAAAGCTTACAAAGTCCGCCTCTCTCCCTCTTTTGCGAAATAGTCTGACGACTTGGGGAAGATGATGAATAGGGTTCCGTCTAAATCTTAAGGGTATTTATACTTATAATATTTAAATAAAATAAAATAATATATTATTATTACACAAACGTCCAAACGACCGAAAATTACAAATCATCTCGGATTTCCACAAAATTTGCACCGAAACTAAATATCGATGCTACGAATCCAACTACGATGTCGAAATAAAAATATGACAAACCAAACTCGGGTAAAAATTCCCCGAAGTCAAAACAACAAATATCCCAAAAAGGCTCCACCGAGATCCAAAACAACCCCGGATTGCGAGGGAAATCTCAAAAAAAAAGCATTAGAATTTAGCCATGCTAATATTCTAAGTCAAATCTTAGATACAAAATGAGCAAAAGCCACACTCCAGCAATGGTACCCATCAATTATGCGTTAATGTAACGCCCTGACGTAAAAAATACGCAACTAAAGGAAATAAAATAAAATCGAAAAAATTAGGAGCGTTATAGCCATTCCACCTAAAAGAAAGTTTCGTCCCGAAACTTGATCACAACTGAATCCACTAAATAAGGAAAATAACCAAGGGATATTGAATAGAGACACTTACCAAAAGAAACTAGGAGAACAGATGAGGATGAGCCTCTGTCATAGCTGACTCAAACTCCCAAGTCGCGCTCTCTACGTATTGGTATCGCCACAAAACTTTGATCATGGGTATTGTCTACCTTCGCAACACCCGATCTTGAGTATTCAGAATGCAAAAAGGCACTTTAACATTAGAAAGGTTAGGCTGCAACTGGGCACCGAATTGAGAACATGTCGGTCATTAAGCACACACTTATGCAATTGGCTCACATGAAACACATTGTGCACACTAGGGAAATTTGCGAGCAAACCCAGCCTATAAGCTGACACTCTGATGCATTTAACAACTTGGAAAGGTCCCACATACCTGGGATCCAACTTGTGGTTCCTTTCAAACCTCTTAAAACCAGCCTTCATAGAAACCTTGAGAAAAACCATGTCCCACTGCAAATAAGATCAATCCTTCTACGATTAACGTTTTCTCATAACACTCCTGAGCTATTCGAAGCTTCTCTCGAATATACGTCACAGAAGTATTCATTTCTTCTGAGGCTTCCGGACCCAACAACGGTCCTTCACTAACTTCGGCCCAAAACAAGGAAGTTCTGCAACGTCTCCCATACAAAGCCCCAAATGGGGCCATCTTCAAGCTCTCCTGATAACTGTTATTATAAGCAAATTCCTTCAATCTTAGCCGCTCATCCCACGCTCCATCGTGGTCCAAGATGTAACATCTTATCATATCTTCTACAATCTGATTTACTCTCTCCGTCTGACAATTGGTCCGCCAATGATAGCTGTTGAATATCTGAGGTCGGTACCCAACCCTTCCTATAAACTCTTCCAAAAATGAGATATAAACCTTGAATCTCAATCCAGACACAATACTAACAGGTACTCCATGTAGTCTGATGACCTAATCCAAATATAACTCTGCTATTTTCTTCATGGAGTAATCAATATTAAATGATATGAAGTGAGCACACTTTGTTAGTCTGTCAACTATGACCCACACAGAATCATGTCCTCAGGGAGATCTCGGCAGACCAGTAATAAAGTCCATAGAAATACTCTCCCACTTCCAACTTGGAATCTCCAAAGGAGTCAGCTTTCCACCAGGCATTCCATGATCTGCCTTAACACGCTTGCAGGTGAAGCACATAGACACAAACTTGGATATATAATTCTTCATTCCATACCACCAAACGATTTGCTTTAGATCTCTATACATTTCGGTAGAACCATGGTGGTAGGAAACACTAAAACCATATGCCTAACTGTACAAATTAGCTTGAATATCCTCAACAGCGGGGATATAATATCTACCGCGGTACTTCAACGTACCCGCATCATCAATTAAAAAGTCTGGTAATTCCCCTTTCTGAGTTCTACTACAAAGGTGCTGTAAATCAGGATCATCCTTTTGATGTATCCTTGTAAGCGTAATCCAGGAAGGCTATGCTACTTCTAAGCTGCTTGGAGAGTCGCTATACCCAACAGAAATACCCATTAATAAAAACTCTTCCAACAAGGATTCCACCAAAAGCACAAAGATCTACGCGGCCTTTTTACTCAAGGCATCAGCTACCACAATAGCTTTGCCCAGATGATATTGGATCTCGACATCGTAATCCACGACATATTCTAACCATCTATGCTAGCGCAATTTATTTCATTCCGAGTGAAGAAGTACTTCAAACACTTATGGTCCGTGTAAATCTTACACAATGTGCCATACACCAAATGTCTTCATAACTTCAAGGCATAAATCACTACCGAAAACTCCAAATCATGAGTAGGGTAGTTCCTTTCATGTATCTTTAATTGCCTCGACCCATACGTAATTACCTAGCCATATTTCATCAAGACACATCCTAGCCCGACGTGCGATGCATCCACATAAACAGCATACTCCAATCCTTTGGTAGGCAAAGTCAACACTGGAGCAGTGCACAATCTCTTTTTCAATTCCTGAAAAGCTTCATCGCACTTGTCACTCCAAATGAATGATGAGATCTTCTACATAGGTTTAATCAACGGTACAGACAACATAGAAAATCCTTCCACAAACCTCCTATAATAGCCAGCCAACCCTAGGAAGTTTCTTATCTCTTTGGGTGTGATGGGACTTTTTCAATCCATTACGACAACTATTTTTTTCTGGGTTAACAGAAATTCCATCCTTATTCACAACATGACCCAAAAAGAAACCTGGGGTAGCCAAAACTTGCACTTATTCAACTTAGCATACAACTTATGAACGCTCAAAGCAGAGAAAACCAACCGCAAGTGTTGGGCATGCCCCTCAGCACTCCGGGAGTAAATCAAGACATCATCAATAAACACGACCACAAAACAGTCCAAAAAATCTTTGAATACTCTGTTCATCATGTCCATGAAGGCAGAGGGTACATTCATCAATCCATAGGATATTACCAAGAACTCAAAATATCCATACCGAGAGCGAAAAACGGTCTGTGGAACATCCAACTCACGTATTCTCAACTAATGGTATCCTGAATGAAGGTCATATTCGAAAACACTGTACTACCACGCAACTGATCAAACAAATCATCTATTCACAGCAAGGGATACTTATTCTTGGTAGTTACCTTATTCAGTTCCCTATAATCGATGCACAACCTCATATATCCATCCTTCTTCTTCACAAACAACATGGGAGCACCCTTGTAACATCCCTCAAACAGCTAGACCCATAGGAATGGTTTTGTCATGACTAGGTCATGACAAAACCCAAGGAATTCCAAGGAGACCAATGCCAACCCAACCCTATTTCTGGTCAGCCTAGCACAAATAGGCTAACCCAAGCTCAAGCCTCCTCATGGGCTTCTTTAGGGAATAATGTGCATGGAAGGGCTGCAAATAGTCGTTCAGATTGACCAAGTCAACTTGGTGACTAGGAGAGAGGGTGATTGTAACAGCCCAAATTCTGGGAGTAGTAAAATTTGGGTGAGACGGCCTGGGACACGGGCATGTCCCAGGACGTGTCCCGTTGAAGAGTTGGGCACTTGGGAGACGAATATTTGGTCGATGAAGTTTCTCGGTGGTCACGCCCTATAACACGGGCGTGGAAGGGGGCGTTTCCCCTCGGTTCGACGAATTGTGCTCGACGATCGTCGAATGTGTGGATCGTTAACTATAGATCGTCGAGTGTCAATCGTCAAGCATGGGGTACACGGCCTATGATACGGGCGTGTCATAGGGCGTGTCCCGCTGTGTCGAAATGTGAGTGTCGATCGTTGATCGTCTATCGTAGATCGTCGATCGTCGATCCTCGATCGTCGAGTGCCGATCGTCGATCGTCGAGCATGGGGTATACGGCCTATGACACGGGCGTGTCACAAGGCGTGTCCCGCTGTGTCGAAAGGTGATCGTCAATCGTTGATCGTCGAGTGCCATTCGTCGATCGTTGAGCGTTGATCGTCGAGTATGGGGCACATGGCCTGTGACACGGGCATGTAATAGGGCGTGTCCCGTTGTGTCGTCGACGATTTTATCTCGACTGGGTGTCGAGTGTGTTACACGACCTGCGTCACGGGCATGTATTGGCCGACCCGGGCGTGTCTTGGCTGACACGGGCGTGTACCGCGCGTCATAGTAAGCTCCATTTCCGTGATAATGGAGGAGAGAGAAATGAGGAAGAAGAGGGAAGGAAACGGTTCGAGGGGAGGCCAAAGGCCACATTTAGTGGCTGAATTCAATTCCCCAGGGATGGGGAGAAGTTTCCAGTCGTTTCCCCTGGACATCAGACCCGATTCAGCCCCCCTCCTCCATGGCCGAGCCTAGCCATTAATGGCTTTGAAGGACATTAATGCTCCAGCCCCTCCTCTCCCAATCTGAGGCTTTAAACACCACCAGTGAGTTGAGAGGAGGCTTTCCCAATCCTTACCCGAAGAAACGAGCCTCCCCACCTTGCAGTTGCAGAAGCCGAGCGACGCAATGTTCAGAAATGGCTTGCCGGCGATCTTCCCGACTTCAGGCCGCCGGTAAGGTCTAATCCTTCTCTTCTCTCTGCGTGTTAGATCTACACTTGTTTAGGTTGAGAAATCTGGCTCAATTGAGCCTGATTGGGAGCTTGTAATTTCAGATTTTCATGGAAAATGGTGGTGTTGAGTTCGCCGGAAACCGCCTCCTCCGGCGACATGGTCGCCGCCAAACGCTAGCCACCACCTCAACGGAGGTGGTGGTGGTGGTGGCCGGCGAGGGAGGTGGTCGGGGTGGCCGGAAAGTCGGCTGGAAGAGGCTCCAGGACGGGCCAATCTTGGCCCTTGGCTGGAGGTTGAGGATGAGAGGATGCCATCCGTTTTTGATCAAGTATATTAATAATATTAATTGATTTTCTGGAAATTATTAACAGTAGATGGTTTTAATAATTAAAAATATTTAGATGCCTCTACTGCAAATTTGTTCAACATGAACAATGTAGCCCTTGATGTTTAGTGTAATTTAAAATTGATTTGACTCAATTTGGATTCCTGGTGTGACCACAACAATTGTTTTGGTGCAACCTATACATAGGCATGACCAGACATTAGAATTAGTGCTCACACCAAACCACTGATCCAAATGCTTTGAAATTTTGAACATAGGCTCCTCATAGCCTAACTCTTAGATTGTCCAAAAATTAGAAGTTTTGGAAAAAAATTTCTATAGTTTTTGTGAAAATTTATTAAACCAATTATAAATTAATTAGGTATCATAAACACCTCAAAATCCCCCCAAATTTGGGTCGGTGATCTTAGAGAGCATGTTAGGGCTCTGGTAAAAATTTCATCTCCTTTAGAGATGTTTTGAATAGGTTTTATCCAACCCTAAGTTGACCCTTATAGGGTTAATTAGGTCAAAACACCCCCTTTGGGTTTGAGTGGTCAAATCACCTCAACCGAGGCTGATATGTTGGCCACTGACTTTATATGGCATTTAACACCCTCCAATGGAATTTGAGGTGGTTAAGAGCAGGGTAACCCTAGAACCCTAGGGAGGGTCCCTTGATGGGGATTTTTAGGGTTTGAAGGTCATGGGGTCAAATGACCTTGGAATGGCTTGAAAATTGGTGGAGAGGACCATCAGGTTAGTATTGTCCTCTGGTTAAAATTTTAGGGAATTTGGAAGTCTTAAACCACCTCAAAACCCTAACCCTAGCTTAGGGCACCAAACCTAATTTGGAGTATTAGGCTATCAAATCACTTTAAAATTACTTGAAATTTCGGTAGAGTAGTGTTTAAAGTTAGTACAAGCTCTGAAGATTTTGTTATGAATTTAGGATTATTATTTTGGATACTTTATTAACAATTTAGCAATTTATATTATTTACTTAGAAATTTATTATGA
The DNA here is from genome assembly GCA_039583875.1 of Platanthera guangdongensis. Lineage (NCBI taxonomy): Eukaryota > Viridiplantae > Streptophyta > Magnoliopsida > Asparagales > Orchidaceae > Platanthera > Platanthera guangdongensis. Next base: position 174,775,188 of record CM077152.1, read on the forward strand.
AGTAACTACTTGCTGGAAATTGATGAACATTAGCCGAAGGACTCCTTATTATGTTTTAAAGCTCTGTGAATATTTATGTGATTTTCGGAAGAATATTTCTAAGGGTTGCTTCATTAAGTATTGTTTCCCATGAAAACTTAATTTAATTTATTTTGGAGTCTAGCAAGCCTCGAAAATTATGATTTTTGTATAATGATCATTTCTGAACCATATTAAGATTCTGTAATTTTTACATAATTTTCTGATGAGTAATTTTGGTACTTCCTTCTTTACATATGATTAAGGAAATTATTTTAGTTAAATTAATTAGAGGTCACATATTTTCTGAAAATTTATGGAAATTAGTATCTAGTAATATATCTCAGTTATTTGGTGATCAAAATTTTTGGGTGGTCATTACTTGAGTAGATCATATAGTCCATGTTCATAAGGAGAACTAAAAACTTTTAGGGTTTTATACTTTTCACAAAGTTGCGGCTGAACTTCATCTTCCTCACCATTGCTGCCAGGCTAGAAGCTTGAAGTCGATCCAGCTGATATAAAAGTACATTCCAGATAGTTGTAGCAATTTCTTCTACTATAACAAGGTGAGATAAGATTCTGATAAAGAAAGAGAAGCAGAGCTTCCAGTTTTCTGCAGGTTCATGTTAGATGTTTAAAGAACTCAAGATCTGTCACGTCTTCAGTCTTCTTTAGCAAGTTTAGAAACAAGTTTTTGAGGTTCTTCCAGCAGTGGCAGTTACTTACTGAAGATTATTCTCTTATTATTGAGAAGATAGTTAGGGCTGAGATAACTCAGCTCAGGATGCAGACACAAATAAATATCTCTGTGTCAAATCAGCAAAAATAAAACCCCTTTAGGATCCTCTTGGATCAGTGTTGTAGGGCTTTTCTCCTCATGTATGGCATTTTTTCTTGAGTGTAGGATCCAGTTTTGGAACTGAGTTATAGGACATTTGGGTCTGAGGTAGGATCCTATTGTATCTGAGCTGTAGGGCCATTATGCCTGAGGTAGGTCAGTTTGCCTGAGCTATTGGAGAGTCATCCTCTCTGAGTGTAGGACCTTTGGGTCTGAGTGTAGGATCCAGATTTGGATTTAAGGTTGGGCCTTATGCTTGAGCTATAAAAGAGTCATTATATCTTAGGTAGGGCTCTCCTCCATAACCTGTGCTATAGGACTTGTAATCAAGTCTGAGGTAGGTTATCATTTGATCACTGAGTTGTACGAGCAAATTTGCTCTGAGGTAGGGCTGTGTGCCTGAGTTGTAAGACTTTAAGGAGATTGAGAGATCCTGAGGGATCTGTGGTGTAAGCTCTAAGGAGCTGAGTTTTTGTAGAAGTGCCTTGTCTAACAAGAAGTTAGAAAGGTGGGAGGAGAGTGGATGTACCCATAATCTGGGGAACCACTATAAATTCTATGTGTGTTCTTTATGGTTTTGTCTTGAAAGCATATGACTACTAACTAACTACACACTAAGTTAAAGATAATAATAAAAGACTAGAAAACCTATTCACCCCCCTCTAGGTGTTTAGCTACCTTGAAATTGAAGACTTTCAGCCTGGACTTAACTCAGTAAAATTTAATTCACTCGACTCCTTCACTTGATGTCTAGCCGAGTTTGCTCAGCGTACTCGACACTAAAGGAGGTAACACTCAAAGCACTCAACTCCACGCCTGATACTCGACGAATTCCTCGATATTACTCAACAAATTTAACTTAGACTCACAGATCGCTAGACGTTCTTGACTCAAAGTCTAATTAACTCAACGACAAGTCCGATTCGACGATTTTGACTTAGTCCAAAACCCACACTTGACGAATTTCATTCAGGCTGACCCCACCAATTTCGATGAATTCCAACTAAAGATAACTGCCATATTCGATGAATTCCAACCTAGACTAACAGTCATACTCGACGGATTACACTTAGGTTGACTTCACCATAAATCGATGAATTACTTATAACCAGACTCAACCCTCTGACAAAGGTTACCTTGGCCGGAAATCTTACGTTACTCAACAAATCGATCTTGGCCGACCCTTTCACTACCCCTACATTATAAGGAAGGGAGGAAATGAAAAGAATGAAAAGCAAGAACAAAATAGCAAGGGGAAGATTCACCACTTACCTCAAGCCTTTGAAATTTGGCCTTACGAGCGCTCCTCCTCATAGATTCGGCTGCAAGAACACCTTAACTACACTTCCTGAAACTTTCTGGGGAAAACAAGCATCAAAAACAAATAACCCATCGCCCAAAAATCCTAGAAATAAGAAAAAGTCACTGCTCACACGTATATCTCGGCGAGAGCATTCCGAATCTTCCATCCGACGAAAATTTTGTGCACTAGAGCTCCTACAATCGACGACCGAAAGCTTACAAAGTCCGCCTCTCTCCCTCTTTTGCGAAATAGTCTGACGACTTGGGGAAGATGATGAATAGGGTTCCGTCTAAATCTTAAGGGTATTTATACTTATAATATTTAAATAAAATAAAATAATATATTATTATTACACAAACGTCCAAACGACCGAAAATTACAAATCATCTTGGATTTCCACAAAATTTGCACCGAAACTAAATATCGATGCTACGAATCCAACTACGATGTAGAAATAAAAATATGACAAACCAAACTCGGGTAAAAATTCCCCGAAGTCAAAACAACAAATATCCCAAAAAGGCTCCACCGAGATCCAAAACAACCCCGGATTGCGAGGGAAATCTCAAAAAAAAAGCATTAGAATTTAGCCATGCTAATATTCTAAGTCAAATATTAGATACAAAATGAGCAAAAGCCACACTCCAGCAATGGTACCCATCAATTATGCGTTAATGTAACGCCCTGACGTAAAAAATACGCAACTAAAGGAAATAAAATAAACATCGAAAAAATTAGGAGCGTTATAGCCATTCCACCTAAAAGAAAGTTTCGTCCCGAAACTTGATCACAACTTAATCCACAAAATAAGGAAAATAACCAAGGGATATTGAATAGAGACACTTACCAAAAGAAACTAGGAGAACAGATGAGGATGAGCCTCTGTCATAGCTGACTCAAACTCCCAAGTCGCGCTCTCTACGTATTGGTATCGCCACAAAACTTTGATCATGGGTATTGTCTACCTTCGCAACACCCGATCTTGAGTATTCAGAATGCAAAAAGGCACTTTAACATTAGAAAGGTTAGGCTGCAACTGGGCACCAAATTGAGAACATGTCGGTCATTAAGCACACACTTATGCAATTGGCTCACATGAAACACATTGTGCACACTAGGGAAATTTGCGAGCAAACCCAGCCTATAAGCTGACACTCTGATGCATTTAACAACTTGGAAAGGTCCCACATACCTGGGATCCAACTTGTGGTTCCTTTCAAACCTCTTAAAACCAGCCTTCATAGAAACCTTGAGAAAAACCATGTCCCACTGCAAATAAGATCAATCCTTCTACGATTAACGTTTTCTCATAACACTCCTGAGCTATTCGAAGCTTCTCTCGAATATACGTCACAGAAGTATTCATTTCTTCTGAGGCTTCCGGACCCAACAACGGTCCTTCACTAACTTCGGCCCAAAACAAGGAAGTTCTGCAACGTCTCCCATACAAAGCCCCAAATGGGGCCATCTTCAAGCTCTCCTGATAATTGTTATTATAAGCAAATTCCTTCAATCTCAGCCGCTCATCCCACGCTCCATCGTGGTCCAAGATGTAACATCTTATCATATCTTCTACAATCTGATTTACTCTCTCCGTTTGACAATTGGTCCGCCAATGATAGCTGTTGAATATCTGAGGTCGGTACCCAACCCTTCCTATAAACTCTTCCAAAAATGAGATATAAACCTTGAATCTCAATCCGACACAATACTAACAGGTACTCCATGTAGTCTGATGACCTAATCCAAATATAACTCTGCTATTTTCTTCATGGAGTAATCAATATTAAATGATATGAAGTGAGCACACTTTGTTAGTCTATCAACTATGACCCACACAGAATCATGTCCTCAGGGAGATCTCGGCAGACCAGTAATAAAGTCCATAGAAATACTCTCCCACTTCCAACTTGGAATCTCCAAAGGAGTCAGCTTTCCACCAGGCATTCCATGATCTGCCTTAACACGCTTGCAGGTGAAGCACATAGACACAAACTTGGATATATAATTCTTCATTCCATACCACCAAACGATTTGCTTTAGATCTCTATACATTTCGGTAGAACCATGGTGGTAGGAAACACTAAAACCATATGCCTAACTGTAAAAATTAGCTTGAATATCCTCAACAGCGGGGATATAATATCTACCGCAGTACTTCAACGTACCCGCATCATCAATTAAAAAGTCTGGTAATTCCCCTTTCTGAGTTCTACTACAAAGGTGCTGTAAATCAGGATCATCCTTTTGATGTATCCTTGTAAGCATAATCCAGGAAGGCTATGCTACTTCTAAGCTGCTTGGAGAGTCGCTATACCCAACAGAAATACCATTAATAAAAACTCTTCCAACAAGGATTCCACCAAAAGCACAAAGATCTACGCGGCCTTTTTACTCAAGGCATCAGCTACCACAATAGCTTTGCCCAGATGATATTGGATCTCGACATCGTAATCCACGACATATTCTAACCATCTATGCTAGCGCAATTTATTTCATTCCGAGTGAAGAAGTACTTCAAACACTTATGGTCCGTGTAAATCTTACACAATGTGCCATACACCAAATGTCTTCATAACTTCAAGGCATAAATCACTACCGAAAACTCCAAATCATGAGTAGGGTAGTTCCTTTCATGTATCTTTAATTGCCTCGACCCATACGTAATTACCTAGCCATATTTCATCAAGACACATCCTAGCCCGACGTGCGATGCATCCACATAAACAGCATACTCCAATCCTTTGGTAGGAAAAGTCAACACTGGAGCAGTGCACAATCTCTTTTTCAATTCCTGAAAAGCTTCATCGCACTTGTCACTCCAAATGAATGATGAGATCTTCTACATAGGTTTAATCAACGGTACAGACAACATAGAAAATCCTTCCACAAACCTCCTATAATAGCCAGCCAACCCTAGGAAGTTTCTTATCTCTTTGGGTGTGATGGGACTTTTTCAATCCATTACGACAACTATTTTTTTCTGGGTTAACAGAAATTCCATCCTTATTCACAACATGACCCAAAAAGAAACCTGGGGTAGCCAAAACTTGCACTTATTCAACTTAGCATACAACTTATGAACGCTCAAAGCAGATAAAACCAACCGCAAGTGTTGGGCATGCCCCTCAGCACTCCGGGAGTAAATCAAGACATCATCAATAAACACGACCACAAAACAGTCGAAAAAATCTTTGAATACTCTGTTCATCATGTCCATGAAGGCAGAGGGTACATTCATCAATCCATAGGATATTACCAAGAACTCAAAATATCCATACCGAGAGCGAAAAAACGGTCTGTGGAACATCCAACTCACGTATTCTCAACTAATGGTATCCTGAATGAAGGTCATATTCGAAAACACTGTACTACCACGCAACTGATCAAACAAATCATCTATTCACAGCAAGGGATACTTATTCTTGGTAGTTACCTTATTCAGTTCCCTATAATCGATGCACAACCTCATATATCCATCCTTCTTCTTCACAAACAACATGGGAGCACCCTTGTAACATCCCTCAAACAGCTAGACCCATAGGAATGGTTTTGTCATGACTAGGTCATGACAAAACCCAAGGAATTCCAAGGAGACCAAGGCTAACCCAACCCTATTTCTGGTCAGCCTAGCACAAATAGGCTAACCCAAGCTCAAGCCTCCTCATGGGCTTCTTTAGGGAATAATGTGCATGGAAGGGCTGCAAATAGTCGTTCAGATTGACCAAGTGAACTTGGTGACTAGGAGAGAGGGTGATTGTAACAACCCAAATTCTGGGAGTAGTAAAATTTGGGTGAGACGGCCTGGGACACGGGCGTGTCCCAGGACGTGTCCCGTTGAAGAGTTGGGCACTTGGGAGACGAATATTTGGTCGACGAAGTTTCTCGGTGGTCACGCCCTATAACACGGGCGTGGAAGGGGGCGTTTCCCCTCGGTTCGACGAATTGTGCTCGACGATCGTCGAATGTGTGGATCGTTAACTATAGATCGTCGAGTGTCGATCGTCAAGCATGGGGTACACGGCCTATGATACGGGCGTGTCATAGGGCGTGTCCCGCTGTGTCGAAATGTGAGTGTCGATCGTTGATCGTCGATCGTCTATCGTAGATCGTCGATCGTCGATCCTCGATCGTCGAGTGCCGATCGTCGATCGTCGAGCATGGGGTATACAGCCTATGACACGGGCGTGTCACAAGGCGTGTCCCGCTGTGTCGAAAGGTGATCGTCAATCGTTGATCGTCGAGTGCCATTCGTCGATCGTTGAGCGTTGATCGTCGAGTATGGGGCACATGGCCTGTGACACGTGCATGTAATAGGGCGTGTCCTGTTGTGTCGTCGACGATTTTATCTCGACTGGGTGTCGAGTGTGTTACACGCCCTGCGTCACGGGCATGTATTGGCCGACCCGGGCGTGTCTTGGCAGACACGGGCGTGTACCGCGCGTCATAGTAAGCTCCATTTCCGTGATAATGGAGGAGAGAGAAATGAGGAAGAAGAGGGAAGGAAACGGTTCGAGGGGAGGCCAAAGGCCACATTTAGTGGCTGAATTCAATTCCCCAGGGATGGGGAGAAGTTTCCAGTCGTTTCCCCTGGACATCAGACCCGATTCAGCCCCCCCTCCTCCATAGCCGAGCCTAGCCATTAATGGCTTTGAAGGACATTAATGCTCCAGCCCCTCCTCTCCCAATCTGAGGCTTTAAACACCACCAGTGAGTTGAGAGGAGGCTTTCCCAATCCTTACCCGAAGAAACGAGCCTCCCCACCTTGCAGTTGCAGAAGCCGAGCGACGCAATTTTCAGAAATGGCTTGCCGGCGATCTTCCCGACTTCAGGCCGCCGGTAAGGTCTAATCCTTCTCTTCTCTCTGCGTGTTAGATCTACACTTGTTTAGGTTGAGAAATCTGGCTCAATTGAGCCTGATTGGGAGCTTGTAATTTCAGATTTTCATGGAAAATGGTGGTGTTGAGTTCGCCGGAAACCGCCTCCTCCGGCGACATGGTCGCCGCCAAACGCTAGCCACCACCTCAACGGAGGTGGTGGTGGTGGTGGTGGTGGCCGGCGAGGGAGGTGGTCGGGGTGGCCGGAAAGTCGGCTGGAAGAGGCTCCAGGATGGGCCAATCTTGGCCCTTGGCTGGAGGTTGAGGATGAGCGGATGCCATCCGTTTTTGATCAAGTAAATTAATAATATTAATTGATTTTCTGGAAATTATTAACAGTAGATGGTTTTAATAATTAAAAATATTTAGATGCCTCTACTGCAAATGTGTCCAACATGAACAATGTAGCCCTTGATGTTTAGTGTAATTTAAAATTAATTTGACTCAATTTGGATTCCTGGTGTGACCACAACAATTGTTTTGGTGCAACCTATACATAGGCATGACCAGACATTAGAATTAGTGCTCACACCAAACCACTAATCCAAATGCTTTGAAATTTTGAACATAGGCTCCTCATAGCCTAACTCTTAGATTGTCCAAAAATTAGAAGTTTTGGAAAAAAATTTCTATAGTTTTTGTGAAAATTTATTAAACCAATTATAAATTAATTAGGTGTCATAAACACCTAAAAATCCCCCCAAATTTGGGTCGGTGATCTTAGAGAGCATGTTAGGGCTCTGGTAAAAATTTCATCTCCTTTAGAGATGTTTTGAATAGGTTTTATCCAACCCTAAGTTGACCCTTATAGGGTTAATTAGGTCAAAACACCCCCTTTGGGTTTGAGTGGTCAAATCACCTCAACCGAGGCTGATATGTTGGCCACTGACTTTATATGGCATTTAACACCCTCCAATGGAATTTGAGGTGGTTAAGAGCAGGGTAACCCTAGAACCCTAGGGAGGGTCCCTTGATGGGGATTTTTAGGGTTTGAAGGTCATGGGGTCAAATGACCTTGGAATGGCTTGAAAATTGGTGGAGAGGACCATCAGGTTAGTATTGTCCTCTGGTTAAAATTTTAGGGAATTTGGAAGTCTTAAACCACCTCAAAACCCTAACCCTAGCTTAGGGCACCAAACCTAATTTGGAGTATTAGGCTATCAAATCACTTTAAAATTACTTGAAATTTCGGTAGAGTAGTGTTTAAAGTTAGTACAAGCTCTGAAGATTTTGTTATGAATTTAGGATTATTATTTTGGATACTTTATTAACAATTTAGCAATTTATATTATTTACTTAGAAATTTATTATGAAGTAACTACTTGCTGGAAATTGATGAACATTAGCCGAAGGACTCCTTATTATGTTTTAAAGCTCTGTGAATATTTATGTGATTTTCGGAAGAATATTTCTAAGGGTTGCTTCATTAAGTATTGTTTCCCATGAAAACTTAATTTAATTATTTTGGAGTCTAGCAAGCCTCGAAAATTATGATTTTTGTATAATGATCATTTCTGAACCATATTAAGATTCTGTAATTTTTACATAATTTTCTGATGAGTAATTTTGGTACTTCCTTCTTTACATATGATTAAGGAAATTATTTTAGTTAAATTAATTAGAGGTCACATATTTTCTGAAAATTTATGGAAATTAGTATCTAGTAATATATCTCAGTTATTTGGTGATCAAAATTTTTGGGTGGTCATTACTTGAGTAGATCATATAGTCCATGTTCAAAATTGCCCATGGTCAAACATTTGGGAAACTTCAATAAATATCAAATTAATCAGAAAAATTATGATTCTCTGATTTTAGACTAAACTTGTTATGATATACCTCTGGTAAATTTTATAGGAGATTTGGAAGACAATCCAGAGTACCTCATTTATACATCTCATATAGTATAGGGTGGTCTGCATATAATAACTGCGGAAACTGAACTAGAGTGGGTAATGAATTTGAAGAGTTGAATCCTTAGTAGGTTGCTGGTTTGGGTAAATAAATGAGAGATCTGATAATCGAGGGTAGAAATTAATAATATTAAGTTCCTTGCGAAAATGAGCTTTGGGCATAATCCCATTAGAGTTCCTAGTGCCTTCGAGAGCCCTTCACGAGGAATACCTTGGGCAGTCCTGGGCTAACGTAAATCTTAGGAATAATTTGGGCAAGAGTAACCCTAATAATAGTTTCACCTTACACTCACACCTGTAAACGTAGGGAGATGAATTGGTAGAGAAAGGATAGCATAGGCCCGTGGCCTAAAGGCTTACTGGTAGAGTTAAATGGACTCGGTATTGATTTGGAAGTCCGGGGAGCTGGATGCTCGCGGACTTGAAAAAAAAAGAGACTTGATTAGTCCAGGGAGCCGTGGGCTCGGGAACATGGTGAACTAGTAGGCTCGGTAGTCTAAAGAGCTGGAGGCTCGGTACTATAATTAGATACAAACTATCATGGTTGCATGTGCATAACAGTGGTGGGTCCTCGGTATTGGACGATCGATCACACCATCGTCAGTACGTTGACTCGGGGAGACTAGCTGGTTTGCTAGGAATAGTACGGAAACGTACGCGAGGGGCTAGACGGGGTAGTGTGATTACCAGTCTAGGAGTGGAGAGGCCTAACCCACTGTCTCTGTTGGCCACGATGAGAGGCTCCTGAGAGTTTAGCTAACTCCAAAAAGGGGAACTAAAGGTCTGTGCGCATAGAGTCGTGTGTGTGAGTTGCACTTGCATGTGCATACCATAGCATACTTGTATGTCATAGCATAATCATTGCATTTAACCCCTGACAGCTATCGTATAAAATGGTATGAAACGTTTTATACGATAGCCCTACAAAACGACCCCTTGGTCTATAGGGGTAATCCCTATAAATCAATGGTTATATTTCTCGTTGCTCTTACTTACTCTTCTTACTGCTTTTACTTACTTGCTACTCCATACTATTTATTTTTGTTACACACTTGTTTACTCATGTTTAATTATTGTGATACCCCTGTCATACCTTATTATTTTATTCCCTAGGGTAGATGTCACCTGCTTGATTACACCCTGCTTTTAGTCCTCCTTTTCACTCCTTTCCTCCTGGTGCCTAGGAGCCATGGGTAGAGGGGTGGGGGATTGTTGACTGAGTCTAGTTTGACTGACGGTCGTTTGACCACCATATTTTAGGTGCTCCGGATGGGAGACAGGGAACAGCTGCAGGAGACGCACCACCAGCCAGGTACGATGCACATGGAGATGGGCCAGTGTAGCTCGGGTGGACAGGCATCCGGATCCGTGAGTGGAGCCGAGTATTAGTAGTTTTACTTTTATGAGTGACCATGTAGTGAGGATATCATGTACCGGGCTTAAGCCTGTATTCACCTTCTCGCGTTGGTACTTAGACTCACTTTCTGGTGTGGACTATTTATTTGCCATGTGATTTCCTCCTTTATACTATTGTGGACTTGTATGCTTACTTACAATTTCATTCATAATTCATTCTGTCGATGGTGATCGATTTGGCCGGCAGGATCGACGTTTTGTAGTGATGACCTTCCCGGGTGCGAAGGTGTCACCGCAAAGCGGCGGTTCTGGGCCTAAGACCCCGGTGGTTGTTGCAAAAAAATGGGGTCTTACAAGTGGTATCAGAGGGAAACTTCGATCCGACAGAATGTAGTCCACAAAACATGGGATACCCCGCGCGGGCTTAGTTTGAGGACAAACTAGCAGAGGAAGCAATGGTGTGCCCATGGGAGGAATCACGTGCAATGGTCACCAGTAACAAAGAGTTTTAGGTCAATTTACTAAACTCAAGACCATCTTTTGTAGGGTGCAACTAATCCTCCCCTGTCGCAGGGGACACCTCTAGTCCCGAATGTGATGCCAGCCCCGCCGGCTCCGACCCCGTTGCAGCAGACGGAGCTGGGACAAACTTTGACGACCATCTTGGAGGCCTTTAGGGCACAGCAGGCTTCAGCTCCTCAGCCAAACCCCGGAGCAAACTGGTTGAGTGAATTTCGGGTCCTTGCCCCACCATCCTACATGGGGACAGAGACGGCAGTGCGCACGGAGGAGTGGCTAGACATTATGTACGAGATGTTGGTGGGAATACAGTGCCCGGTTGACCTGGCAGTATCGTTGGTGGTTTCTTGTCTGGAGTCGCATGCAAAGAGGTGGTGGAAGTCAGTGATGGACACCACTTATGCGGGAGTGGAGATCGCAGACATTACTTGGGAGGAGTTTAGGGCGGCACTACAGGACCATTTTATGCCGCAGTCCGCAGAGGATGAATTGGAGGATAGATTCTTGCAGTTGAAGCAAGGGAACATGACAGTTCTGGAATATTACCGGGAGTTTACTCATTTGGCCCGGTTTGCGGATTCTTACAAGCTGGATGACGTGGGTTACGCCAAGACGTTCTACAAGGGCCTCCGTGATGACCTGAGGCAGGCCCTCTTGTTCGTGTCGGATGGTACCATGGCCAGGATCTTGGAGATGGCCAAGAAGCTGGAGGCGGACCAGCTTGCAGTCCGGGGCAGGAAGAGACATGGGGATGATGCAGTGCTAGGAGGGAGAAGGGACCCAAAGAGGGGCCGGGTCATGGGAGAGAGAAGGAACAGGGATCAACCACACCAGGAGGAAAGGCAGGAACCAAGGGAGTAGGTAGTGCTGGCCCCGCAGCCGCTATAGATGAGGGAGGTGCCTAGGATAGGGCAGGGACCACCCCCACCACAGTTGTGCTATCACTACCATCAGCCAGGGCATATTCGGAGTAATTGCCCTATGAGGAATAGGTCCACACCTGCTGCACAGGGTGGCCCACCGGCTCACCAGATGGGAGGTCGTGGATATGGCCGCGGACGTAGATTTCAGGGCGCTGAACACAGACAGGATGGGGAGCAGGTCTGCACTCTGGACTTAGCGCAGCCCCGGAACCCGAACAGGGTTATTGCAGGTATGAGAGTAATTTTTAGTATTGGTAGAATAATTACACAACCTAGCTTAGAAAACTTTAGACCTAAGCTGTTTTTCCTTTAACTAATTTAGGAATAGTGATGGCGTGCGACAAACCTGCCCGTACCCTTTTCGACACGGGGGCATCACACAACTTTGTGTTGGAGGATTTCATCAAGGATCTAGGCCCGATTCGATATTATACTGGAGATGCCAGGAGGGTGCGTTTCCCCAATGGGATGGAGATCCAGTCCACAAAGAAGTGCCTCCTGACGGTTACCATAGACAGGTTGACACTCGAGGCCCCAACAACGATCCTGAGAATGTCGGACTTCGACCTTGTCTTTGGCATGACATGGCTTGTCTGGAAACCATGCCCAGATTGACTGCCGAGCGAGGGGTCATGCTGAGACACGACACTTATGCGACATTCAAGGTACTACTCCGTTTTCTCGCCACCTCCTTTCATCTATTCAAGCCGTCAAGGCCCATATGCAGGGGGACGAGGTATATCAGGTGTTGTTCGAGATGACTGAGGAGATGGACCCGATTGTTAGCATTCCGATGGTCTGTAACTACGCCGATGTATTTCCGGAGAAGCTGTCAGGACTACCTACGCAGAGGGAGAAGGACTTTCAGATTCAGTTGGTTCCAGGGTTTAGACGGTATCCAAGGCCCCTTATCGGATGGCCCCAATGGAGCTGGCAGAATTTCAGACACAGTTACAGGAGTTGGTGGAAGCAGGATTCATCAGACCGAGTTCCTCGCCATGGGGAGCTCCGGTCCTATTCGTGAAGAAGAAGGATGTCACTCTTCATCTGTACATCGACTATCGAGCACTAAACAGGCTGACCGTCCGAAATACCTATCCGCTCCCAAGGATAGACGAGTTGTTCGATCAGCTGGAGGGAGCCCATTATTTCTCGAAGCTGGACTTGAGGTCAGGCTACTACCAGCTATGGATCCAGGAGGAGGATATTCTGAAGACAGCCTTTAGTAGCAGATATGGACTGTATGAGTTCATCATGATGCCCTTCGGGCTCACGAATGCTCCATCAGCGTTTATGAGCCTCATGAACCGGGTCTTCGAGACTTATTTGGATGTGTTTGTCATAGTATTCATAGATGACATCCTTATCTACTCTAGGACGGGGGAGGACCATGCACGGCACCTGGCACTGACTTTGGAGAGATTGCGGGAGCATCGCCTCTATGCAAAGTTCAGCAAGTGCCAGTTCTGGTTGAAGGAGGTGGCTATCCTGGGCCACATTATCAGCGGAGCTGGGTTAGCGGTGGACCCTGCAAAGGTACATGCAGTAGGGATTGGCCACCACTGAAGACGGCCACGGATGTGCGGATTTTCCTTGGGCTTGCCGGTTATTACCGGAAATTTGTGGAGGGGTTTTCTCGGATCTCCCTTCCACTCACTTCGTTGACGAAGAAGGACGTGCCCTTTGTATGGACGCCACAGTGTGAGGCAGCCTTCCAGGAGTTGAAGAACCGACTTATCTCAGCCCCTATTCTGGCCCTTCCATCTGGGAAGGAAGGATTCGAGGTGTATACCGACACATCATATCAGGGGATGGGAGCGGTGCTAATGCAGAACGGATACGTCATAGCATATGCCTCCCGCCAGCTGAAGACCCATGAGAAGAACTATCCAGTGCACGACTTGGAGATGGGAGCAGTTGTATTCGTATTGAAGATATGGAGACACTACCTCTACGGAGTCCACTGTGATATATACTCAGATCATAAGAACCTTAAGTACGTGGACACGCAGAAGGAACTGAACATCAGGAAGAGGCGGTGGGTGGAGTTTCTATCTGACTATCAGTACGAGATGCACTACCACCCGGGGAAGACGAACGTGGTAGCAGATGCACTGAGTAGGAGAGCCGCCACAGCGGGAGCAGATCCTCAGCTGATGTCTATGGAACTGTTGTAGAGACTAGAGGACATGCACATTACTCTAGTGTCGTCTGACGACCCTGAGCTCTATGAGGAGTACTTGGCCGCAATGGGCGTCACCGATGACATCAGAGACCGAGTCAGAGAGGACAGAGGCAGGATGCCAATTAGAGCCCATCTTCCAAGCCATAGAGGCAGCACTACGGAGACTACACAATGAGGGATGGCCTGGTATGCTTCAGAGGACGGTGTATATAACGGAGGGAGGTCAGATCTAGGAGGACATTATGATGGAGGCGCACTATAGCCGCATTTTGTGCACCCGGGATCACAAAGATGATGCTTTATTTGAAGAAGACTATGTTCTGGCCGGCATGAAGAAGGATGTCACTTACTTCGTGACCCATTGTGAGACATGTCAGCTAGTGAAGACGGAGTGCAGGAACCCCGCAGGATTGTTGCAAGCCACTCTCGGTACCGAGTGGAAGTTTGATGATGTAGCTATGGACTTCATACATGGGCTTCCCTGGTCTCGGACAGGGAACGACTCGATCTGGGTGATCGTTGATCGGTTGACGAAGGTGGCTCTATTTATACCGATTATGAGGACGATTCAGTGGGAGTACTGGTGCGGAAGTTTGTGGAGCAGTTCATTCGCCACCATGGCATGCCCAGGTCAATAGTGTTAGATCGTGATGGGCGGTTTACATCCAGGGAGTGGCGGTCAGTTCAGGCATACTTGGGCACCCGACTGACCTTTAGCACAGCCTTCCACCCTCAGACGGACGGGCAGACAGAGCGCACAAATCGGACATTGGAGTACCTACTACGTTTGCGCATTCTAGACCAAGGAGAGCCATGGGAGAAGATGCTGCCACTGGTAGAGTTCTCATACAACAACAGTCATCAAGCCAGTATAGGTAGGGCCCCCTACGAGGCTCTATATGGACGGAGGTACAGGACTCCCCTGTCATGGATACAGGATGAGGACCCAAAGGTCCTGGGCTCGGAATTTGTGGAGGATACCGAGGCCTAAGTGAGACTAATACGGGACCGGATGTTGGAGGCGCAGACTAGACAGGACAAATATTACGACGTGCGGCATCGACTGGTGGAGTTTCATGTATGATACATAGTGTTTTTGAAGATACGACCGATGCACGGAGTCTCTCGATTTTGCGGGCGGAGGAAGAAGCTCAGCCCGAGATACATGGGGCCCTACAGGATCCTGGAGCGGATCGGCCCCTTGGCATACAGGCTGGAGCTGACGGCAGGGCTGGAAGGCCTGCACGATGTTTTCCATGTCTCCTCCCTCAGGAGGGCCCTATTAGATCCAGAGCAGCAGATAGACACCACGGATGGGCTAGTAGCATCTGACCGATCAGTGCACATGGAGCGGTCCGGATTGATGACACGGGTATGTGGGTCTTACGCCGCAAGAAGGTCCCACTGGTCAAGGTTCTTTTAAGAAATCAAGGCCAGGAGGAGCACACTTGGGAGCCCCAGGACTTGATGCAGCAGCGGTACCCGGAACTCTTCAGTCAGGTATTACTATCAACCTCTCGGGATGTTACAATTTTTCTTGCATACTTGAAACCCCGTAGGCCAAATAGAACTTTGAGGACCAAAGTTTTTGTTATATATTGGGATTTGTAACATCCCTCAAACAGCTAGACCACTAGGAATGGTTTTGTCATGACTAGGTCATGACAAAACCCAAGGAATCCCAAGGAGACCGAGGTCAACCCAACCCTATTTCTGGTCAGCCTAGCACAAATAGGCTAACCCAAGCTCAAGCCTCCTCATGGGATTCTATAGGGAATAATGTGGTGGAAGGCCTGCAAATAGTCCTTCAGATTGACCAAGTCAACTTGGTGACTCGGAGAGAGGGTGAGTGTAACATCCCAAATTCTGGGAGTAGCAAAATTTGGGTGACACGGCTTGGGACACTGGCATGTCCCAGGGAGTGTCCCGCTCTGGTTGAAGAGTTAGGCACTTGGTCGATGAATGTTTGGTCGATGAAGTTTCTGGGTGGTCACGCCTTATACCACGGGCGTGGCAGGGGGCGTGTCCCCTCGGTTCGACGAATTATGCTCGACGATCGTCGAATGTGTGGATCGTCGACTGTAGATCGTAGAGTGTCGATCGTCGAGCATGGGGTACACGGCCTGTGACACGGGCGTGTCACAGGGCGTGTCCCGCTGTGTCGAAATGTGAGTGTCGATCGTCTATGGTCGATCGTCGATCGTCGGTCGTAAATCATCGATCGTCGATCAT
Organism: Platanthera guangdongensis; assembly: GCA_039583875.1. Taxonomy (NCBI): domain Eukaryota; kingdom Viridiplantae; phylum Streptophyta; class Magnoliopsida; order Asparagales; family Orchidaceae; genus Platanthera; species Platanthera guangdongensis. Next base: position 174,791,355 of record CM077152.1, read on the forward strand.
CGAGTGCCGATCGTCGATCGTCGAGCATAGGGTACATGGCCTCTGACACGAGCATGTCACAGGGCGTGTCCCGCTGTGTCGAAAGGTGATCGTCGATCGTCGAGTGCCATTCGTCGAGCGTCGAGCGTCGATCGTCGAGTATGGGGCACACGGCCTGTGACACGGGCGTGTCACAGGGCGTGTCCCGCTATATCGTCGACGATTTTATCTCGACTGGGTGTCGAGTGGGTTACACGCCCTGCGTCACGGGCGTGTATTGGCCGACCCGGGCGTGTACCGCGCGTCATAGTAAGCTCCGTTTCCGTGATAATGGTGGAGAGAGAAATGAGGAAGAAGAGGGAAGGAAACGGTTCGAGGGGAGGCCAAAGGCCACATTTAGTGGCTGAATTCAATTCCCCAGGGAAGGGGAGAAGTTTCCAGCCATTTCCCCTGGCCATCAGGCCCGATTCAGCCCCCCTCCTCTATGATCGAGCCTAGCCATTAATGGCTTTGAACGACATTAATGCTCCATCCCCTCCTCTCCCAATCTGAGGCTTTAAACACCACCAGTGAGTTGAGAGGAGGCTTTCCCAATCATTACCCTAAGAAACCGAGCCTCCCCAACTTGTAGTTGCATAAGCCAAGCGACGCAACTTTCCGAAATGGCTTCTCGGCAATCTTCCCGACTTCAGGCCGCCGGCAAGGTCCAATCCTTCTCTTCTCTATGCGTGCTAGATCTAGACATGTTTAGGTTGAGAAATCGGGCTTAATTGAGCCTGATTGGGAGATTGTAATTTAAGATTTTCATGGAAAATGGTGGTGTTGAGTTCGCTGGAAACCGCCCCCTCTGGCGGCATGGTCGCCGCCAAACGCTAGCCACCACCTCAACGGAGGTGGTGGTGGTGGCCGGCCAGGGAGGTGGTCGGGGTGGCCGGAAAGTCGGCTGGAAGAGGCTCCAGGACGGGCCAATCTTGGCCCTTGGCTGGAGGTTGAGGATGAGCGGATGCCATCCGTTTTTGATCAAGTAAATTAATAATATTAATTGATTTTCTGGAAATTATTAACAGTAGATGGTTTTAATTATTAAAAATATTTAGATGCCTCTACTGTAAAATTGTTCAACATGAACAATGTAGCCCTTGATGTTTAGTGTAATTTAAAATTGATTTCACTCAATTTGGATCTTGGTGTGACCGCAGCACTCGTTTTGGTGCAACCTATACATAGGCATGACCAGACATTAGAATTAGTGCTTACACCAAACCACTCATCCAAATGCTTTGAAATTTTGAACATAGGCTCCTCATAGTCTACCTCTTAGATTATCCAAAAATTAGAATTTTTGGAAAAAATGTTTCTATAGTTTTTGTGAAAATTTAATAAACCAATTATAAATTAATTAGGTGTCATAAACACCTCAAAATCCCCCCAAATTTGGGTGGGTGATCTTAGAGAGCATGTTAGGGCTCTGGTAAAAATTTCTTCTCCTTTAGAGATGTTTTGAATAGGTTTTATCCAACCCTAAGTTGACCCTTATAGGGTTAATTAGGTCAAAACACCCCCTTTGGGTTTGAGTGGTCAAATCACCTCAACCGAGGCTGATATGTTGGCCACTGACTTTATATGGCATTTAACACCCTCCAATGGAATTTGAGGTGGTTAAGAGCAGGGTAACCTAGAACCCTAGGGAGGGTCCCTTGATGGGGATTTTTAGGGTTTGAAGGTCATGGGGTCAAATGACCTTGGAATGGCTTGAAAATTGGTGGAGAGGACCATCAGGTTAGTATAGTCCTCTGGTTAAAATTTTAGGGAATTTGGAAGTCTTAAACCCCCTCAAAACCCTAACCCTAGCTTAGGGCACCAAACCTAATTTGGAGTATTAGGCTATCAAATCACTTTAAAATTACTTGAAATTTCGGTAGAGTAGTGTTTAAAGTTAGTACAAGCTCTCAAGATTTTGTTATGAATTTAGGATTATTATTTTGGATACTTTATTAACAATTTAGCAATTTATATTATTTACTTAGAAATTTATTATGAAGTAACACGTTGCTGGAAATTGATGAACATTAGCTGAAGGACTCCTTATTATGTTTTAAAGCTCTGTGAATATTTATGTGATTTTCGGAAGAATATTTCTAAGGGTTGCTTCATTAAGTATTGTTTCCCATGAAAACTTAATTTAATTTATTTTGGAGACTAGCAAGCCTCAAAAATTATGATTTTTGTATAATGATCTTTTCTGAACCATATTAAGATTCTGTAATTTTTACATAATTTTCTGATGAGTAATTTTGGTACTTCCTTCTTTACATATGATTAAGGAAATTATTTTAGATAAATTAATTAGAGGTCACATATTTTCTGAAAAATTATGGAAATTAGTATCTAGTAATATATCTCTGTTATTTGGTGATCAAAAGTTTTGGGTGGTCATTACTTGAGTAGATCATATAGTACATGTTCAAAATTGCCCATGGCCAAACATTTGGGAAACTTCAATAAATATTAAATTAATCAGAAAAATTATGATTCTCTGATTTTAGACTAAACTTGTTATGATATACCTCTGGTAAATTTATAGGAGATTTGGAAGACAATCCGGAGTACCTCCTTTATACATCTCATATAGTATAGGGTGGTCTGCAAATAGTAACTACAGAAACTGAACTAGAGTGGGTAATGAATTTGAAGAGTTGAATCCTTAGTAGGTTGCTGGTTTGGGTAAATAAATGAGAGATCTGATCGAGGGTAGAAATCAATAATATTAAGTGCCTTGCGAAAGTGAGCTTTGGGCATAATCCCATTAGAGTTCCTAGTGCCTTCGAGAGCCCTTCACGAGGAATACCTTGGGCAGTCCTGGGCTAACGTAAATCTTAGGAATAATTTGGGCAAGAGTAACCCTAATAATAGTTTCACCTTACACTCACACTTGTACACATAGGGAGATGAATTGGTAGAGAAAGGATAGTGTAAGCCCGTGGCCTAAGGGCTTACTGGTAGAGTTAAATGGACTCGGTATTGATTTGGAAGTCCGGGGAGCTGGATGCTCGGGGATTTAGAAAAAACAATAGACTTGATTAGTCCAGGGTGTCGCGGGCTTGGGAATATGGTGAACTAGTAGGCTCGGTAGTCTAAAGAGCTGGAGGCTCGATACTATAATTAGATACAAACTATCATGGTTGCATGTGCATAATAGTGGTGGGTCCTCGATATTGGACGATCGATCACACCGTCGTCGGTACGTTGACTCGGGGATACTAGCTTGTTTGCTAGGAATAGTACGAAAACGTACATGAGGGGCTCGATGGGGTAGTGTGATTACCAGTCTAGGAGTGGAGAGGCCCAACCCACTGTCTCCGTTAGCCACGACGAGGCTCTTGAGAGTTTAGCTAACTCCAAAAAGGGGAACTAAAGGTCTGTGCGCATAGAGTGTGTGTGTGAATTGAACTTGCATGTGCATACCATATCATACTTGTATGTCATAGCATAATCATTGCATTTAACCCCTAACATCTATCGTATAAAATGGTATGGGACGTTTTATATGATAGGCCCTCCAAAACGACCCCTTGGTCTATAGGGTAATCCCTATAAATCAACGGTTATATTTCTCGTTGCTCTTACTTACTCTTCTTACTGCTTTTACTTACTTGCTACTCCTTACTATTTATTTCTATTAGACACTTGTTTACTCATGTTTAATTATTATGATACCCCTGTCATACCTTATTATTTTATTCCTTAGGGTAGATGTCACCTGCTTGATTACACCCTGCTTTTTGTCCTCCTTTTCACTCCTTTCCGCCCGGTGCCTAGGAGCCACGGGTAGAGGGGTGGTGGATTGTTGACTGAGTCTAGTTTGACTGACGGTCGTTTGACCACCAGATTTTAGGTGCTCGGATGGGAGACAGGGAACAGCTGCAGGAGACGCAACACCAGCAGGGTACGGTGCAGATGGAGATGGGCCAGTGTAGCTCAGGTGGACAGGCATCCGGATCCGTGAGTGGAGCCAAGTATTAGTAGCTTTACTTTTATGTGATTTCCTCCTTTATACTATTGTTGACTTGGATGCTTACTTACACTTTCATTCATTATACATTCTGTTGATGGTGATCGATTTGGCCGGCAGGATCAGCATTTTGTAGTGATGACCTTCCCGGGTGCAAAGGTGTCACCGCAAAGCGGCGGTTCTGGGCCTAAGACCCTGGTGGTTGTTGCAAAAAAACAAATGGGGTATTACAACCCTAAGGTGAATAACCTGGCCTAATAAATCCACACTGGAACAACTCATCCAGTTGGTTACACAACTCCTCCAGCTCACGTGGGGCCATATGGTATGGTGCCTTAGCAATAGGGAGAGTACCCGACTCCAAATCTGTAACAAACCCCGCATCTCTCTCAGACGGAAGACCTGGAAGATTGTTTGGAAAGCAATCAGGAAACTCTCGCACTGCAGGATCATCCTTGACATGAGGCAAACTATTAATGATTTCCAAAATAAAAACCAAACAAGCAAAACAACCGGAATTCAAAAGTTTCCGAGCACATATCGCAGAAATAATCGGGGAATCCTGGCGCAAAAAACCATAAACAATCCCGGGGTGGCCGTTGTCCTTCTTGAAGTCCAAACACTTAACCTTGCACTGGATAACCACATCATATCTAGACAACTAGTCCATGCCCAAGATGACATCAAAGTCCTCCAGGTCTAGCACCTTCAAATCAGCAAAAGCTAGGAAATCACCTAAAAGGATCAGACAACTCTGGATACCTTGGTCCCACACCACCGAATCACTGGAAGGAAACTTAATGTGAAACAAATATCCAACTAGATCGAGAGTCAGACGATAATGCTCTATGAAAGTTCTAGCCTTGAATGAGTTGGTAGCACCAGAATCGAAAAGAACATGCGCCCAACGATTCTTTACCTTAAACTTCCCTATAAAATCACATTTGTAACTAGACGAACAAACATCGAAACTAAGGCTAAAAGCTAAAAAATAGATTAGAATCTAACCTGGGATCACTTGGGTGGACGTCTTTGCTTCCTCCTTAGTCATCACATTTAACTCGCCCTTCCCTATATCTAGATGTTGTGGTGGCGACAATGCTTGAAGTGGAACTGGATGCAACGAGGGCTGAGACTACGGGCAACATGACTTAAAATTCCACTTCTATCTACACTGGAAACAGACCTTTTCCTTACCCCAACAATGGGAAAAATCGTGCCGCACTTTCTTACACGAAGCACAAACCAGACCTCCTTTGGGAGCGCTTTGAATTGCATGCACTTGCTACTGCTTCTGAGCTCCCAACCTCTTGAAACACTTTTTGAACGGATGGCCCGACCGGCAATAGAAACTTTACACTTCCTTGCTTCTTTTCTTTGAGGTGGAACCAGAATCCCGAGAGTTCTTACCATCATCGTACTTAATCTTATCCTTCCTTATTTGAATGCCTCAATTCTTGGCAATATCGATAGCTTTGACTTTAAGAGAAACTTCCACTGCCTCAGCACAATTCTCAGATCCATAAGCTCAAGCCAGCTGCTGGATGTCACTTCTAAGACCACCCAGAAATTGCTTGACTCTGCTAGCATTAGAGGCTACTAAATCTGGGGCAAACCGCCTCAACTTGCTGAACTCTACCTCCTACTCACTGAACGTGAGTTGTCTTTGCTTCAGATGTAGAAAATTGTTCATCAAGCGGTCTTGCTCAACTGTTGATAGAAATTTCCTAAGCAGAAACTCCTTGAAGGATTCCCACGAGCATCCATTTATGAGGTTCTCCTTCTCTCTGAACCACCAGCTCTTTGCAAGACCCAAAAGCTGGTAAGCGACGACCATCACTCTCTGGTCCGTAGAAATTCATGAATACGAGAACATCTCCTCGATTGTGATAATCCAATCGTCCAATGCCATGAAATCAGCTCTACCATCATAGGTAGGAGGTCCTAGTCCCTGAAAATACGAGAAAAAATTCATTCTCTAGTGGCCGTGGAATTGGAGGAACCGAAGGGGTAGGAGGAACAGGAACGACTTAACCCACAACAAAGTAATGCACTCTCGGTTGCTCCCTAAAATGACAATCAACAGCACCTGGATCTACAATTGCATCTCCACCATCTTCCTAGATAGACCCTCATTGCTCTGTCGCAGTCCCTCTAGCACAACCTCACTCTACGCACCAGACGACTTTCCCTCAGACTGGGAGTCTCCCTCTTCGCATCACGCTTAGGTAGTATCCTAAGAACACAACAAACAACCAATCAAAACCAAGCTTAACTGCTAGAACTACACAACTTAGTTCAGACTATACTTGTTTAGACACTTGATCCTGCTGCTAACTTGCTCTGGGATTTTCAAAATGATGTCATGCTTAAAATTAGAATGATTTATCGTCATCCTATTGACTCATGTGTAAAAACCATGACTGAATGAATTCTTATTCTTTTTTCTTTAAAACAATGTGTGTATGTATGTCATCATGTAGATCTTTAGCTTGACACGTGTGCTAATGCTATGTTATGTCATGCACATTGTGCTATGCAATCTAATAAAGGCCTTAATGCCTTTTATGAGTGGCGTACACATGAAATATTATACATCCTATACTACATAATATCACATGTAACGAAAAGAAAAAATCTAATGTGCATTCATATGATGAATGTTATGCATCTCATACTACATAATAGTCACATGTTGCTTCCTATGAGGATCCATATACAAACACATATTATGCATCTCATACTACATAATATGCCCCATATACTTCTTATCATGCTTATGAGTGTAACGTTAATGCTTTACACAATACATACTGATGGCACATCTGTGTGTGTATGAAATGGAACAAGATAATCTAAAACTAACCAGAGATAGTCATTCGACCAATTGTCAAACAACCTATCCCACTGATACCAACTATAACAACCCGCATTTTCTACGTAATTTTATGATATATCAGAGTAGGAGAAAACACGCTTCATGAAGCCACACCGTGTAGGGGATAACTACAGGCGCTCAGGCAAGAACTCGAACCTAACACTTTATATGGAATCCTCAATTTATTATGAAGAAAGTTGTAATTCAAGTCAAGTTTTGATGGCCGTATCCCTTGGCTCAGTGGATCAACTAGTCCACAGGTGAAAATATGTGTATACGCTGCGGAAAATACTTTGTTTTTATAGATTAACATCCTATATGAGCATAAATAATGAAAGAGGACAACTCATGATATACATACCTGTAGGTTTAATATAAGTATAAAAAATAGCTTTTATGTTCATTTAAATATAATGGCTTTGGTTTAAAACAATTCTATTAATGAGATAGTCCAAATGATACTTAAATATCTTTTAAAAATAACTAACATTCAATCCTAGCATAAAACCTTCCTAGATAGCAAGTAAAACTAATAAGTCATCCAGAAGAGACTAAGCAGCTAGCAAGTAACTTAACAATATAAAAACTCTAGTGGACGTCAAAAACCTGACACGAACCCACCACAATAACATGTATGTCTAAACTAAACAACCAAAATAACAACACTACCTCACAATGGTGAGGAAAAGATGACCTCAACAACTGCATAACACCAGCAACCACCAACCCTGGTCGCTCAACCTGCTTCTGCTCCAAACCTGAAGCATTCCAATGAAAAGAACAACTTAGAAAGAAAGTACAAGTGGTGAAAAGATCATCAATAAATGAAAGCAAAGGAGTTTAAGGGTTACCAGCCCAAACAGGAAACACTGCCAAACCACAGCCGACGAGAAATAAAATAGTAATAAATTATTAACTTATAAGGTCCAAGAGTAAGTAAATTGCACCAAGTGCGAAACGAAGCCATGCTTCAAGAATATCTGCAAGAGTAAGCATAAAGACATATGTATGAACAATAAGAATGAAGAGACTGAATTGATCTAAACATGTGAATCATTAACACTGGTAAAAATAGTTCTGAGTTTATGGCCACAATGTACAACACAGACTAACAAACCCAAACATCTCGAGAAGGCACAGCGGTGGTGGTCACAATGTCCAACATAACCCAACAACCTAAACATCTCAAGAAGGAACTGTGGTGGTGGCCACAATGTCCAACACAACCCACAGTCCATGAGAAAACATCAAAAACCACCAAGTGTAATGATTCATGGCCATTACTAGGTTGGGGGTCCTTTATCCATTGCCAACCATCAGCCACACATAAACATCCATCAACGCTGGCAAAACCTTTACCCAAACACATGATCTCTCCAATGACAAGCAGGAAGGAAAACATTGAAATTCACCTTAAGGCCCATACTCAACAAATTGCTTCAATTCGGAGAGAAAATACTAAGTCCAAACTGATTCGTCAAATATACTCGACGAATACAGAAGACACTCGACAAATATACCTAGCAAAATTAACTAACTTAACGAAACTCGACGAATCGGGAAATTTACCCAATTCCACGGGAAATTCGTCGAGTATACTCGACGAATTTGGAGTTCATTCAATGCTCTCGACGCCTGGACTTAACTCAGTGAAATTTACTACCCTCGATGCCTTCACTCGATGCCCGGCTGAGTTCAGTCAGCGCAGTTGATGCCAAATTCGGTAACACGCAAAGCACTCAACGCCAAGCCCAATACTCGATGAATTCGTCGAGATTACTCGACGAATATTACTTAGACTCACAGATCGCTCGATGCTATCGACGCCAAGTCACATTCACTCAACACCAAGGCCGATTCGACGAATTTGATTTAGTCCAAAACCCATACTTGACGAATTTCACTCAGGCTGACCCCACCATATTCGACGAATTCCAACTTAAGCTAACTGCCATATTCGACGAATTTCAAAATAGATTAACGGTCATACTCGATAGATTACACTTAGTTTGGCTTCACCATAAATCAATGAATTACTTCTAACCAGACTCAACCCTCCGATAAAGGTTACCTTGGCCGGAAATCCTATGCTAATCAACAAATCAATCTTGGCCGACCCTTTCACTACCCCTACATTCTAAGGAAGGAAGGAAATGAAAAGAATGAAAAGCAAGAACAAAATAACAAGGGGAAGAATAACCACTTTCCTCAAGCCTTCGGAATATGGACTTACGAGCGCTCCTCCTCACAGATCTGGCCACAAGAACACATTGGCTACACTTCCTGAAACTTTCTGGGGCAAACAAGGGTCAAAATCGAATAACATATCTCCCAAAAATCCAAGAAATGTGAAAAACTACACGCTCACATATAGATCTCGATGAGAGCTTTCTGAATCTACCCTCCGACTATGGTATCGTGTAGCAGAGATCTCCATCTTTCGTGAAACAATACGATAGCTTGGGGAAGGTGTTGAATAGGGTTTCAGCTAAATCATAAGGGTACTTATACTTATAATATTTAAATAAAATAATATAATATATTATTATTACACTAAACATCCAAACGACCAGAAATTCCAAATCATCTCGGATTTCCACGAAATTCACACCGAAACTAAATATCGATGCTACGAATCCAACGACGAAGTCGAAAACAAAATCTGAGAAACCAAACTCTGGTAAAAACTGCCCGAAGTCAAAATACCAAATATCCCAAAAAGGCAACACCGAGTTCCAAAACAAACCTGGCTCGCGAGGGAAATCTAAAAAAACACTAGATTTTAGCCATGCTAATATTCTAAGTCAAAACCTCAGATACCAAATGTACAAAATTCACGCTCTAGCAACGGTACTCATGAAGTACGCGTCAACATAACACCATTACGTCAAAAATATGCAACTAATGGAATTAAAATAAACATCGAAAAAATCATGGACATTACATAGGTCACTGGTGTGACCTACGGTGTGTCCCGTTGTTAAATGAGTTTTGGAGGATTTTCTTCCCAACACTACTCGGGGTTTTATGGAGGCAGTTCCGATTTCAACACACCCTGGTCACGAGCGTGATCAGGGGGCTTGTCTCCCCAGATGAAAATTCTAAAAATTGATGCTCTCTTTGAGCTATTGAGAGAGATTTTGGGGTTGAAACATTGTAATTCTTGTCAGTTTTAGTTATAGTTTTCATTTCTAGTTGTAGTGTAGCTTTTGTATTTTCATTTTCTAGTTTAGCATTTTCTATTCAAGCTTTTTAAATCATGTCTCTCTCCACTTTTATGTGTAATTCTCCCATTATGATGAGTAGCTAAATTTCCCTTAGCACTTGATCATGATGAGCTTTAGAATGAAATGAATTTTTGACTTTATCTTTTATAAATTAGTAAGATCTCTGTTTTACCATTTCTTATGACTTATCTTCAATTTATTTGCTTCGAATTCTTATTTCACAAACTCATTTTGCGATCAAAGATCCACACTCTAGTTTACATAGAGGTTGTGAATGCGAGGAGGTTATTAAAGGATAAATAGAACATGTTTATGTTCTTCGATTTATGATTCGTATTCTAGTTTATCGAGAGGTTGTGAATACGAGAGACCAATTAGAGGTAAGAGGGTTTATGTGCGAATCTCAAGAGAGGTTGTCATAAATCTTCCAGATTGGGGTTAAATCCAATAGAGGTTTTCACGGTGTAAATAAAGCTTATGGCATACAAACTGTTCGATCATCCTAATATTAGGTGAATGTGACATCGAGAGAGGTGCTTCATAAATTTGGAATCTTCACGGTCGGTGTTGTTTATGTTGAGATTTTGCAATCTAATACTTTAAGTAAAGTATTATTTCATCCAAAAGGATTATCGATCAAGTGTTAGCTTTAATCTCATCATTAAATTTTAATCACTTTCTTAGTTTAATTAAAATAATCAATTCTCTTTGGTTATAAAAAAATAATAGCTCTTCCATGTGAGTATAAGTACTCGATAGACTCGAGGAATACAAAACTTGAATCTATAGTCTAACGATAGGTGCACTTGCCTTATTGCTCAAAATATAGTCATCGTTATCCCTATATACCCACTTTGTCCCAAAGATTAGGTAATTGTTGGGTTTCTCTATGAGGATGGCACAATGCTTGTGCACGCAGCGGAAAAATAAACATCAAGAAAAACCCAAAGAGATGTGGATCGGGCTATGAACGTTGAATCAAGAAGTTAGCAAAAACTAGGCAAAAATACCTCAGTGGCGTTGAGTCACAACTCAACGGAGATGCTCCAAATTTCTGCTTCCTGCTAGCGGCGAGTTCTACGTGGAATAATGTCCACGTTTCTGCAGAAGTCCACACGAGCGGGAGAACGCCGGTCTTTCCGTCACACGGAAGATCTGGATGGAGAAGACCGCACCTTTGCTTTCCCACGGACTGCTAGGTCTGTGCCAGGGATTGCAGCACCAGCGACAGTCGCCGGAGAAGAGGTGGTCGACGGAGCGAACACGGCGGCGGAACTCTTCCGGCGGCGGGATTCGGGATCGGCGGAGCGAACGAGCGGAACTCTTCCGTCAGGTTTGATTCGCTACAGGAGAAAATCGCGAGCTCAAAAGCTTAAGTTACCCGAAAACCCTAAGTATCCCTTTTATACCAAAGGCATAAAAGACTTAGAAACTCCGCTATCCGCAGACCACCCGAAATTAGGGTTCAGAATCGGCGAGTATCATTCGGTGAGAATCGGCGACAATCGGCGAGAATCACTGATCAGGTTCGGCGAGAATCAGTCGACGAGTATCACCAACGATCGGCGAGAATCAGAGTACAATACTCGACGATTCTCGCCGATCGTCGAGCATGACTTGATGATACACGACGAACTCGTTGATCGTCGAGCCGCGGTCGACAATACATGTCGAAGTCATCGATCGTCGAGAATCAACATATTGATTCTCGACGATTCTCGTCGATCGGCGAGAATCAAAGATGATTCTCGCCGATCGGCGGGAATCGGAAGACAACTCTCGACGAATGTCATCGACCCTCGGACGACAATCCCAACCAGCCCTCCAAGGCAACATTTGCCCAACTCGACGATCCTTCAAGGCAACACTTTGCCCATGACCCCATTCAGGTCGGTGATTGGCAACCTTTACCAACACAGTCAATCATCCAACTTCTCCACATCTCTTATGTGCGACCCTGCAGGCTCATATCGCGTTGGCAGTGAGATTACATGTTTGATCACTTCCAGATCATCATGGTGACTCCAACAGACTCCCACTTGATCTCGAAAGTATCAAAGCAAAAACCTCACAAACAATGAGCGGCATCTAGCAATGCATCATTGCTCCCCAAGCAATAAGAGTTTATAACTCATAAGCCTTTATGACCAATGTATCAGCGTTGTCTTTGTCCCTTTGTCCCTTACATCCGAAAAGAACTAGAGGCATGGACCGTGTCACCCTCGTAATAGCTCAATCCAAGTTTCTTGATCCAGGACGGACTTCCAGAGAATGGTCAGTCCAATATCATATATTGACTCAACCAAGCATGGCCATGCATTTCTCAGTCCAGTTCCATCAAGGGGCCCATGGATGCAACTCCTGTCATACAGGAGGACAAATCCCATATCTGCTCACACACAAACACCCAAGTGATTCGTAACATGCCCAACAACCACCCTTATCATCAACCTTTCTCAAGGAAGACTTTAGATGGCATCAAAGCACGCTCTTCCTCACTTGATGAATGCTGTGACCTCAGGTTAAAGGACTACAACACCATTGTCAATTGAGACCTACTCGTGACACGATTGGATGACAATCCACAGAGCAGTCTCAGGTTGGGTCTGTCCAGTACAACTTGTTCACTAACAAGTACCCACGTGATGACTTGATATCACAATATCATGACTTGTGAGAACCGGTCATCAGTCAACGCACGTGCTAGCCTTCATGTACCATCATCACCCTTAGCTTCTATGATGATACTCGACCAGGGACCTTTAAGAATGAAGCTTCAAATAAATCATGGGCTCTCACATTCAAGTCACGTACTTGATGTCCCATGGAAGCAAACATTCTCAGGGTATCCATTATGTTAACATTTAACTATCATATAGAAAAAGACATAATAAAAGAACTTGCCATTAATTGTAAAAGAAAAACTTAGGCACACAGTTCATCATATGAACAAACAGCCAACAAAATACAAGATTACATGCAACCCACAAGATTCTCGCTAGAGTTGATCATTTAGGTATCGTATACCCATCGATCTAATATGACCATCATGCTTTCTCTGCGCGAGAGGCTTTGTCAGCGGATCCGCAATATTTTCCTCAGTTGGCACTCTGCAAATGTTTACATCTCCTCGTTCGACAATCTCACGAATAAGATGAAACCGCCGGAGTATGTGCTTGGAGCGCTGATGAGATCTAGGTTCCTTAGATTGTGCAATTGCACCATTGTTATCACAGTAGAGAACTACGGGACCAACAATGCTAGGAACTACATCAAGCTCGCCGATGAATTTCCTAATCCATACAGCCTCCTTCGCCGCATTAGCTGCTGCGATGTACTCGGCCTCTGTTGTAGAATCAGCAACTGTCTCTTTCTTGGAACTCTTCCAGCTCACAGCTCCTCCATTCAGGCAAAACACAAAACCTGACTGAGACTTGGAGTCGTCTCGATCAGTTTGGAAGCTAGCATCCGTGTAACCACTTACAACGAGCTCTTCCTCTCCACCATACACCAAGAACACATCCTTATTCCTTCTCAAGTACTTCAGGATATTCTTGACTGCAATCCAGTGACACTCACTGGGGTCTGACTGATACCTGCTAGTCATGCTCAAAGCAAAGGAGACATCGGGTCGAGTACATAACATCGCGTACATGATTGATCCAATTGCCGAAGCATATGGAATCAACTTCATGCAGTCCTTATCTTCACAAGACTTTGGACACTGGTCCTTAGAGAGATTCACACCATGAGACATGGGCAAAAATCCTTTCTTGGACTCAAGCATGTTGAACCGCTTCAACACCTTTTCGATGTACGTACTCTGGGTCAAACCCAGCAACTTCTTCGATCTATCTCTATAGATCTTAATACCGAGTATATAAGTCGCTTCACCCAAATCCTTCATTGAAAAGCAGTTCCCTAGGTTGTTCTTAACAACTTTCAGGGTAGGAATGTCATTCCCAATCAACAGTATGTCATCTACATACAATATCAGGAAGACAACAATGCTCCCACTGATTCGCTTGTAAACACAAGGCTCATCTTCATTTTTGATGAAACCAAACTCTTTGATTTTCTCATCAAAACGAAGATTCCAACTTCGAGAGGCCTGTTTTAGTCCATAAATGGACTTATTCAGCTTGCATATTTTAGTGGCTTCATCTGGGGATACAAAACCATCGGGTTGTGTCATATACACTTCCTCAAGGAGGTTTCCATTAAGGAAAGTCGTTTTGACATCCATCTGCCAGATCTCGTAGTCATAATATGCAGCAATAGCAAGCAATATCCTAATGGACTTTACCATGGCAACAGGGGAAAAGGTCTCATCATAGTCAATACCATGAATTTGCTTGAAACCCTTAGCCACCAGTCGCCCTTTGAATGTCTGTACATTCCCATCCATGTCGGTCTTCTTCTTGAAGACCCACTTGCACCTTATGGGTCGTACCCCTTCAGGTGGTTCCACCAAGTTCCAAACTTGGTTTGCATACATGGAGTCCATTTCGGATTTCATGGCCTCAAGCCATTTGTCGGAGTCCGGTCCATTCATAGCCTCTTGGTAGGTTGCTGGTTCATCATCATGATCCATAAGCAACACATTACCTATTTGAGACACGAGAAATCCATATCTCTCAGGCTCAAACCTCGGTCTACCAGATCTACGTAGGACTTGTGTTCCCTGAGCAGGTTCTCTAGCTACAACATCTTGTAGTCCTGTCTCAGAATCCAATTCCGGTTCATTCACTACATGTGATTCTTGAGCTTCTTCAAGCTCTACCTTTTCAGTCTTTCTTGATAAGAACTCTTTCTCCAAGAAGACACCAGTCCTTGCGACAAACACTTTGCCCTCAACGGTAGGTAAAAGTAATACCCTTTCGTTTCCTTAGGATATCCCACCAGATAACATTTATCCGATTTGGGTTCCAGCTTGTCAGGCATTTGACGTCTCACGTATACCTCACAGCCCCAAATTTTAATGAACGACATACTAGGACGCTTCCCAGTCCATATCTCATATGGTGTCTTCAGAACCGTTTTAGTTGGAGCGCGATTCAATGTCATTGCAGCAGTCTCTAAAGCAAAACCCCAAAAGGAAACAGGCAAGTCTGCATGACTCATCATCGAACGTACCATGTCTAACAGAGTATGATTTCTCCTCTCAGACACACCATTATGTTGTGGTGTTCTAGGTGGAGTGAGCTGTGATACAATACCACACTCTTTCAGATGATCACGGAACTCATGACTCAGGTATTCGCCACCTCGATCAGATCGGAGTGCTTTAACCCTTTTACCCAACTGGTTTTCTACTTCATTCTGGAACTCTTTGAACATTTCAAAGGTCTCGGATTTGTACATCATAATATACACATATCCGTATCTACTGAAATCATCAGTAAATGTAACAAAGTAGAAATACCCACCTCTAGCCTTGGAACTCATGGGTCCGCATACATCACTATGTACAACACCCAAGAGATCCTCAGCCCTCTCAGTATAACCAGTGAAAGGAGCTTTAGTCATCTTGCCTAACAAACAAGATTCACATCGCTCAAATGATTCATAATCAAATGAGTCCAAAAGTCCATCTCTATGGAGCTTGGATATGCGCTTCTCGTTGATATGGCCCAAACGACAGTGCCAGAGATACGTAGGGTTTGAGTCATTTGTTCTTAGTCTTTTATTATTATCTACATTACAGATCAGATGGTCCAAGTTCAAAACATAAAGACTATTAAATAATTGGGCTACAGCATAACAAACATCATTCTTAAATATAAAACAACAATTGTTCTTAATTATAAAAGAAAATCCAATCATGTCCAAACATGAAATAGATATAATGTTTCTAGTTATGGCCGGAACGAAATAACAATTATCAAGTTCTATTACAAGCCCACTGGGCAAAGAAAGACGATAAACCCCTACGGCTACAGCAGCAACTCTTGCTCCATTGCCGACGCGGAGGTCCACCTCCCCTTTACTCAGCAATCTTCTCCTTCCCAGTTCCTGCACATTTGTACAAATGTGAGAACCACATCCGGTATCCAATACCCAAGATGAAGGAGCAGAAAGGTTTATCTCTATAACGTAAACATTTGAAGCGGAAGTCATACCTCCCCTCAATTTCTGCAGACCCTCAATGTATGAAGGACAGTTCCTCCTCCAATGACCAGCCTTGCCACAGTGGTGGCATTTCCCTTCCTTCACCGTGCTTTTCTTTTTCATCAGTGCTGAAGACTTGGGCTCAAGATATGACTTAGGTCCCACCTTCGTCTTCTTGGAACCCTTGGCTTTGCCCTTGCCCTTATGCACCATCAGTATGGGGCTGGCAGGCTTGGCCTTCTTCATGTTGATTTCGGCAGTTCTCAACATGCCTAGGAGTTCGGGCAGTGTCTTGTCTATCTCATTCATGTTGTAGTTCAAGACGAACTGCTCATAACTGTCCGGCAACGATTGCAGGATCAGATCCGTGGCCAACTCTTGACCAAGAGGAAAACCCAGCCTTTCAAGGTTCTCGATATACCCAATCATCTTGAGTACGTGAGTCCCTACTGAGTCTCGAACTCCCATCTTGCACTGAAACAACGCTTTCGTGATGTCGAACCTCTCTTGACGAGCCTGCCCTTGAAAAATTTTCTTGAGATGCTCGTCAATCTCCTTGTACCCCATGTTCTCATGTTGCTTCTGAAGCTCAGAGTTCATGGTGGCAAGCATAAGGCATTCGACATCCAAAGCATCGTCTGTATACTTCTTATAAGTATCTTTCTCAGCACGGGAAGAGTTCCCGGTCGGCACCTCAGGGGCTTCTTCTTCTAAGACATAGAGCTTTCTCTCCTGCCTGAGAACAATTCTCAGGTTCCTATACCAGTCCATGTATTTTGTCCCACTGAGCTTATCCTTCTCAAGGATGACTCTCAGAGACAACGTGGAGTGTGAAACACTTGCCATGGAATTCTACAAGAATTTATGCAAAATAAAATCAGTACCAAATTTCAAATACAATTTATTTTAATTTGGACTTCAATTAAAATACTCCCACTACTTTATTCGAAATGATAGCCCTCACTAACAATTCGGAGAGTTCATGCGAGCTACTCTCTTAGTGGACAAGATCCGTATTTCACCAACACTATGAGTCCGCTTTGGCGTTCCTCTCACGATGTGGTTATTTAGGTAGGCAACGCTTGTCAATTGCATCCTCATGCAATTCTTGTATGGTTGGCGAATAACTCCTTATTCGCATCCATCATATGGTGCATGCCAACCCTATGCCTCTAGGCACTCAACCTTTGAGGTCACCTAGTTAAGTATGACCCGATGTCGACAGTGGGATATCACAATTATCCGCTCGCACCCTTACCAAGATAGATTAATGTACCTTGCTTTGGCAAGCCCACACTTCATCGATCGAGGCAGGAAGAGTGTCATCCATCGGAAGGCATCCGAACACTTAATATTAGATGAAGGGATTTTTCAATTATAGGTTAACAATTAACCATGATCAACATTTTATCAATGTGCACATCCAAAGAAAAACAAAATTCTTTTAAAACCACATGCATCCCTTATGTGCACATCCTAACACCATCAACAATTGATAGAAGGAAGGGCTAAATCTGAACATCCGGAAATTTCCAAATCCTCAGATTTACATGCATTGGACAAAGGCAAAGACAACTCAACTTAAAGCAGTAGACAAGCTCATCTCTCTATGTTGGATTCACAATCCAAATCATACTCGAGGGATGGTTACTGCTAAGGAGACAACAATTTCTAACACTTAGAAATTCCCACTCAATTCCAGACGTTCTTGGAGGAGACCAAGACTAAATCTAGACATTTAGAACACTTCCAAATCCCTAGGTTTACACGCACTGGAATAACAAACTTCCAAAACAACGATCATGGCCGCAACCTCCCTCTGATACCACTGTTAGGTTTCTCTATGAGGATGGCACAACGCTTGTGCACGCAGCGGAAAAATAAACATCAAGAAAAACCCAAAGAGATGTGGATCGGGCTATGAACGTTGAATCAAGAAGTTAGCAAAAACTAGGCAAAAATTACCTCAGTGGCGTTGAGTCACAACTCAACGGAGATGCTCCAAATTTCTTCTTCCTGCTAGCGGCGTGTTCTACGTGGAATAATGTCCACGTTTCTGCAGAAGTCCACACGAGCGGGAGAACGCCGGTCTTTCCGTCACACGGAAGATCGGGATGGAGAAGACCGCACCTTTGCTTTCCCACGGACTGCTAGGTACGCGCCAGGGATTGCAGCACCAGCGACAGTCGCCGGAGAAGAGGTGGTCGACGGAGCGAACACGGCGGCGGAACTCTTCCGGCGGCGGGATTCGGGATCGGCGGAGCGAACGAGCGGAACTCTTCCGTCGGGTTTGATTCGCTACAGGAGAAAATCGCGAGCTCAAAAGCTTAAGTTACCCGAAAACCCTAAGTATCCCTTTTATATCAAAGGCATAAAAGACTTAGAAACTCCGCTATCCGCAGACCACCCGAAATTAGGGTTCAGAATCGGCGAGTATCATTCGGTGAGAATCGGCGACAATCGGCGAGAATCACTGATCAGGTTCGGCGAGAATCAGTCGACGAGTATCACCAACGATCGGCGAGAATCAGAGTACAATACTCGACGATTCTCGCCGATCGTCGAGCATGACTTGATGATTTACGACGAACTCGTCGATCGTCGAGCCGCGGTCGACGATACATGTCGAAGTTGTCGATCGTCAAGAATCAACATATTGATTCTCGACGATTCTCGTCGATCGGCGAGAATCAAAGTTGATTCTCGCCGATCGGCGGGAATCGGAAGACAACTCTCGACGAATGTCATCGACCCTCGGACGACAATCCCAACCAGCCCTCCAAGGCAACATTTGCCCAACTCGACGATCCTTCAAGGCAACACTTTGCCCATGACCCCATTCAGGTCGGTGATTGGCAACCTTTACCAACACAGTCAATCGTCCAACTTCTCCACATCTCTTATGTGCGACCCTGCAGGCTCATATCGCGTTGGCAGTGAGATTACATGCTTGATCACTTCCAGATCATCATGGTGACTCCAACAGTAATTTCTAGGCCTTTCTTCTAAATTCCAGACCTTATTCCTCTCAAACTGAGCTATCTCTTCTTGAATAACAACAGTTAAGTGGGGATTATTGTCTGCTTTCTTTAACTTCTTGGGTTCATATTGGGAGAGAAAACATTGTAGCATGACCTTAGTTGTTAGTTAGTTCCTTATTCTTACACCCAAATTTATATCTCGTATCACTTTGGATTGGGGGTGATCCCTAAAGATAGCTCTCTCTAGATCTATTCTTGCTTTCCCAGGTGTAGGAAATATCTCTTTATGTTCTTCATTCAGATCATTTTCTCCTGCATTTTCCTGTTTAGTAGTCTGATCTTGAGTCTAGTCTTGATTTATTGTTAAACTGATGATTTTTTAAGTAGGATCTTTATCACCAGAGTTAGCTTCAACACTTTTTAGCTGATGTTGGTGCTTCTCAGATGATCCTTTAGTATCCTCCTCAATATTCAGTTTCTCCAACTCAACAACCAAAGGATCCTGTTCCTGTAAAATGCTCTTGGTGGAAGTTTCCTCCCATTGGGACAATTTTTGGCCATGTAGTTTCCAACAATCCTTTGTGTCCAGTCATGTGCCTGGAGCAACTACTGTCCAAGTACCACAACTAGTTTGTGGAAGGACAGTCCTTTACTTGCATAGGGTGTTGGAACACCCTATTACTAATTTGGGTCAGGATCACTATGTCTTTAGGAAACCTGTTTTTGACCTATTTGTATAGATCTAAAGGTCAATTAGAAATGAGTCTAAGGGTTAGTAGTTAGGTTTGGAAGCTGCTCTCAAGACCAAGGTTTTTAGTTTGGAGACTAAGTCATATCGTCGAGCTCAGTACGACGAATCGTCGAACTCCAATCGACGATCGTCTAGCTCAACTTCGACGGATCGTCGAACTCCATTCGACGATCGCTGAGCTCAACTTCAACAAATCGTCGAACTCCATTTGACGATCTGCGAGCTCAGTTCGACGATCTTGACTCCAGTATTGATTCTCTATCTCTGAGCTCAGTTCGACGATAGTTGAGCTCAGATCGACGTTGTTTGTTGCTGAATAAGTCCAAATCGCTAAGCTCAGTTCGACGATAGTAGAGCTCAGTTCGACGATTTTCTGAAGAGTTGAATGTTTTTCAACATTCAAATTCAGAACAGTTAAGGAGTTATTCAACAATTAATTCAGAAGATTTTCTAGCCGTTTTCATTTATTCTGGACCAAGTTTCAAGGGATTATCAAGGAATGTTTCTTTGGACTTTTCCCCAGAAGACAAAGGCAATTAAGGATGCAATTAATGTCAGGCTAACGGCTATTCTTGACAGAGGAGCATTTCTATTCAGAACAAAAGGGAATAAAATATATGATTTTTGAATTCTGATATCATCTGTAGAGAGTGCACAAGAAGAAGAACAAGAATATTCTCTGCTACAATTCCTCTCTGGAACTACATCTTTCTTAACACCAACTGTTCACAAGAGAAAGAAAAAAGAGTTGTAGACATTCTCTGTCTAAAAGAATTCATACAAGAACACACAACCAAGGAGATCAACCATCTGAAATCTTCTGATCTCATTTGATTCAAGTGTTCAAGGCCAACATCATTCAAGACTCCAGACACCTAACATTTCAGCTGTTGCTGAAATCATCAATTGCTGGAGATCAAATCTCTGAAGGCCTATCACCCTACAGCAAAGCTTCATTTCCTGAACATCTCAAGGACTCAGGGGGGGAGCTTTGACAACATCAAATCCACATAGTCTTCTCAGCTGCTTTGAGAAAGAGAAGACTTCCATCAACTCTCTCATCCCCATCTCTATAAAGGGTTTTTCAAACTCCCTTCAAAAGTTTGTGCTTGGTTTTTGAGCACCTTGTCAAAAGCTCATTGGTGGCAAGACACCTGATCAAAAAATCTGATTTGGTTTTTGAGCACCTTATCAAAAGCTCATTGGTGCCCAGGACACCTGATCAACTCATCCTGCAGTGGATTCCTACCTAGGGTGGTAGAAGAGTGGATGTACCGAAGTTTAGGGGAACCACTATAGCTCCTTGTGTCTTCTGGCTTGCTTGTCTTTATTTTTGTTTCTGGCTGTGATTGTTTTGTGATTAGCTGTGATCTGTGATTAGTTAGTTTCTGTGATTAGCTTTTCTATTTGCTTCCCTGTTCACTCAGATTACAACAACTGTTGTAAAAAGATTTTAAAGCACCATATACTCTATTCACCCCCCCCCCCCTCTAGAGTATATCAGATCTAGCTCACACTTTCAATTGGTATCAGAGGGAGGTTGGTTAAATATACCACACCTTAGTGGTTGCACAGGCTAACACCTGAACCCCAAGACCCCTAGTTAGATCTGCCTTTTTAGATTTTATTGTTAGATTATTTCCTCACAAATCATGACCCAAAACAAAAATTATGCTAGCACCAGACCTCCAGTGTGCAATCTATCCAAGTTTGCACTTTGGAAAGCAAGAATTAGATTATACATGAATTCTATTGACGAGAATATTTTTAATTTTGTTTTGACAGTTTGTCCAAGACCTCCAGAGAACACAAGCACAAATGCTGTTCCACCTCCATCAGGAACATATGCTGATATCAAGAAGTGGAAGGTAGCTGATGCAAAGGCTATGAATATATTAGCCCAGACCATGTCTGATGACATCTTTCAAAAGGTGGCTGAATGTAATTCAGCAAAGGAAATCTGGGATAAGCTCTCTGAAATAGTCTCAGGATCAGCTGATGAGAGAAAGGATAGGAGATCCCACCTCATATCCCAATATGAGAACTTCAAGAAGGGAGAAGCTGAGTCAGATGGCGATATGTATAATAGACTCCGTTTGATAGTTAGTGAATGCAGGACTTTGGATAAGGAGATCTCACTGACTGAACTTAATGACAAAATCCTAATGTGCTTCCCAAGCACTTGGGATTCAAGGATCTGGCCAATCAAGGATGCCAGAAGTCTGAATGAGATCACCACAGAAGCTCTTTTGGGTAAGCTCAAATCTTATGAGCTGCTCAGTAAGAACAGAGAAGAAGAGCAGAAGGCTGCCTCACCAGCCACAAGAAAAGAGAAGATAATAGCCTTCAAAGCAACTGAAGATCAGCCTGAAGACAAAGTCACAGGCAATGATAACCTACTCAGTCTATTGGCCAAACGATTTTACAAGACGGCCAGAAAGGACTTCAGAAGGAGATCATACAAAGAGCATGATAAGCCAAGTTATGATAAGTCAATTAGTAAAAAAATTGTTTGCTTTTGTTGCAGGAAACCAGGGCACATTGTACCTGACTGTCCAGAGAACAAAAACAACGACAGAAAGGATAAGAAAGAAAGAAGAAGAGAAAAAGACTTCAATAAAATTGGCAATGGAAAACCCTCCTTGAAAGTCCACCTAGTGTCAACTACCTTCACCTATGGGGTGGGGGAATAGGTGACTTGCGGTATTTTTGCCGGAATTAAAATTTTACCTGCACAAGAAAATAAAACACCACAGCACGGAAAGGACACAAGCTATTTATAGTGGTTCCCCGATTTGGGTACATCCACTTTCCCCCTTCGACCTATATCCCAAACAGGGACGACTCGGTCACTTCACCAACAGGATTGAAATCCAATCCTTGCACTAACGGAAGGAACCCTTACACACGTAGGAGTCTCCACTCCCACAACACGGGTTGCACCCAACCCTTACAACTAGTAACCAACGTTCCTTTACAACAAAAATGAAAATAGAATGTACAAAAAATACAAATAACTTTTGGAGACTAAGGTGTCCCTCTTCGTTCAATGACGTGTTCTTGAAGTCAACGAAGAGTCCACAACCCTAGATCTCACTTGGAGAGAATCTCCCCAAAACTGGCGGCAGCAAGAAGGGCGGCGGCTTGGTTCTCGGGATCGGCGGCGATAACGGTGTGCAGCTGCAGTCCTTTGGAGATTCAATCTACGTAGCAAAGCTAGCAAGGTCTACCAACGGTCACACTAGGATCGATCGTCTCGATCGATTCGGAAGGGGAAGGTTTTCTCGATCAACGAATCAAGAGACAAGGGATCTCTGGTTAGATGCGTGAGACGTTGTGCTTGGCTGAGCTTCTGTCACTGGGAGATCTGGAAGCAACCACGATCAAAGCCGGCAATCTACTGGCACGAGCAGCGACGGCGGCGGAGCGGATTTCGCGATCTAGGTCACGTCGGCGGCTCGGCTTTTGTTTTTCAAATTGCTCACCTTACTGTTTCAAAAATTCGCGAGTATTTATACAGTAGTATACCTCTTTATGACCGTTGTGGGTCCCACCAGAAGAAACCCTAAAAACCGGTTCAAAACAGTGCCTTAATATTTGATCCGGTCCAGCGTGCATCAGAAATTCGCCCAAGGAAAAATCGGCGAGAATCGAAGGTGATTCTTGTCGAATCGGCGAGAATCGAAGGTCATTCTCGACGATTCGGCGAGAATCAGCCAGTGATTCTCGGCGATTTTGTCTTGGCGACAGATTTGCCCGCTCTGATGTAGCCGGAAAGAGACGGCGCGGATCAGCCAGTGATTCTCGACGATTCGCCGAGAATCACTTGGTGATTCTCGTCGATTATCACTTAGACGATTTTTCGTCTTTCCACCCATGAGTTGCTCTTTGACCCATCCTTGCTCCTTGTCTGCTCTTGCATTGTCACGACCCTGTACTTGAAGATGAGTACACTCCAATAGAGAGAGTACACGTAGGCCAACACATTGATCTGCTCAACGAGGGATTACGTCGCGTAGACCCGTGTATATTGACCTACTGCACCCTGACATTGGTGTGTACTTAGCGTGGAATAACTGCAAGCACAACTTGAAAGATTTCATCAAATACATTGTCTATTTACCTTAGCTTGTTCAGGGGCTTCTTCAAATCAGGTACGTTGTGGATACAATACCCAACACTCCTCCAGTAAGAACAAACACACAAGGAAGGGGTTTGTTGCTGAATCCTGGAGTGAAACTGAAGAGGAATCAGAAGCCTCATCTAGCTCCAGTGATGATGAAGATGATGTAGAAGAGAAGGAGTTTTGCATGATGGCAATCAATGCCTCACAACATAATTCAGATGAAGAAGAGTCAGAGTCAGACTCAGAGACTCAACTTGAAGAAGACCAGGTAATTAGTTCTTTTGATTTCAATTCAGAGGACTTTAAATCTGAGTTTAAAGCATTATGTTTACACTTACTAAAATCTGAGAAGGAAATTATCTCTCTCAGAAATCAATTGTCTGAACATAGTTCCTTAAAGTCAGAAAACCTCAAACTCTCTAAGGAGTTGGAGTGCTGTAGGGAGCAGATAGCTTCACTGAAAGGTGAGCTATCAGAGGCCAAGAAGCTTAAAGAATCCATTAATGGGAGAAGTATCAAGCTGATGGAGATCACAAGCACAGTGAACTCTAGATTTAATAGTACACTGGGCTTGGGTGCTTCATCCAGCCAACCTATAGTTCTAACAACCCCAATCAAGTTCATTTTTGATAAAGGGAAGGGAGTTGTAGAGGTAGCTAGGAAGAATTCTAATCTGCCTAAGAAAACTAAGTTCCAGCAGAAATCGTCGAACGGAGCTCGACAATCGCCGAACATAGATCGACGATCTCAGGCAAAATCGTCGAACTCAGCTCGACGATCTCTAATTCCTGAACTCTGCCACAGTCGACCGTCGAACAGAGCTCGACGATCTGACCCAAGATCGTCGAACGCAGCTCCACGATCGTCGAACAGAGATCAGAGCTCTGGAAATTCCTTCAAGGGCAAATCAAAATCCAATCCTAGGGGTCCTTCATCCCACAGCTTTAACCCTTATACTGAATGGATAATACCTCAAAGGAGATATCATCCTGAAGGTTATAAGAGTCAACCTGGGATGTCTTTTATTTCTGAGTTTAAAGGTTATCAACATAGGCCCAAGGTAAACTGGGTCAAAAACAAATGAATTATTTTATGTGCAGGTGAAGACCTATCCAACATCTAACCAGCAATGGTACTTGGATAGTGGGTGCTCTAAGCACATGATAGGAAACAAGGACAACCTCACATCCTTTAAAGCCAAGCTTGTACCCAAAGTTATTTTTGGTGATTCAAACATTGGACAAACTAAAGGATATGGTACAGTCCAGATTGGGACAGTAACATTCAAGAAGGTAGCCTATGTGGAAGGACTGAGGCACAATTTGATAAGTATCAGTCAGCTATGTGATGAAGGCTACCAGGTGACTTTCAGCAAAGCTTTATGCAAGATCAAGTCAGAGGACAATACAACTGTGTTGACAGGTAAAAGGAAAGGTAACATTTATCTAGTAGATTTTCTTTCAATAGATATAGATATTTGTCTGTTTAATTCTGTCTATAGACCTAATGTTTTATGGCATAAGAGATTAGGACACTTAAACCTTAGAACTATTGTTAGGCTATCCAAGGACAACCTTGTTAGAGGACTACCTTCTGGCACCTACAAGAAGGAAGGACTCTGCAGGGCTTGTCAATTAGGCAAGCAAACTAAAAATAGTTTTAAGTCACTTAATAAGAGTGATTCACCTAGGATCTTGTATCTGTTACACATGGATATTTTTGGACCCATTACAGTACAAAGCCTAGGAGGGAAATCTTACACCTTAGTAGTTGTAGATGACTTCTCTAGATTCACATGGGTAATCTTTCTGAGGAAGAAGTCTGATAACTTTAAGTGTTTGACAGAGTTTCTCAAATGTATACAGATTGAGTTCAATACTCACATTGCCCTGATCAGAAGTGATCATGGGACAGAGTTTGATTCTCTTCTTATGCAAGAGTTATGTCAGAGTGAAGGGATCAGGCATACTTTCTCAGCTCCTAGAACTCCTCAACAAAATGGGGTAGCTGAAAGGAAAAAATAGAACCCTTATTGAATCTGCCACTACATTGTTGTCAGATGCTCACCTTCCTCTATCCTTTTGGGCAGAGGCAGTGAACACCTCCAACTATGTGCTGAACAGAAGTTTGATACATAAACTAAAGGGAAAGACTCCCTATGAATTACTCAAAGGGAAGAAACCTAAAGTTGATTATTTTAGAATTTTTGGCTGTATTTGTTATATTCACAATAATGATAAGAGATATTTAGCAAAATTTCAAGCTAAAGCTGATGAAGGAGTAATTCTGGGATACTCCATGATCAGTAAGGCTTATAGGGTTTATAATAAATCATCTCTTAAAATTGAAGAATCTGTTCACATATCATTTGATGAATCTAACATGTCTTTCAAGGAGAAGAACACTTCTACCATAGAACCCTTGCAGGTACATTCTCTTGTTGAAGATTTGAATAAGTTACAGGTTACTCAAAAAGAGGAAAGCAGTGAAGATGAAGAAAGCATTCAACATATTGAAGAGAAACAACTTGAAGAGCCAGTTGTTGTAACACAAGAGGAAACAACAACACAGGTTGGTGAACAATCAACACCCCCTGTTGATTTAGTAACATCAAGAGACCATCCAATTTCCCAATTAATTGGAGACATCTCAGCTGGTGTGCAAACTAGAAATCAGGTCAACCAAAACCTGTTGCACACTTGCTTCCTATCTCAAATTGAACCTCAAACCATTCAAGATGCAGAGCAAGATCCACACTAGATCATTGTAATGCAAGAAGAGTTGCATCAATTTGAAAGGAACAAAGTTTGGGAACTAGTGTCAAAGCCTAAGGATCACTCCATTGTTGGAACAAAGTGAGTGTTCAGAAACATATTGGATGATCAAGGAGTAATCGTAAGGAACAAGGCAAGGCTAGTTGCTCAAGGATACTCTCAAGAAGAAGGCATAGACTATGACCAGACTTTTGCACCAGTTGCAAGATTGGAAGCCATCAGAATCTTCTTAGCTTATGCAGCACACAAAGGCTTCAAGGTATATCAGATGGATGTAAAAAGTACATTTCTAAATGGAGACATCAAAGAAGAAGTCTATGTTAGACAACCTCCAGGTTTTATCTCTCCAACTTATCTTGATTATGTTTTTAAGTTGAACAAATCATTATATGGTCTAAAGCAAGCTCCTAGAGCATATTATGAGACCCTAGCATGCTTCCTTCTGGAAAATGGATTTATAAGGGGTAGAGTAGACCAAACTCTTTTCATTAGAACCCATAAGTCCCATACCCTACTAGTAAAGATTTATGTAGATGATGTTATTTTTGGTTCTACTGATTCAAATTTGTGCAGAAGGTTTTCCAACCTAATGCATTCTAAATTTGAAATGAGTAGCATGGGTGAGCTATCCTTCTTTCTAGGATTGCAAGTCAAACAACATGCTGAAGGCATCTTTATTTCTCAAACCAAGTATGCAAATGAATTGGTCAAGAAATTTGGTATGTCTGAAGCATCCTGTATGAAAACACCCATGCCTACTATTGTTGTATTGGATGCTGATGAACATGAGAAACCTGTTGATCATACAACTTATAGAGCAATGATTGGCTCTTTACTGTACCTTATAGCTAGTAGACCCGATATAATGTTTGCTACATGCATATGTGCTAGATTCTAAGTAAGCCCTAGAGAGTCACACCTAACATTAGTAAAAAGGATTCTCAAGTATGTTAAAAGTTGTCCAAATCTAGGTCTCTGGTATCCAAAAGATTCAGCATTTGAATTAACTGGATTTTCTGATGCTGATTATGCTGGATGCAGAATTGACAGGAAAAGAACCAGTAGAACTTGTCAGTTTCTTGGTGACAGACTTGTCTCCTAGTTTTGTAAGAAACAAACTTTTGCGTCAACTTCAACTGCTGAAGCTGAATATATGGCTGCAGGTAGTTGTTGTTCACAAATCTTGTGGATTCAAAATCAACTCCAAGACTATGGCTACAACTTAGAGAAGTCTAAAATCTTTTGTGATAACACTAGTGCTATTTCTATAGCTCAAAATCCAGTCCTCCATAGTAGGACAAAACACATAGAAATTAGGCATCACTTTTTAAGGGATAATGTTGAGAAGAATAAAATTGAACTTCAATATATCCCAACTGATTTGCAAAGGGGAGATATTTTCACCAAACCCTTGGATGAAAAGAAACACACCTTCTTCCTAAATCAGTTAGGAATGTTAGATGGAGGAAGTCTAAAATAAGTTCCAAGATTTTAAAACTTTAAAAATTGACCAAGACTAGGCAAACATCTTGATTTTTCTTAGTGTCTAGAGTATATTTCTGGTCTCTGAACTGCGCTCGACGATTTTCCCCCAGATCATCGAACGGAGATCGACGATTTCCGAAATCATCGACCTGAGTTCAGCGCTTCTCAGATAATCTGAACTATCTCTTTCGGTCAACGATCGTCGAACGGCGCTCGACGATTTTGTTCTCTGAACGATCGTCGAACAGAGCTCGACGCTCTCCAATATCGTCGAACGGAGATCGACGATATTGAAGACTCTTCAGATTCCTTTAGAAGCCCCGATCGTCGAACTAAGTTCAACGATCTTTCCTTTTCTGCGTCGAACCATAATATAAAATTCATTTTTCGCCGTCGTTCTCTCTTTGCGCCTTCATTCTCTCTGCAAAAATTTCTCTTTCCCTCCAAACATCTCTACACTTGGCCGTTTTGTTTGTTGATTTTTGCAGGTAACAATGCCGTCTCTGTTGCTTTTTTAGCCGCAATGAAATTCAATGCTGGATTTGACATAGACATGGAGTCTTTCAGCACCACTGATCAGGTTTTTCAGGATATTTTGTAACTGTTCAAGGAGTAGAAATTAGCCATCATCATGTCCACCAGAATCAAGCTGCCTGCTGATGAGATTAAGGAGTGGGTCTACACTTCCCACAACCAGGACCAAAACACAGTGGTGGGTTCAATTTCTGGAACCCAGGTACCCTTGACTCCTGCTATTCTGACAGAAGTTTTTGAGTTAAGTTCTGGAAGAGATTCTGCTGATTTGTCTGGAGAGGATTTTTTTGATTTACTGGCAAGAATGGGTCATTCTGATGCTAACCCTAGCAAATTGCTGAAGAAGAACCTAGCTGTGGAATACAGGTTCTTAGCTGATGTAGTAGGAAAGGTCTTGTTGGCCAAGCATTCAGCACATGATACTATCTCTAGGTATCAGCTGTGCTTGATGGGAGCCATTGTGGATAAGAAACAGTTGAACTGGGGAGAGGTCTTCTTTGACCTGATTAAGAAGAAAATCAATAAGAATTTTGTTAATTATGGAAGGATTCTAGGGCTCTTTCTTCACAACAGATGCCTGCCCTGCTAGTCTCTTCTAGGATGCACATCAATGCATCAAAGAGATTGTCATGTGCCCTATTTGGCAAATGGGACAGGCAGATAACCAAGCCCAGCAGACCTTCTGCAAGCACAACTTCAGGCACCAGGACTGTAACAGTCACTTCCCCTCAACTCTCTACCCCTGCAGAAGACTTGCCTGCTGCTGCTTCTCCTCCTCCAATTCCTATTCCATCTTCTCTAGTTCCATCCACCATTCAAATTTCATCCACCATCATCATTTCCAGCCCATCTCCAACATCTATTCCATCTCCAATCCCCACTCTTCCTATAAAAGAAGAAATATTCCATCCATTACACCACTACCCACAACCAGACATTGACACATCATCCAACATTCCATCATTCAGTCTTCTTGATGATTCCTTCATGGATGACTCACCCTCATCTCCTCCTGAGCTACCCTCCTCCTCCACAGCTTACCAACAGCTTCTACAAGACATTATTGATCAACCCTCCTTCACACCCTCTATCTCCATACCACTGTCTTCCATCTCCACAATACCCACACCTCAACCTTCACTTCCCCCATACACCAGCTCTCCACCACCCTCACCAGTTGCTCCTCCATCCTCTACCTCTGCTCAACTGCATGCTGAGCAAGTAGATATTCCAGCCCTAGCTGACCAGCTATATGAACTGATAGCTCCCAGTCTTTCACTTCTATTGGAGACCTCCTTGGCTCCATTACTTCAGTCAGTTGCAGCCCTTTCTGCCAGGCTATCCTCTCTCTTTCCTCAGGAAATCCCTTCATTTGGGTGCCTTGATCCAGCTGTATCTGAATCTAGGCAGGGGGAGATGCCTAATGAAGATGTGAGATTGCCTGCTGCCATTTCTTCAATCTCTGCTGCTGCTGCTGTTGTTACTCAAGCTCCAGTTTCAACTCCTCCAGTTGAAATCTTCTCAGTGGACCTCAGGTCCTTATTATCAGTGTTTGATTCAGTCTACTTCAGCTGTCTTCCAGAGAAAGTTGCAGTCCAGCCATGTCTTCCAGAGAAAGTTGCAGTCCAGCCATCAAAGGATCTTTCCAAGGCCATTGTGCCCTTCTCCAGCCGTGACTCCAGCTTAGTTAGCTCCTATATATCCTCCATATATACTGCTGAGTTGTCTGGTTCCAGTGATGCTGCTGCTACTCCTGCTGCAAATGTTGATGTTTCTGTTGCTGCTGCTGATATGGTTGATACTGCTGATGAGTTAATCTCTAAGGATATGCAGATGATAGAGGCATATGATTTTGAGCCTTTTGTTATTGCTGATGTTATACCTGTTGTTATTACTGATGTTGAGGTTCTTGTATCTGAAAGTAGTGTTTCTGAAACAGTTTTCTCTGAATCTGTTGCTGCTCCAATTACTACTGCTACTGCCACAACTTCTGTTGTTACTAGTGTTGTATCTGCTACAACTGCTGTCTCATCTGCTCCAACCCAACTTCAAAAAGATTATATGAAACAGATTGATGCCTTGTATGATGAGCAAAGTTCTGAAAGTGATGAATTCAAGACTAATTCTGATGATTCTTCTGCCACCATAGCCAGGAAAAGAAAGGCAAGGAGCAAAGCTATGAAAAGGGTGCCTCCAGCCAAAGTAAAGGACACTAATGATATTCCTTATTACATTCTTCATGACTGCCCCATTACTGAGCATTGGATGCAGTATTCCAAGAACCAACTTAAAGACATGAAGAAGAGGAGGAAGTATGAGAAAGGATCTTCTCAGTTTCATCATCCTCATCCTCCTCCACCACCTCCTCCTGATGCAGGTGCAGGTGGAAGCTCAGCTGCTCAACCTTCTGCTAAAATCCAAACCCCCTATCAGCCTCATGCAAGATCTCATTATAGGGGAAGCCAGTCCAGAGGTTCTCAATCAAGAAGAGGAAATTACAGAGGAAGCCAAAGGGAATTACAAGTCTACTCAAAAGGCTATTCAGGGCAACATCCATACTCTAGGGAAGGACAAGATTCATCAGATACAACTTCAGGTCCTTTTCCCTATAAGTTAAAAGAAGTAGTCTCATCCAGAGCTCCTTAAGATAATCCATCTAACAGATATGAGCCTTCAGTGCCCTTTGAAGATCCATAATATAACCCTACTTCATGGACTGCCAGGATGAAAGATCTAGCTACCCTGGATCAAATCAAGAAAGCCAAAG
Organism: Platanthera guangdongensis; assembly: GCA_039583875.1. NCBI lineage: Eukaryota > Viridiplantae > Streptophyta > Magnoliopsida > Asparagales > Orchidaceae > Platanthera > Platanthera guangdongensis. The sequence goes on from CM077152.1 coordinate 174,822,980, forward strand.
AGCAAGGCAGAGATTCCTCCAACATTACTACATTGTCTGAACAAAGAAAGAAAGAACTGGAAAGATATGCCTCAAGCAAAATTCTTTGATTCTGATAGATATATGGAGCTGCATCCTGAAGCTGTGGTTCCCAGGCCTAAACAACAAACTTCTTTAGGTGCAGCAGATGACAGAAGGTAAAAGAAAGAAGCTCTTAATCCTAATAGAGAAATCAAACTTATAAAGAGCAAGGAGAAAGAATAATTATGTAAGGTGACAATTGTTCTGATTTCTGTCTGGGATAATATATCTGTGTTTCTGCTTGTTGATTGTTTATTGTTGCTTTGTATGTTGTTCTTTAATTTTTCCAAGTTCTGTAAATAGTAATCCTAAGCCAAATAGGGGGAGATTATTGGAACACCCTATTACTAATTTGGGTCAGGATCACTATGTCTTTAGGAAACCTGTTTTTGACCTATTTGTATAGATCTAAAGGTCAATTAGAAATGAGTCTAAGGGTTAGTTGTTAGGTTTGGAAGCTGCCCTCAAGACCAAGGTTTTTCAGTTTGGAGACTAAGTCATATCGTCGAGCTCAGTACGACGAATCGTCGAACTCCAATCGACGATCGTCTAGCTCAACTTCGACGGATCATCGAACTCTATTCGACGATCGCTGAGCTCAACTTCAATAAATCGTCGAACTCCATTCGACGATCTGCGAGCTCCGTTCGACGATCTTGACTCCAGTATTGATTCTCTATCTATGAGCTCAGTTCGACGATAGTTGAGCTCTGATCGACGTTCTTTGTTGCTGAATAAGTCCAAATCGCTGAGCTCAGTTCGACAATAGTAGAGCTCAGTTCGACGATTTTCTGAAGAGTTGAATGTTTTTCAACATTCAAATTCAGAACAGTTAAGTAGTTATTCAGCAATTAATTCAGAAGATTTTCTAGCCGTTTTCATTTATTCTGGACCAAGTTTCAAATGATTATCAAGGAATGTTTCTTTGGACTTTCCCCCAGAAGATAAAGGCAATTAAGGATGCAATTAATGTCAGGCTAACGGCTATTCTTGACAGAGGAGCATTTCTATTCAGAATAAAAGGGAATAAAATATATGATTTTTGAATTCTGATATCATCTGTAGAGAGTGCACAAGAAGAAGAACAAGAATATTCTCTGCTACAATTCCTCTCTGGAACTACATCTTTCTCAACACCAACTGTTCACAAGAGAAAGAAAAAAGAGTTGTAGACAGTCTCTGTCTAAAAGAATTCATACAAGAACACACAACCAAGGAGATCAACCATCTGAAATCTTCTGATCTCTTTTGATTCAAGTGTTCAAGGCCAACATCATTCAAGACTCCAGACACCTAACATTTCAGCTGTTGCTGAAATCATCAATTGCTGGAGATCAAATCTCTGAAGGCCTATCACCCTACAGCAAAGTTTCTTTTCCTGAACATCTCAAGAACTCAGGGGGAGCTTTGACAACATCAAATCCACATAGTTTTCTCAGCTGCTTTGAGAAAGAGAAGACTTCCATCAACTCTCTCATCCCCATCTCTGTGAAGGGTTTTTCAGACTCCCTTCAAAAGTTTGTGCTTGATTTTTGAGCACCTTGTCAAAAGCTCATTGGTGGCAAGACACCTGATCAAAAAATCTGATTTGGTTTTTGAGCACCTTATCAGAAGCTCATTGGTGCCCAGGACACCTGATCAACTCATCCTGCAGTGGATTCCTACCTAGGGTGGTAGAAGAGTGGATGTACCCAAGTTTAGGGGAACCATTATGGCTCCTTGTGTCTTCTGGCTTGCTTGTCTTTATTTTTGTTTCTGGCTGTGATTGTTTTGTGATTAGCTGTGATCTGTGATTAGTTAGTTTCTGTGATTAGCTTTTCTATTTGCTTCCCTGTTCACTCATATTACAACAACTGTTGTAAAAAGATTTTAAAGCACCATATACTCTATTCACCCCCCCCCCCCTCTAGAGTATATCAGATCTAGCTCACACTTTCATAGGGAACTAAACATTAGTTGGAACCCAGATTACAATGGGCCCATTAATCCGTTTCTATTATATGGAGTGATGAAAGTATAAGAAGGCCTTTCATGATACCCCTAAGGATAAAAGAGTGTTGGTATGTTAAACTAACAACTTCTAGCATCATGAACTCTTCTCAAACAATTAATACATTCAAGTTGAGAAAGATGATAATCATAAAACATTTTATAACTATGATCTGAGGAGATGCTTCTACTGACACTCGACCCAGTTTTTCAGTTTCGTCGATTTAATTTTGACATATAATAGAGGTTGCATCAATATAAAGTCGATGTATGTTCCCAACTACCAGAATTCTTATTCCTTATTATTTTATGTTTATTGGTTTCTCCTTTAGTATGCCCTTATCTTTATATAAATGTACTCGATTAAATACAGTGACCTTTTCAAGGCCATCATCTGCTATGATATGATTTGGGTAATCATTTGGAATTATAATAGGTTGTTTGTCCTTAGCCTTAATGAAGGATACAAGATTCTTCAATGCAGGTGTGCTTGAAAATTTTCCCGTTCTAGTAAAGTCAGCTCCCAATCCCATGTGATTAAATCTTTTTGTTAGATTTTTAGTAATGTTTCGGAGTTGTTGACTTCTTCCATTTAAGGAGTCCTCAAAGGTCTTTGACTTGGCCAGCTTATTTCATAGTAACACATTTTCTTTAGTTAATTCCGTGATTTGTTTCTCTAAATTACCTAGATCAACTCTAATATTATAGATTACATTGTAGTGGCCTTCACTTCATAGTTCATCTAATTCATTTCTAAGTTATTTAATTTGATTCTCTGATATAGTGCATCTCTACAAAAATCTTTAAAACATTATTTAAAGTCATCTGATGAAAAATCAATATAAAAATATAATACATGATCCTCTTCATCTTCTAAATAGGCTTCTTATCCATCATACATGCTTCTTCAGCAGCAGCCTCATCTTCACTCACTGATGAGGAACTTGACTCTGAACCAGAGTCACTCCAGGTTTCTACAATGAATCCTCTTCCCTTCTTCTTGTCCATCTTGTTGAAGAACTGCTTCTTGTGCTCCTTATTTTGGACTTATCGTTCTTCTCTTTAAGACAGTTAGGAACAATGCGACTTGGCTTTCTGCGGGCAAAGTAGATAACTTCCTTACTTAGGGTCTTGTTAAATTTGGGCTTGCTGAAGCCCCTTTCTCTTCTTTTGGAGTCTTCTGCTTTAACCCATCTTCTAAATATCTTATCCTAGGAGACTAAACATCTCCTCTTTAGAGTTAGAAGATTCTCCATCAGCAATTTTAAGAGCAATGGACTTCTGCCTTATGGTTGAGAGTTTGTCATTCACTTCTAACTCAGCCCTACTCTGTAAGAGATGTTTATAGGACTTGAGCATGCCTAATAGAGCATCAATATTAATTTCCATGTGGCATTTGACTCTCTGATGGCCTAGATTCTTGAATTTCATGTGCTTAGGATGCACATGAGAAGCTTATCATTGATCTTAGTGAGTGAGATATCCTTATCCAACCCTTTAAGTTCACTAATTATAATGTTGAACCTTTCATACAACTCAGCCACAGTCTCTTCAACTTTCTTCTAGAAGTTCTCATATTAGGATATAAGAAGAGACCCCTTTTCCTTCCTTTCATCTGAGCTTCCATCAACAATCCTTGACAATGACTCCCAGATTTCTTTGGCTGACAGGCAATCAGCAACTTTTTGGAATATTTCATCTGACATTGTTGAGACTAGGATGTTCATGGCCTTTGCATCCCAGTCCTTCACCTTTAATTCCTCTCTCCTTCTATCCATTTAGATCTTAGTACATGTTCTTTTTGGGTGTTGTCACTTGCATCTTTCCTATATGGCATAAGTGGTAATGTCAAAATAGAAACAAAGATACCCCCATCAATAAAATTCATGTATTGTTTGATTTTGGTCTTCTAGAGTGTGAACTTCTCTAAGTTACACATTGGAGGCCTGGTGGATGCAAATACTTTAAAATTAGTTGATGACATTTTCAAAGTAGATTATATATATAGATATGTGTGTGTGTGTGTGTGTGTGTGTGTGTGTGTGTAACTTTGTAACTGTTCAGATGTTCTTGATCCATCTGTTAACCCTTATTTGATCAACATGGTTCTGATACCAATTGAAAGTGTGAATAGTTAAATATCCCCCTGAGAATTCTTTCGGGGGGGGGGTGGGGGTGAATATAGATTGAAAAAATTATCTTAATTACTTTCAGTCATCACATAATTTGCACACACAAATGCCTGACCAGAAATTTATCAAAATAAAAGTAAGCATAATATAACAAAAGTAAGCATAGAAAAACACAATCATAGATGACACTAAATCTATATTGATTCTCCAAAATATGGGTACATCCACTCTTCTATCATCTTGGTAGGAATGCACTATCCAAGTTTCTCAGTCTTTTGATAAGGAGACTCTTAGAACCAACAACCAAATCTTTTGGTAAGGGGACCTTGAACCACAACTAATTGAGGATTTTGGCAAGGATACTATAAGAACCACAACCTGAATCCTTTGAAGAGGGATTTCAAAAACTATTTATTCAGTCAATACAAGAGAAGTAAGAAGTATATTGAGAAAGAAATTTGTGAAGAAAAGTCTTCAGGATGAGTCCTCTCAGCAAGAATCTAATGACTGTTAAGCTCTAAGTGTATTTGATCATTCAATATAATGAATCCATTACTGGAAGAAAATTTGCAGGGATTATTAGCCTTGGATTAGTAATCTTCTCTGATTATTCTTTTGAAGTATTTGTTTAAGCACTATTAGAGCAAATCGAATATGGAGAAGATGAAGAATATTAGTCAGCTCAATGTATTTTTTGTTATTACTATTTATCTTTTAATTTTCTTCATAGATTATATCATCTCTGAATCATTTTGAATTGCCCCTTTCTTGGAATAATAACTTCAGATGGATTTATGATATCTTCTTCCGAAATTGTTTCAATGAATCTCAATATCTTCTTCAAAGTCTTTTTATAAATTTTTCTTTGCATCTGATAGAGAGTTATTTCCATTATACCTTCTTCCAACGATTAGAATTATTTAAATTAATTCCATAAAGCTTCCCCTTGCATTAAGCACTCTTGAAGTTGCACCTTCAGCTCCTCCATCTCCTTAGGTGCTAAGCGATACGGAGAGCGTGACACAGGCTTCGAACCTGACACTAGCTCTATTGTGAAATCTATCTCTCGCTACGGTGGGGCTCCAGGAAGATCGCTAGGGAACACATCAGGGTACTCCGATACCACTGAAATACTGTCCAACATGGGCTTAGGCTTTGCAACCTCCACTAGCGTAAAGAATAGCTCTGCTACAGCACGAACCACCTTCACCACCTGAAGAATAGACATCAACGTCTTGCTCGACCCTTTCAAGCCCGAAAAAGTCATCTCACGACCTGCTCCCAGCTTGACTTCCTTGCGACCGCAATCAATATAGGCTTATTGCTCCGAGAGCCAATCCATGCCAAATATCACGTCGAACTCCACCAGCGGTAGTAACGACGCTTACATATCGAACTCTTGGCTCCCAATACGGATCTTAACGTCACAGATTTTATCCGCGCGCATTGAACACCTATTCGGCAACAACACATCCAACTTGTCCTTTGCCATTGAAGAAGGTACTCCAATGCGCGATATGAATCCTTCGGACAAGAAGGAGTGTGAGGCTCCCGTGTCAAAGAGTGCTCTTGCCGGATTCTCACATAACAAAACAAATCCTAAACATGCAGTGGTAAGGTAACACACACATAATAAGTATAAAATAATTTGACTTGCTATAAATTTAAACTATACCTGTCACCTATATCTGCTTGTTTAATGGCCTCCTGTTGGCCAAGATTATAAACCACTCGGTTGAGCCGGAGCATAATGGGACACGGTTGACTCCACCGCCTTGACCTTCTCTTCATATGTTGCTCCCGGCTTCCTTTCGGACTTGGGATGTCCGCTCCAGCAGTCACGGGCAAAGTGCCCTGGCTTCCCACAAGAAAAACATGCACCCGGGGTCCGACCCGTAGTTGCCCCAGATGCACCGAAAGAAGGAGCTGGACCCGAAGTCCTAGCCTTCTTAAAGAACTTACGGTACCCAGACTTTGAGGTAGTCGGCACCTTGAACTCCGTCTTCTTATCACCCAAGCTTTTCTTCGCTTGAACATTCTTCATGTCCTTCTCCAAGGACCGGGTTGTGTTGACTAGGGTCAAGAAGCCCTGCGTCATCGGCCCCGAGAGTAGTAGCCTCAAGTCATCTCTCAGGCCTTCGTAGAATCGGTTTGTCTTGCGCTCCTCATCCGCGATGGTGGAGCTAGTGTACCGACCCAAATGAGTAAACTCGTGGAGATACTCATCCACGCTACTCTCTCCTTGTACCAACCTCTGGAACTCATTCTCCAAAGCTATCCTCTGAGTCGAAGGGAGGTACCTAGCCAAGAACAGTCTCAAGAACTCCTCCATCGAGACGTCTGTAAGTTGCCTTCCTCTCAAGAGATGTAGCTCCAAGCCCTCCCACCACAGCCTAGCATCTCCATCCAACAGGAACATAGCTATAGTGGTCATCTTCCACTCCTCTATCTCAGTTGCTATCAAGACTCTCTTCACTCGGGAGAGCAAATCTTCAGCTTGCGATGGGGTTCCCAACCCCAAGAACACATGAGGATTAAAGCTCATAACGTGCTTGAACTGCCTTTCAGTTGCTCGCCTCAGCACCAAAGGCTCCACTACTACCGGCTCCACTCTTCTCGGCTCAACCTCTGGAAGTGGTACCTGCTCCATCGCAGGAGTGGGCTGCTGCATTTGCCTTGCAGGTTGCGCATTGATCATGGAAAACACTACTTCAGTAACCAATCATATGGTTTCAGTCGATGGAGGTGTTGCAGGAGCATCGTTTGGTGCACTACTAGCCTCAAAAACTCGGCATTCTGACGGCCCAGCACCGCTTCTGGTCACCTATAGTTGTACAAAAACATCGTTAAGCGACCAAACAAAATTGCAAAATGCAATTATAAGAACGCGCAGGTTCCTCAAACACGTGTATTTTCATTCCTAAGTGGACATTCATGGGTTCTTTTGCTGCTGTAACGATGACGCACACACATGTGCTCACCACCCCTTAAAAGAATTCGCCCACGAATTCAGTTAAGCCTGACCGAAACCAGTCCCCTGATACCAAATTGTAACACTCCTTATCCGTCTCATAGCATATAGCAGTAGGTCCGGCCGGGGCCCAACGCCATATACCACAGACAGACAGACGGGTGGTTACTCAATGGAAACCATCCAACTAATAACAACGTTCTACACAGAGCATTCTAGCGGAAGTAATTAAAAGCTGCATTAATAAATAACCTCAACACTAGCATGAATGTCCACTAATAAGCCACGGAATGAACGTACAAATACACAATGTACAATGGACCTTAAGGACTTACAGTTGTTTACTCAAATAGAAGTGTTTTCCAAACCTCGCCACGCAGGCCGCCATACATGAATAAAAAAAACACTAAGCATTAGGCCTTCGAGGGCCAGCACAGCAACTTGGGCTCTAGCCCGCTATTTACCGCTCGGCTCCGCAGCACCTGCAAGCACAATCCACCGGAACGGTGGCAAACCAAAGCAACGGTCAGCATTGTTGACCAAATTATAACGATCCCGCCCCCAACTCGGGGCAGCGACGCTCCTTCCATGCACTTTATTAGCATAACCAAGCAGTATGTTTATACATTGCATCACAGGCGTTGGCACGCACGACCACACGCCCCGTGCACTCAGGGCACATTCTCGGTGAACGGTCAATGTCACATCAATTTAAGCCATAGACACCCCGGTCTCACCACCGCCACTTTGATGGCCAAACTATGAGCATTTTGTCTTCCGGCCTTGGTCACGTCAATTTAAGCCATAGACCGCCGAAGACCCTCATCTATGCCAACGGCTCACACAGAACGACATAGAACGGGTACGGTTCCGCCTAACCCGTGCTCACATCGCAACGACAATTTAAGCCATATACGCGGGTCAAACTTCTCCGAGTCCCGTTTCCGTCACACAGTTCACATAACCCGGTTATGTTCAAATTGGCTACCAGGACACCATGTTAGCAGAATCACGCATCCGCCCAGTTTTCTGGGTGCGCCTTGGAGTTAATCCCCAAGGCTCCCTGTTGCAATCTATCGCGTAGAAAACCCTAAAAACAAACATTCGCACGGAGTCTTCTCCGGCCATTTATGCAATGCAACATCACCGATCCAGAATAACTTGTCCGGGTAGGCTTCACACATCATGCTTATATCCGTTCTCGATTACGGATTCTACATGTACACAACGGGGACTATTCATGTATACCCGAAGGAACGCCTCAAACTCACCGCACACTCGCGAGAGTGGGCTTTCCTATGCAAAAGAAGTAGAGCTTCACATGCTCAAATAGAGAATCGTTGCCCTAGCGATCTTCCTTGGAGCCGTGGAAAAGTATATGGATGAAAAGCACCGCCCTCTCCTTCCCTCTATAGATCCGAAGTCGGTTCGCGATTTGGAGCTCCGAAGCTCCGCCGGTGACTGGATCTGGACTTCTTCTTCCTCGTTGCTCTCTCCTCTCTCTAGAACTTAGACAGAGAACCAGCGAACAGAAGATGAGGGTTTTTAAACCCTACACTCGGGTATATCCCAGTAGGAATAACCCCCAGCCGTCGGATCCCAACATAAAGAAATGTACGGCTACGATCTGGGTCTGACATGGAAAAACTAGGCCGAACACCGTACGGTTCACAAATCGGAGCAGGACACGTCTGCGACGAACTCGAACTGTGTCGGGACATTTAGTCGAGACCCTGCCAAGAACCCTATGTCGACACTCTGTGTCGACACACTGGGTCGACACAGCAGGCCCTGTGTCGATACAGCAAGCCCTATGTCGACACAACAGGCCCTGTGTCGACACAGCAGACTGTGTCAAACATGCCACAACCCACATTCAACCCGCGAAGGACACGACATATGATACGCTCGTGTCCCAGGCCGTGTGACCCCTGCCAAATTCCAAATTTGTCACAGCACGCCTCCCATCGCTCCTTTGAGTTTCGGAGGCATTACAGTCTGCTTGCTTCTACAGGATCCCTCCGCATCTCCAGGATTTTGCCCACTTCTATAGGAGTCCTCCGCATCTCCAGGAGTCCATCGCTTCTCAAGGATTCCTCCCGCTTCTCCAGAAGACTGCCCGGATCCGCTCGGTTCACCATGAGTCTGTGTCACCTCTTCTCTCACTTCCCTCCACTTGACTCTTCATGAACCTTAGGTGGTTGCACATTTAATGCATCAATAAATGGGCCTGATGGTTTGCACAACATACCCACAAGTATAAATGGTGGGTTAGTGGTGCTTGAAGGGAGATGGCGAATTGGGGCCATCACCCACCCTGTTATAAGTACGGTTACTAGTTATGAGTGTACATTGGTTGCCTTTTATTTCTTTTCCCACTCTTATATTCATATGTACTCTTCTATAATCACTTCCCTGGTGCATTAGAATAGCCCACTACAAGAGAGGCATTCACCGCGGTGGGTCATTCTGATGTTCGCCGGTGCCAGCAGTACACTCTATTTTGTGTTTTGCTTTCTGTCCTTCGAGCCCTCGCAGGCTTAATAACCAATCATTTGCGGTCTCCAATACATCTTCCAAACTCTACAGTGGATGGTTATTTGATAAATTTTGCCTCAAAAGTTCAACATGCTATCTTCAGATCAAACGGTTGGTGAAATTGCCCCTACAGTTGGAAGAAAGTAGTAGTGTTCGGTTGTTGGGAATATTGCCCTTCAATGCTCCCTGAATTTGAAGAGGCATCACCATTAATGCTAAGTGCATAATTGTATTTGATATATGTTCAAGTTCAGTGTATGCAAGTTGTCTACTATACCATGATTTGACAGGATGTCTGAAACATAATGACAAATGGACTCAAGACAAGATGCTACCAAAGTAGAAATCTGGTTAACTCCAGAAGTGTCGAGTAAAGGTAGTTCACTCCATGCCAGAAGGGCAAAAGCATTGAGAGAACTACATACAGTCAAAGCAACAATGTTGCTGACCATAAATCTAGCTAAGTCCATAAGCATTGAGTGAAGGAAGTTCACTCAACACAAACTCAACAAGATATCTGTCTAAGGACAGAAGCGTTGCGTGGAGGCAGTTCACTCAACGCCTCAATCAAGAAGACTGGTTACAGGACAGGCAGAAAATCATCTATGTCTAGAAACATTAAGTGAACTCACATCACTCAATGCTTGAAGAGCATAAGCATTGGCAGAAGCATCAGCAGTCAAAGCCTCAGAAGGAGCAAACAGAAAATCTATCTAAGTCCAGAAGCATTGAGTCAAGACCATTCACTCAACGATTATTCAACAAACAATTCAACTAAATACAGAAGCATTGAGTGAAGGCTGCTCATTCAATGCCTACTCAACAGATAATTCAACTAAGTCCAGAAGTTTTGAGTGATGAAGGTTCACTCGAGTCCTAATCAGTTAAGACTATAAAAGTCTATTTTAATTGAGTGAGGAAGGCTCACTCAACGCACTCAACACACTCAATGCAATCAATGTCTGAGATGCAAAATTCTGCTAAGTACTTTTGCATTAAGTGATAAGTCTTCACTCAACATTTGAGAAGTCTGTCTGGATTTTACTAAGTCTAGAAGCACTGAGTTATGCTGACGTTAGCAGAAATTCAAATAACACGGGATTTGCTTGCTAGAAGACAAAATGCGTTGCTTGCCTTTAGTGCATCTGTAAATGCAAAAGTGATGGAGCAATTGCTATTTCTGGCCAGTCTTACTACGCAAAGAGCTGGTTCTAACGCCCCGAAAATCAAAGAGCGACGAGAGGCATTTTGGGCCAAATTTGGTATTTGGCAGGGGGTACACAGCATCGGACTTGGGCGTGTCCCAGGGCGTGTCATTTCGTTCATCTATCAGGCCATCAATCTGGGATCGACGATCTGGCCAGCGTTCGACGATCTTGGTCGACGATCGTCGAACAGTGTACACGGCTGGTTGTCACGAACGTGTCATGACCATTCGATGATTTTCCAGCAATCTGTGTTCGACGATTTAGCCAAAGTCTGCGTTCGACGATTTTCCAGCAATCTGCGTTCGACGATTTGCCAGGGATCTGCGTTCGACGATCTGGCTGCGTTCGACGATTTTGCCAGGGATCTGCGTTCGGCGATCTGGCTGCGTTCGGATGATTTTGCCAGGGATCTGTATTCGACGATCTGGCTGCGTTCGACGATCTGGCTGCGTTCGACGATTTTGTCAGGGATCTACGTTCGACGATCTGGATGCGTTCAACGATTTTGCCAGGGAACTCTGTTCGACGATTTGGCAGCATTCAGCAATCTTGGCTCGACGATCGTCGAGCGCGGGGCGATTGTGGCGTGTTTGACTCTGTCAACGCGGAGTGTCGACACAGAGGTTTTGGCGGGGATCTTGACTAAATGTCCCGACACAATTTGATTGGTCCCGGACGTGTCTTGCTCCGGATTGTGAACTGTGCGGTGCTTAGACCCATTTGTCCAGGTCAGACCTGGATCGTAGCCGTGCATTTCCCTTTTGTGGGATCCGATGGCTGGTGGTTAATCCGATTGGGTTATACCCCTGTATAGGGTTTCAAAACCCTTATTCTTCTGCCGCTGGTTCTCTGTCTAAGTTCTAGAGAGAAGGGAGAGCGAAGGAGGAAGAAGAAACCTAGATCCAGTCCTTGGAGGGGCTTCGGAGCTCCAAATCGCGAGCCGACTTCGTATCTACGGAGGGAAAGAGAGGTGCTTTTCATCCGCTTACATTTCCATGGCGCCAAGGAAGAACGCTAGGGTAACGATTCTCTACTTGAGCATGTGAAGCTCTCCTTCTTTTGCATGAAGCCCGCTCTCGCGAGTTTGCGGTGAGTTGGAGGCATTCCTTCGGGTAGATATGTAAAGTCCCTGTTATGTAGAGTCCATAATCGAGAACGGACATAGTCATGATGTGTGAAGCCTACCCGGACAAGTTGGTCTGGATCGGTGATGTTGCATTGCATAAATGGCCGGAGAAGACTCCGTGTGAATGTTGTTTTCGGGTTTTCTACGTGGTAGATTGCAACAGGGAGCCTTGGGGATTAACCCCAAAGGTGCACCCGAAAAAACTGGGCAGAGCGTGCGTGATTCTGCCAAATACGTGGGCCTGAGAGCCAACTTGAACATAACTGGGTTATGTGTTGTGTGTAAACGATTGGGACTCGGGGAAGTTTGACCCGCGCATATGTTTTAAATTAATGTTGTGGTGTGAGCAATGGGTTAGGCAGAACCGTACCTGCTCTATGTCGTTCATTAAAGAGACCTAACTGTACGTGGCACTTGTCGTTGGCATAGATAGAGGGTCTTAGGCAGTGGCCAGAAAGACCAAATGCTCACGAGTGATTGCCATCCCGTGGACGGTGGTGAGTCGGCGGACTTAGACCGGGATCACTAAGAATGTGCCCTGAGAGCACGGGGTGTGAGGTCGTGTGTGCCAACTCCTGTGATGCAATGTATTTATATACTGCTTGGTTTGCTAATAAAATGCAGGGAAGGAGCATCGCCGCCCCGAGTTGGGGGCGGGATCGTTATAATTTGGTTAGCATTGCTGACCGTTGCTTTTGTTTGCCACCATGCGGTGGATTATGCTTGCAGGTGCTGCTAGACCAAGCGTTCAATAGCGGGCTAAAGCCCAAGTTGCTGTGCCGGCCTCGAAGGCCTAATATTTTGGATGTTTTCTTTATTCATGTATGGCCGGCCTGCGTGCTGAAGTTTGGAAAACATTTAAATTGAGCAAACAATTTGTAAGGCCTTAAGGCCAGTACTTGTGTATTTGTACTTCTTTCCATTGGGATTGTTTAGCGGACATTCATGCTATTTGTGCTGGGTTCTTTTAATTGCAACTTATAAAACTGCTTTCGCTAGAATGACTCTGTATAGGACGTTGGATTGGTTGGATGGTTTCCATTGAGTAATCACCCGGCCTGTCTATGGTATATGGCGTCGGCCCCGGCCGGACCTACTCCTATATACTATGCGACGGATAGGGGGTGTTACAATTTGGTATCAGACTACTGGTTTCGGTCCGGCTTAAAATGAATTCGTGGACGAATTCTTTTTAAGTGGTGGTGAGCACATGTGTGTGCGTCATCGTAATAACAACAAAAGAACCCATGAATGTCACTTAGGAATGAAAATACACGTGTTTGGGGAACCTGCGTGTTCCTATAATTGTTGTTTGCAATTTTGTTTGGTCACTTAACGCTATTTTGTGCCACTATAGGTGACCAGAAGCGGTGCTGGGCCATCGGAACGTCGAGTTTCTGAGGCTAGCAGTGCACCAAATGATGCTGCAACACCTCCTTCGGCCGAAACCATTCGACTAGTGGCTGAAGCAGTGTTTGCAATGATCAATGCACAGCCTGCAAGGCAAATGCAGCAGCCCGCTCCTGCGATGGAGCAGGTACCTCTTCCATAGGTTGAGCCGAGAAGAGTGGAGCAGGTAGTAGTGGAGCGTTGGTGCCAAGGAGGGCAACCGAGAGACAGCTCAAACATGTAATGAGCTTTAATCCTCCGGTATTATCGGGGTTGGGAACCCCATCTCAAGCTGAAGACTGGCTCTCCAGGGTGAAGAGAGTCTTGACAGCAATGGAGACAGAAGAATGACAAATGACACTATTGCTACGTTCCTTCTGGACGGTGAAGCAAGATTGTGGTGCGAAGGATTGGAGCTGCATCTATTGAGAGGTAGGCAACTTACAGACGTCTCGATGGAGGAGTTCTCGAGATTGTTCTTAGCTAGGTACCTCCCATCGACGCAGAGGATAGCTTTGGAGAACGAGTTCCTGAAGTTGGTTCAAGGAGAGATTAGCGTGGATGAATATCTCACGAGTTTACTCGATTGAGTCGGTATGCTAGCTCCACCATCGCGGATGAGGAGCGCAAGACGAATCGATTCTACGACGGGTTAAGAGATGATTCGAGGCTACTGCTCTCGGGGCCTATGATGCAGGGTTTCTTGACCCTGGTCAACACAGCTCATTCCTTGGAGAAGGACATGAAGAATGTTCAAGCGAAGAAAATCTTGGGTGATAAGAATCTGAATTCAAGATGTCGATACCTCAAAGTCTGGGTACCGTAAAATTTTAAGAAGGCTAGGACTTCGTGTCCAACTCCTTCTTCAGGTGCTTCTAGGGTGACTACGGGTCGGACCCCGGGTGCATGCTTTACTTGTGGAAAGTCTGGGCACTTTGCCCGCGATTGTTGGAGCGGACGTCCCAAGTCCGAGAGGAAGCCGGGAGCAAACTTATGAAGAGAAGGGCAAGGCGGTGGAGTCAACCGCGTCCCATTATGCTCCGGCCCACCTAGGGTTTATAATCTTGGCCAACAGGAGGCCATCAAACAGGAGGATGTTGTGACAGGTAAAATTTAAAATTATAGTAAGTTAATCTTTTAAATACTTGTTATGTGCTTGTTACCTTACCACTGCTTGTTTAGGATTTGTTTTGATTTGTGAGTATCCGGCAAGAGCACTCTTTGACACGGGAGCTTCACACTCCTTCTTGTCCGACGGATTTATATCGCGCATCGGAGTACCTTCTTCGATGGCAAAGGACAAGTTGGGTGTTTTGTTACCGAATGAGTGTTCGATGTGCGTGGATAAAGTCTGCGGTGTTAAGATTCGCATTGGGAATCAACAGTTCGATTTGCAAGTGTCGTTTACTATCGTTGGTGGAGGTCGACATTATATTTGGCATGGACTGGATCCCGGAGCAGCAAGCCTATATTGATTGCGGTCGCAAGGAAGTCAAGTTGGGAGCAAGTCGTGAGATGACTTTTACGGGCTTGAAAGGGTCTAGCAAGATATTGATGTCTGCTCTTCAGGTGGTGAAGGCGGTCATGCTGGTGCAGGGCTTTTCTTTACACTAGTGGAGGTTGCAAAGCCAAAGCCTGCATTGGATAATATATCATTGGTAGCTGAGTACCCTAATGTGTTCCCCGCAGATCTTCCTGGAGCCCTGCCTCAAGGAGGTAGAATTTCACGATTGAGCTCGTGCCAGGTGCAAAGC